>JAOANR010000010.1:6583599-7073248 GCA_030278955.1 Hygrophila difformis
AAACTATATACTTCCTCCCGTTCTTTTTTAAGTGACACATTGGAGGTTTATCATTGTTCATTGAGTAATTTTGATTCGAGTTTTTAATACAATTATATAAGATAAAATATAGTCAAGTGTGATGTTGTTAGATTCGTCTAATCGCATAGATTTAGAATATTTAATTTTCATAATTTTTACTTGTATGCAATTTCAGTTATTGAGGATTAAAAACATGTATTGAACTGCGTGAAATGTGGGTCCGTGGCATTTAAAAAATAACGGATGAAGTATATTTTCTATCCTTTTCTTTTTTTAAACTTATATTCCCACCTTGTTGGAGTAACCTCGTTTTATAATTATATATACATGCACTGGTGAACTAACTCAACGGAGGATGACAATCATGACTACTAGGAGTGACTAGAATGAGTTTTATTAGCTTTATATTAATACAAAATTATTACTTCCTCTGTTCTCATATAATTGCTCCCATCATGCATTTCACGCAGTCCAAGACACATTTTTAGATGTCAATAACTCAAAGTATATATAAGTAAAAATTATAAAAAAATAATATTATAAAACTACGTGATTAGACGAATCTAACAAGATCTCACTTGACTATGTTTTATCTTATATAACTATGCCAAAAAAATTGATCAAAGTTACTCAATGAATAGTAACTACTATGCAAATGGAACAATTATATGAGAACGGAGGAAGTATAAGATAAAAGACTAATAAGAGGCTCGGATAAACAAATAAACAAGCCTAACTAGTTGAAGAAGGATAGCTCTTTATTTGTTTTGGGTGAACTAAAAGAGATTTTTTTAACCACCCAAGAGTAAGTCACTCACTGGATAAACATATCTTCCTGCAGTTCAAACTCTATATCTATAAGTCACTTAGTGAATGGTGTTCCTTTGTAATTGACGTGGGCTCCCACTACCCATTCCCTACTTGTATAGGTTATTTAGCCAAAAAAAATATGCTACGTGAGATAGTTTCAATTTATAGAGTTTCAAATCATAGCTACAGTCCCAGAAGCTAGTGTACCGAATGGAGTATTATTTTTATATAGAATCTAAAACTCTCAAAAGTTACTTGCAGAATAGATCCAAAAAGGGTCAAGATATTTTGTTGAAAGGATTGTGAAATTTATATATACCACACAAACTCCTCCAATGACAAGATTGAAAAGCCATCCCACTATTATATACTTCCTCCGTTCTTTTATAGGTGACACGGAGGGGGTTTTGTCTATTTATTGAATAACTTTGATTTGAGTTTTTAATATAATTATATAAGATAAAATATAGTCAAGTGAGATCTTGTTGGATTCGTCTAATCGCATAGATTCAGGATATCAAATTTTCATAATTTTTGCTTGTATGTAATCTGAGTTATTGAAAATTAAAAATGTGTATTGGATTGCATCAAATATAGGTCCATGACATTTAAAAAAGAAATGATGTAAGTATCTTGTTGAATTTTTTTATTTTTTTTCTTAATCTTTTCCCAAACTATAGCAATCACACAAAGTACATAGGTAGTACTAGTGTAGTACTATGTTGCTCGTCCCAAGTCCCAACATTCCCGTTTCTGGGTCTTATAGGCCCAATTGTCAAGTGGGTGCCTGGGTGGATTTGTGGGCCTTTTTTGTGGGTTTTGATCCATTTAGAGTGTGAAATTTGATTGCAATTTAATTGTTTTAATTTATTAAATTCAAATTAACTTATCTGTAGGCTGTTTAGAAAAAAAAAAATTTATTATTTGGAATTGGAACATAGCGGTCAGTACAATATGTCTAATACAACATCATATTGCGTATAATTCAAAGATACTTATATGAAGTACTCCCTCCGTTTTTTTTTTTTGTTTGCTACGGACCCACGCAGCACGCAGTCCAATGTACATTTTAAATCAGTAATAACTCAAGTTCAGTACAAGTAAAAATTCTAAAAGTTCGATATTTAAAAATTACAAGACGAGATGAATCTAACAAGATCTCAATTGACTATATTTTAACTTGAATAACTATGATAAAACTTCAAGTCAAAGTGATTGTGTGAATAGTGCCAAATTCTCCAACGTAGCTATCATTTAAAAACGGAGGGAGTACAATTTTTTCGAAATGTAGATAATGGAGTACTTTACCATTGTATATAATTTTTTACTGTATTTGATTTCAAGTATTTAAAAGTTCAAATCCACACAGTATTTTATCATTTCTTTTTTATTAAATATTATCACCTCAGGAGTCGCTGTCCGCCCCTGCCAATTAATTCTGTGCATGGCAACACTAAATAAACAAAATAAAGAAAAGCTTTATTCTGTGGTATGGGAATACGCAGAAAAATTAACCACAGAATGATTTATTGCTCAATTAAAGAGAAACTACTACTAGGGGCGGCACGGGACACCACTTAAATTGATAAAATTTCTATTTTAAGATAGAATTGTTTTTACATTTAGCTAGATTAGGCTTGGTGACACCACTTAATTTTGAGGGTGACACCACAATATTTCATTTCAACCAAGTTTTCCTCTATAGTTTTGTGTTGTAATTATCATCCCTAATTTAAATATAGCTTCCACCATTTTTTGGGACACCACTTAAAAGATTTTCTGGATCCGCCACTGTTAATTGGTAACGTACATGTATGCCTTCGCCCTTCGCATTCAAAGAAAATCTATATATGCACACGACTAATACAAAAAAAGAAAATATCATCCATTTTACAGATGCTTTTATTGTAAGTGTAATAATCCATAAATTATTTCAGTTTGACGACTGGGACCATTTGTTCGATTAATGCAAACTAATTAATAAATTAAATTCGCCTTTTCCATTATCACATTAAAAATGAAAATTATGACCTGGAAAATAATGGGAATAGAAAAATTCATTCCAATGCATAAACTAACAGAAAATGAATTGAAAATATCTTTCGAATGGTCAAAGCCACCCAAAGGGTATTATGTTAGCTTGTCTATGGAAATCATCGAGATTGAATTAGAAGCCAATTAAGCCAATCTGATCGAATGGCTGCAGGTGCTTTGATGGCTGCCATCATTCTGATCTTACTTTGCTTGCTTACAATATCCAATGCAAGGTGCTGTCTCCAAACTCCTCCTCCACCTTCCCACAACAAACCTCATATTTGGGCAGCCGTCTTTCGGCCACCTCCACCGCCGCCGCCGCCGCCGCCACCACCACCAATGTTGTTGTGTCCATCGCCACCTCCGCCTCCACCGCCGCCACCATTGTTGTTGTTTCCATCTCCACCACCGCCACCGCCGTTGTTGGCGCCAGTTTTGGAGAGCCCTCCGCCTCCTCCTCTGCCTGTCCTCGATAAGTTACGACCACTGAAATAATTTCTACTGTAATATATATAAGAGGATCGACGACGACCAATTCTAAGTTTCTTTAGTACACTACATTCATACACTGCAGGATGGACAAAAATTAGGTGATCATATATATATCAGTTAATTATTTAAGTTCGTAATGATATATAGTTATCCCGGTTTCACTTTAATTTATGTTTTCTGAGTTGTGGGAAACTGTTTTCTAATTTGTTATTGATTCCCTTTCTTAATAATCGCAATTTCTTATACCATACATATTATGCAAGAAATAAACATAATTTTTTATTTTTATTGGATATAGTTTATTATTTACAAAACCATGCTGTTATGACCAAGGTTATCAAGATCGAGATCCTATATAAGATCGTTTTTGTCTTTGTAAGATCGGAATCGTAGGGATCAAATCGGGATCTTAAGATCCTATGAAATTATTATTATATTTTTAAAAATTAATATTTGTTAATTATCTCATAAGCTGGTGACATGTATAATTGAAAATATCTATTTTAGATCAATTTATAACAAGAATTTGATAGTTAATTGTATGCTTATTAATGATCCAATAAAAGTTAAACTCTGACATAGAACCCTTACAACAATTTTGAGTTCAATATATGCAAAGATACATTTAACAAAATTGACAAAATTAACATCATCATAACCAAAACCACAAAAAGCTAGAGACAATAAGTAATTTTGCTCCGGAAAAAAAAAAAAAAAAAAAAAAAAAAAAAAAAAAAAAAAAACCAAGGGAGTAGGATCGGATCGCTCAGCAATCCTATGATCCTACTCCGATCCTACCGATCCCACCCCAATCCTACCACATTTTCAATCCTATGGCGATTCGGATCGTTTTTCATGGGTGAGATCATAGGATCGTGCGATCCTACGATCAGGATCGCGATTTTGATAACTATGGTTATGACGACTAAAATAATTAATATGAAGTATAGTATAAGATAATTTATTTAATAAAAAAAGAAAGATTTAAAGCTAGGTCATTTGCTATTATATACTCCCTCCGTCTCATTTAACTTGTCCTGTTTCACTTTTGCACACAATCCAATGCACTTTTTTATCTGTTAATATCTCAAAATGTACACAATGAAAAATTATACAAAATATATATTATAAAACTACGTAATCATACGATTCTAACAAGACCCATCTCGACTATTTTTTGCTAAATATATACTTGCAATTAAATTGAGTCAAAGCTGAACAATAAACAGTGTAAAAAAGTCAAACAGGACAAGTGTAGTGGGACGGAGGGAGTATTAAACAAAAGAATTTATATGTCCAACTATATTTTATACTCCATTAAAACGGTATATAATATAAGAGACCTCATAATATAATTACGGGGATAAGATGGTTAGGGTTGGTACACTCATTTATTATCTCATTCATTCTTATCCATGGGTGTTGGTTTTGGTGCATATATCTGCACATGCATAATTATTATGTATGTGATAGGAGAGATGTTTTATGTGATTAGATATATGTTTCATGGGATGGAAGAATATTTTGTGGGTACGTGATGGGAGAGATTTCTTATGTGATAGATGAATATGTGATGTGAGAGATGTTCTATGATGGGAGAAATATCATATGTGATGTATGCATATGCATACTATTCAATAGGTTGCACCGTAACCGAATTGCTTATGCATCAAATATTAATATTGTGGCCCTTTCATACATGGATAAATAAGAAAATTAATACTTTTATTATATTATGAAGTATATTTAAAATACACTCGATTGCAGATGCATTGGCAAAACGAGTGGCTCGGTCTATGAAGTTCTTTATGATGTGGGCTTTTTCACCAAGTGAACTTAAATTTCACCTTTCAGGTAAGTTGTTGGGTGTCTGGTGACTGGCATCCTTGGTCTTAGTTGGTTTAGTTTCTTACGCTCTTTGTTTTTTCCTCGCTATAGTTATGTGTAATGGATTAACCATCAACAATTATTTTTCTTATTCACCTTGATCAATTAAACATCTTCTTGAATCAAGTATATCATTGAGATGATTATATTTATGACCTTTGCCGAAGTTCTAGTAAAATTAAAGACACATTCAGGGCCGGTCCTGAGGGGTGGCAAGAAGTGCAATTGCCCAGGGTCTTCATTTAAAAGGGGCCCAAATTTTTTTAAAAAAATAAAAATTAATAATAAATTTTTTTTGCTATGATATTAATTTTTCACTTGAATTTTTATGTTTTCCTCTTCTAATAGAGAAAACTAACCATTAATTTCTCATTTTATTTTTTCTTCACCATAAAATTACAACGTTTTATGAACATAAGGGAAAATCATTTATATCGCCAAACTTTTATTTTTTAAGAATATTTCAATTATATATGACAGGTCCCCTCGAGAACAGAAAATGCTAAAGATGGGCAAAAACCAATACCAAACAGAGTATATTGTTTCCCAGTTGTCAAGATAATAAATCAGTGCGGAAACGATGTTTGAGCGTTATCCCAACAACCAGTCAACAACCAACAGAACAGAGTACGAAAATAAAACTAAGAACACCAGGAATTTGGTTACCCAGTTCGATCCACCGATTTACATCTGGGGGCTCCAAGCCAGGTATTCACTAAATCTCCACCAAACAGATTGAACAAGAGTCAATCACACCCTACACACCCTTACATTCCGGTGAACTCTCCTATCTACCCAAATAGACTAGAAGAACACATGGGAGCTTCAACTATCTACCCAAATGCACTCAATTCACTAGCAGGTGTTAAGGTGGTGTTTGTGGAATCTAGCTACTAAAACAACTTAAGCAAAATGGTGCTAAAACACCTACAATATACACGGATTGTGTTTACAAAAGATAAACCCAGAAATGTTTAAACACAATCCCCAAATCCCATGAAAAAGTAGGAGACACAACAACTAAAAGTTATACCAGCAGTAAAGCAGTTGTTGGTGTCTTCTGGCAACAACGAATATCAGGGGATTTCTTCAGCAGCTCCAAATTGCCATAATCACAGCTAAGGATCTGCAAATGCTCTGTAAATTGAGCTGTGATTGCGGCTTCCAAACTCTCAAACTAAGCACAAGTTGTGCTTACTAGAGATATGTCAAGAAATGCATAAACGCAAACTCAAATCCCCATAAGAATGCAGCAGTCAGAACAACAAAGAAATACCCAGCTATAGAATGGTTGTTTCTGGCTTCTGTCAACAACGAACTGGGGGGATTATGGCTCCAGCTTCCCTTAGATCACCATGGCAGAGAAGGACCTTGAAGAATGCTCTGTTTTCTATCATTTGCTGCTGGAATAAGTCTTAAGAAGAATGGAGGACGAAAACAGGTATTTATAGATGTGCAAGGCCCATTAGAAAACCCTAAAAGCCTGCTAAGGGAAGTGGCCACGTCACTGTCCTTTGTACTTTCCAGTTGTGCTATACCCGTTGTTGATAGGTTATTTCAACATCAGAGGGACAACGAGTATCTGCACAAAAATTCAAATCTGCTGTACAAACTATGCCACGTCAGCGTCCCTTGTTGTCCTTTCTCCACTATCAGATTGCGTTGTTCATGAGTCGTCGTCACAACTATAGAACAACGTTGATCATCTTCACAACATAGGACTCAAGGACTCAACGATATATATTTATTTAGATTCAATCGGGACATATTATCTTAAGCAAAATTCTCGAATTCGAGCATTTGTGTATGCAAAATTCTACTTTAAGAGAAACAATCCTTCAATGCCCATTAGTATTCGATGGATTAGTTTTGGATTCAATAAGGCTTAGGATACCCAGTTATTCATTAGAAAAACAAAACTGGAACTTATTATTTTATTTTGCCGAGGGCCCCTAGAATGTCAGGACCGGCCCTGGACACATTATTACCCTTTTCTTTCCCACAAGCTAAGGGGTTCGAACAATAATAATGTAGCTAGGTCAGCAACCGGACCTATAGAGCAAATCACAGAACCAACTAGACTACATCCAATATTGAATTATTCAATTCACTTCACTGAGTAATAAAAGATCGAAAATGAAAGCTTCGACGATCCATTCACTTGTTCAATTATTATCTTTGTTTTCCTAATTCATGTTTTTATATATAAAAAAAGACTTATTTAATAACTACGACCTTTGTTCAACTAAATTTGTTCCTTTTAATTTTATTTTTTTTACATTGTTCATTATTTGATTTTGATTCAATTTTATTGCAAGTACTTCATATAATAATAAAATATAGTAAAATTAGGTATTTTTTTAGATTCGTCATGTCGCACGGTTTTAAAGTGGACTCCATATTTTATATAAAATAAAATAAATATTAATTCAAATATATTATGAAATAAGTAAAAGTGTAAAACAAATACAAATTCTAATAAAATATAAATTAAAAAAATTTCGGACACGGTACTTTATGTAGGGATAATTAGTATTAAATGCAGGAATATATATTAGTGTTAAAAATGTAACTTCTGATTTATATAATGTGATTGTAATGAGTTTACAATTTTAATTTATTTATTTATGAATAATTTACTGATATGTGGTTGTTGGTTGGATTGGAATTATTAATGGTAGTGGGTTTGAAATGAGTAGGTTTGACGATTAATATTTAATTATTATTTAAAATGGAAATGAAATAAAATGTTGGAATAAGAAAAAAAAGAAAGTAGGACATAAATAATGACACGAAATGAGTTTTATTTATTTTAATTACATAAAATAAAAAAATAATTGAAAAAAATTAAAATAGGCCACCAGAATGAGTTATTTCCACTTTAGGCCATCGCGGCCCGAATTCCAGCCAAATGACCTAAATTCAGGCCCGAAATCCTTCTAGTGGCCCATTTCCCTAAATTAAAATATCATGACCCAAAAGTGAAATGTCCTCTTTCTGGTGACCTATTTTAATTATTATCTCTAATTTTTATTTGTATCCGAATCAAATAGAACATATACTGAATTTGATGAAATACTAATAGATCATTCGATCAAAGGTTATAGACACAAAAATAATTATCTGCTAATTCAAATGCAATTTTTTAGTTTTTGATTCCCCCCCTCCCCTTCTGTAGTTTTAATTGGTTTCTTTCTTTTTTAGTCATTTTTGCCGAGCGTTATGTCATATTGTACCCCAAAAAAAAATGCAATATTAGACAAAAAGTTGGATTGGTTCTATAGTTTCAATAGTAGAAAGATAAGGTACCAAACGCACATGTTATGGGGCTTTGATAGGTAAAGTAAAAGTATATCGAATTCTACTTTGGAAGAGACATCATTCAAATCCTTGAGGGAAGATGAAGAGAACAAAACCAAAATATAAATTGAAGATCTATATCATTAGGGAAGATTTGGTGAAAATATGTACGAGGAATTTCAGATAAATAATTATATAGCAACATTTGCTTAATTAGTTACGAGGTTCCAAGGACTTAAGCAAAATACGGGGTTGTAAATAAAATTGTGGAAAATGTATATTCAATTATTTCTAGGGATGACAAATTTGTTCGGGATTGGTTCGGTTCTGGATTTGATCCGGATTCTTTGTCATCCTTCTGAATCCATTTTTATAAGAATCAAGACTCAACACATGCCATCCTTTTGAGTTATTTCTATAAGAACCAAGACCTAACCCAAACTTGGATCTGATACTCTGACTCGATTGAGTACTGACCTGGACCCATTGTCATTGCTCCAGAAGACCAGAAGTAGTCGCAGTTACGTTGGATATCTCTGTACGTGAATTAAAAGTGGTAGTTATGGTGGGGCTCAAATCAAACCATTATAATGAATACACAGTCAGTAGTATACATGCATCAATAATTGAGCAATATGAAGAATATATATTTAAAGGTGCCGGTGGCAAAGGCGATATATATGAATATATATATCCCATTAGCCCTGGCTACCAGCTGTCTATAGAATTTCACATTCCACATCCAAAATAAACACATAAATATATATGGGGAATTATGTGATGATGGGCATAATAATTGTGGTACTAATTGGGTTTCCCACAATATCCAGCGCAAGACGCCAATACTTATATCCTTCTCCCCTACCCTCATGGGGATGCGAAGTATGAACTTCGCGCCCCCAAAGGGAATTTGCTGCACCCCACGATTCAAACCCATCTTTTCTTCGATCAATGATCACCTCCCTTGAAATCAACACCACCACCTTCATTCCCTATCAAGCTTTCTGAGTATGTAAGCTACCATTTTCAATTGTTCATCATGCCTCATAGGACACACACACACACACACAAACTAGTTTTTACCTAACTGTAATATAATGTATTAGAGGATGATATCTTTCCATCCTTAGAATATGGCATGTAAATCTTATATATTTGATTGAGAGAGATTTTTGGATATTGTTGTAACCAATCTCTCTATATATACCTCTTGTACACTTCTTGAATATCAGTGAAAATCATATTACAATTCTTATATAATGTTGTAGGAATTGTAATTATTCCTTTTCAACATTCTATTGTCGTCTAAGTTGAGCAATGATGCGTTTTGTGAAATTTTATTGCATTGAAAAAGAGACAATCTCGGCCGGCGGCGGCTACGTAATACTCCAGTCCACATACAACGAACCTAATTAAAAAGGTGGATCAGAATTAAGCGGCAATATATAATGGATATGTGTGGGCTCTTACGGATATTCAAAATCACTACTGTATAATTTAGTAGTATCAGTTATTTATTCAAACCATAGTTGTTAAGATCCCGATCCTGATCTTAGGATCTTACGATTTTACGATCACACATCTCTAAAACGATCCCGATCCTTGTAGGATCTTAAAATTCGTAAGATCCCGATCCTGATAGTAGAATGTTACGATCTTATGGTCATACTCCCTTAAACGCTTCTACGATCTTACGATCTTACCCTCTTAAACGCATAAAATTTTTCTAGTATTTTATGATTTGGGATCAAAGTAACTTGTTTAATTTAATATTTAAACTTAAAAGCTTGTATTCCTTATGTATGATGTGTAAAAAAAACATAATATGTATGTATGTGGAAATATTTTATGTTTAATTATAATATTTTTATACTGTATTGTATTAATTAACTTACAAGATTCATAACACACAAAATAATACTTTTACTTGTTAGTATGCATAATTGAGTTTATCAATTATTGCAATTTCATAAGATCTTACGATCCCGATTCGATCCTACGATCCCGATCTTGCAAAGAGAAAAACGATCCCATATAGGATCCCGATCTTAACAACCTTGATTCAAACAATAGGAGTAGTGGAGTACTGTAGTTCATATTTTAATTGTGGAATTATATATCGGATTTTAAAATCCAACTCGATTGGCCGGTTATCATCTTGAAAAATCAACTGGATGGATCACAAGTTATTAGCTCAATTATATTTACAGTTGAATTGGGACATATATATGTATATAAATAAAGTGCTGGAATTAATGGATCACAAGTGTTGGATCGTTATCAAGTTTGAGTTAGAAAAAGGTACTTAGTATAACATGTCGGTAATTACTTAACATCTTGAAAAATCAACTGGATCACAAGTGTTGGATGGTAGTCTTGAGTTAGAATATCATGTCCCAAAGTTTAACAAGGCATCGCAAACCTGGTGTGCATGATGGATTTGTTCATCCTGAATCCACGGCCCCGAATTAATTTAATTACCTGTATAGGCAAGTAGTCCACAAAAACTTTAATGCAAGAGGACAAAACACAAAGAAGCAGCACACGTGGCCGAAACTAAGACAATGCCCGATTAGACTAGGTATTCATTAGACATTATACAGGGTTAACTGAAGAAAAATTCAAAGTCCATCCGTACAAATCCCTTCACATTTTATTAGGTCCATGTAGAAATGGGACGAGTCAAGAGTCAAGACAGTACCGTCACTTTATAAATAATCTAATTTTTTTTCAAAAAAAAATCAAATTTAATATATTTCTTATTATCGATTAGATTTCAAAATAAGTACATATGATAAGATTATTACAAGAAGAATATGAAAAAGGAGGAGATGTGATACTTGATTACACAAAGGTCGAATAAAATAATGAATCAATTTTATCCTTTAAACCTCTATTTATTTTGTTCTAATTGATAAAGATATTCTAACAGCACATTATAAAACTTACCAGACCTCAATCAAAACGTAACGGTGGTCTCTTTAATTTATCCCATCGTTTGGTTTATATAACTATAAAGTCACGATTAGAAGCTTCTCTCTTTTTTTGCATAACAAAGTCCATCAATACCCACCTACTAAGCTCTTTAATTCTACGTACAAGTTCTAATTTTGAAAATTCAATGGTAAATTTTTCAAGGATCATTAATTAAAACTTAATAATATTGATTTAGGGGGGGGGGGGGGGGGGGGGGGTGGGGGTTTAAAACTTGAAAATTCACCTATATAAAGGGGGTCTAAATAACACATGAATTGTATATCACACCAAAAGGCAAAGATGGGAAGCAACAAAGGAGCCAAATGCTCAAATCTCTCACTAATCACCATTCTTTTGGTGATATTAGTGTCTTTCATGAATACTCTTCCTTTGCAAGCCATTGCCGACGATGATCACAACCATGACCATGACCATGACCACGACCACGATGACGACCATGATGATCATGATGATGATGATCACTACCCATGGAAGAAGTATTCCCCACCACCACCTAAAAAACCCTATCTCTATAAGTCGCCGCCTCCTCCACCACCTTATAAGAAGCCATATGTATACAAGTCCCCGCCTCCACCACCCCCTAAAAAGCATTACATCTACAAATCTCCTCCGCCGCCCCCGCCGCCTAAGAAACAGTATGTCTACAAGTCACCACCACCTCCGCCACCACCTGAGAAGCCTTATGTCTACAAATCTCCACCACCACCACCTCCGAAAAAGCATTACGAATACAAATCCCCACCACCACCGCCACCACCTAAGAAGGATTATGAATACAAATCCCCACCACCGCCGCCACCACCTAAGAAGGATTATGAATACAAATCCCCTCCCCCACCGCCACCCCCAAAGAAGGAGTATGAATACAAGTCTCCACCGCCACCGCCACCCCCAAAGGAGTATGAATACAAGTCCCCACCACCGCCACCACCTCCGAAGAAGTCTTATGAATACAAATCCCCACCACCACCACCAAAAGGTTATTACAACCATCCTCCTCCCCACCATTACGGGGGCTAAGGATCACAAAAAAGGTCGAATATTTTAATTTATAGCAATATCTACATAATTGAATTTACACGTACAAGAAAATTTAGTTTTAAATGTATTGGCAAATTTTTTTTTGAAGCTTTTGGTTTAAAACTTGTTTTGCAGGTACGTACCCAAACAGATCACATGAGAGCAAATACGATACATGAATATATGACATCCTCATAGCCTTGTGGGATTAATTATGTGGGAACGATCTGAAGATGGTATATACATATATAAAATAAATGAAATATAGATTTCCCTTCATGCATGCAAGTTAGCTCTACTGCTAGAATTGCGTGCATGATGTGTGTTGTTATTATTATTACATAATTCTTATTGCTTTTCCGCGATGTTTTTGTGATTTTTGTAATAAAGTTGATTGTTTCCAGATATTAATAAATGCAGACTGATGATTGTCTATTTAATAATCTTCATTTAATCATTTCAGTTACTATGTATGCAGTCTTGCTCAAGCGGTAAGTCCATGCCTTCCAACGGGAATTCGATTTCTATCATTTTTCTGACTTCGACTCCTAAAAAAAAAAAAAAAATTACTGTTTATGCCTGACATTAATTTTTCCCTTGAGGTAATCTTTGTAACACTAATACAGCTATAAATTTCCTACATTGATAAACAAGTCAAACAAAGTCAAATCATATTTATACATTATATATACTCCATATCTATACGACCCAGTGGCTACAATTTATATGAAAAATATCATCACTAAATCGAAATAGTAAACCATCATGAAAGCAATATATTAATATAACATTGAATGTGATGATTTACGAATAAGAACAAGAAAAACATATTTTAACCATAGAATTTGGTTTTTTTTTTAAAAAAGAAAAAAAATATTCCATAATAGCTAACGAATTTTGGTTAGATTAATCATTTTTTTTTGGGTTAGATTAATCATTTTGAAGTTTTGCTAAACTAGAAAACTGAATAAAGTAAGAAATAGCTGCATCTATATGGACAATGGGTCAATAATTCAGTCTATAACATAAAACGAATTATCGGCCTTGTAACAAAACAAAAAATAAAATAAAATAGCCAAACATTTATACCTCTAACGCTTAGAGTATTTTTATTAGGGTTGTTAGTCTTAGTCATTAGTCAATCCTTTATTTCATTAGCCGGTAGGTGTTGATAGAATTAGAAATCTTACATTTAGTAATTGCGCGTATAAATTTTTTTTCTGAACAGCATATACATGCTAGAAAATGAGCATAATACATACAAATTAAACATTGTATATAAAATAAAATTATGTCTTGTCCATATAATTAAAGTACATACTTATTCTTACTGACTATTATTTTTTTTGGGATAATGGACGTATCCACGTCGGGAAATAAGGAAACCAAGCAACAAGAAGGAATGAAAAAACAGACAAAGAGGCAATCAAGCCAATCAGATCCGGGGGTGACACACCCCAGCCGCGTCCGCACTTAGAGCACCTGAGATTTCGTCCGGGGGAAACGCCCACACGGTGAACAATTCTTCCATGTTAGCACCTCGTTTGGCCAAAATATCCGCCACTGAGTTCCCTTCTCGGAGTATGTGGTTCCAAGTGTAGCCAGGGTGTTTATTCAGCATGTCAGAGATGCTGAGCAGCAAGGAAGATAGAGAGTGGTTGCTATCCGCCTTGAGTGTAGTATGCCTTAAAGCATCTAGCGAGTCTGAGAAACAAGAGGCTTCCTCTATACCCATTCTTTCAAGGAGTGTCATACCTCTGTAGATAGCATGTAGCTCCGCAGTGAGGTTGGTTTCAATTTCCACATAACCAGCAAATCCTTGAATCCATTTACCATCTCCCATTCGGATGACTCCACCACATCCTGCGGCCCCGGGATTTCCAAGGGAGCTCCCGTCGACATGTAGGATAATCCCACGAGTGTTGTGAGGGTTCCAAGTAACCATCCTAATCCTCGGCAGCTTGGGGGATTTATCAAATATCCGCTGGAGCGAGGCCCCCAATGCAAGGGCAGTGTGGATGGCCATGTACGTAGAGACCTTCTCACCTCTAAAGCAAGCTGCGTTCCTCATGCGCCAGATGGTCCAGAAAAGAGCCCATTGGTTACTATTCCAGTGCCTACACAGCTTGTGGAGGAAATCCGCAATCCCTTCCGCTGATATGGATGCCGGGATTGGAGGCAGATGACCAACACGTTTCCAAGCTGCTGCCGCCCAAGGACAGAGGAAAAAGAGGTGGGTGATGGATTCTTCTGACATACCACAGATGGTGCAACATGAGGAGGTAGCAAGGTGGCGGTTGACACGGGTGGCGTTAGATGGCAGAGCATTATGAGTACATAGCCATAAGAGAAATTTAAACTTCTCAGGGAGTTGCAACTTCCACACCCACGAGATAGACCTAGCCAGAGGGATTCCTTTCTTATCAATAATCCACCCATGCCCAGACGCAACCGTGTAATGACCCGAGGGAGTGCCATGCCAACACCAGTGGTCCATGCAAGATTGGTGGATATTTATAGGGCCATAGAGTAATATCTCCTTGCGGATGTCATTAGGCATTTGGGTTACTAGCGCACCCCAATTCCAGCCATCACTGGAGTACACGCCTTTAATGCATAATTCAGTGTCCGAGGTATGCACAAAAGAAATGCGCGGAGCAATGGGACCTTTAGGGAGCCAACTGCTATACCAGAAATTGTTGTCCCCGATACCAATACGAATGCAAGTGCCATCGGCCAGAGCTTTAGCAGCATGTATGATAGCCCTATACACAATGGAGGATGCAGGCCGAGGGATGATGTTGCCTTTAAAGCAGTTGTATTTGCAACCAAGGATTTGAACCCAAGGTTTGACAGAGGTGTTTTTAAGCTCAAAATATAATTTGCCAAGCATGGCTATATTCATATCCTTGCACTTCCGGATCCCCAGGTCACCCCTCTCCTTAGGAGCCGCCACCGTGTCCCATTTAACCCAATGAATACCATGCTTCGCAGCATCCTTCCATATGAAATTTTTAATAAGCCTGTCGATCTGATCACATGTGGAAGCTGGTAACCAGGAAGTCTGAAGTATGTAGGTTGGCATGGTGGATAGCACTGATCTAGCCAATGTGACACGACCAGCCCTATTAAGCAAGTCCCTCTTCCACATCCCCATCTTAGCTTGCATCCTTTCAATAAGGCCCTCAAAGTGTTCTTTCCGGACTGCCCCATGGTAAAGAGGGAAGCCAAGGTAGCTTCCAAGATCAGCAATGAACCTGATATTAAGTTTGGCAGAGATATCAAGTTTGATCTAATCGGGCACATGGTAGGAAGCAAGCGCAACAGACTTCCTATTGTTGATTTTCAACCCAGCTTGAGCGGCAAATTCAGATAGGATTAAATCCATAGTTTGAGCACTCGGGAGGGTGGCCTTGGAGAAAAGAAGCAGGTCGTCTGCAAACATTAGGTGTGTGAGTGGCATGATATTCCTTCCCAAAGTGACTGGTTCCCAGCTACCATCCTCCAATTTGGCACTGATAGTCCGGGATAACTTTTCCATGGAGATAATGAACAAATAGGGGGATAAGGGGTCACCCTGTCGAATCCCTTTAGTAGGGGTAATAGGAGGCAGAGGCAAGTCATTCCAAAGAATGGAGTAGGTGGGGACCTTACACAAAACATGATGACAGAGATAATCAAGGTAGGGAGGCCGATCTCATGTAAGCATTGCTCAATGAAGTCCCATTGGAGGTGGTCATATGTTTTCTCAAGATCAACCTTGAGGAGAAATTCTTGGGATCTTCTGTGTTTAATTTTAAAGGCATTGATAACTTCTTGGAGGATAATAGCATTGCCGGAGGTGCCACGCCCGGGGAGGAAAGCCGATTGGAATGGACTGATGAATTCTTGGAGGACCGGTCTTAACTTGCTCACAATGACTTTAATAAGGATCTTGTAGGCCACATTGCACAAGCTTATAGGTCGATAGTGAGATATCTCCTTAGGGACCTTAACCTTGGGGATAAGGCATAGAAAGGTGGCTGCATAGGATTAAGGGAATGATCCATTGGCCAAGGAAAACTGAACAAATTCGACCACTTCAAACCGAACATCTTCCCAGTACAGTTTATAGAAGATGGCGGGGAAGCCATCAGGGCCTGGTGCTGAGATGCCATTCATGCTCTTGGCCACCTGGGAAACTTCTTCCAAGTCAGCAGTACAGGAGATGCTGCTAGCAGCTTCACATGGGGGGAGGGGTTGGAGAAGACTAGCAGGGCGATTAGGGGGAGGAGCCAACCCAAAAATATTACTGAAGTGAGAAATGGTGTGATCCTTGATGGATGTTTCGTCAGTGTTCTAGTGCCCTCCAATTTCTAATCCCACTATTTTGCTCCTTTGACGTCTAATGAGAGTTTGAGTATGGAAGAATCTCGTGTTACGATCACCATGAGATATCCATTTCTCTCTAGACTTTTGATACCACAAAATTTCTTCTTGTTTCAGAACTTCATCAAGTTTGAGAGTGAGGTGTTGCTCCAGTAGCCAAAGCCTGGTGGAGTCCACAGTGGTTAAGCAACGATGAATGCCCTGAAGTCTTCTAAGGAGCTTGGCTTTCCTGTTTCTGATGTTCCCAAAGGTGAATTTATTAAAGTGAAGAGAAGAGGATCTGACCTGCTCAAGGCGTTGCTCAAGGCTCCCGGGAGAGCACTGCCACGCTGTGTTAACAATGTGGCTGTAATGAGGGTGGGTGGACCAAGCCAGCTCCCACCGAAAAGGCCTGGGGCGAGGAGGGGATCTAGAGGGAGAGCAGTGCAGCAACAGGGCGTGATGGTCCGATGATCTTCTGGGGAGGATTTCCACATAGCTCAAGGGGAATGAACTGATCCATAGACTGTTAGCAACTGCTCTATCAAGCCTCTTACACGCAAGAGGGCCTCCTTTAGTGTTTTTAACCCAGGTGAATGGTTCCCCAACTGACTGAATGTCCATAAGGCCACAGTCATCAAGCATTCCACGAAACGCTTCACAGAGTCGATGTGAAGAGTTCAATCCATAAGCTTCCGAGGAAAAAGCTATGTCATTCCAATCCCCTAGAGCTGACCAAGGACCATTCAGTAACGAACCAATCTCTCGCATATCCGACCAATCATTACTTCTGAGTCTAGCACACAGGTTAGCATAAGCAGCAGACAAATGCCAAACCGAAGTACTAGAGCCGATAGATAAAGTCACTATTCTCTGATGCAAAGTCACCACTGATATGGGAATGGGCAGCCCAATCCTCCTTAGAACCCTTGAGCCTCTAGCTTGTCCATTACATTCAATGATTTGGACAGGTTCATCATGCAATCTATAGAGCAAATTCTTGAGACGGCTAAATTCCCCTCTAGGTTCCATAATAATCAAAAGAGAAGGTTTGTGCAAACCAATAATATCATAAATATGGCGTTGAGTGTTCCGCTGCATGGCACCACGTACATTCCATGCAAGGACTTTATAATCTTGGAACTCTATCATAAAGAAACTGTGGGGGAAGCAGTACCAGCCACTGGTGCACCACCACTTTCAGCCATGACTTGGTCAGATTTGCCCTGATCATACACTTCAATAGGATTGGATCTTAGAGTGCTAGGCGAGAGATCCTCATCCTTATTCATGCCCTTGTTGGACTCAGGCATGCTCGATGGTCTAGGCCTTTTGGCGTTCTGAGGGCCTCCATCTCCATCCTTATTACCAGTTGTGCTCACCTTGTCCTTACCATTAGACATCAGCCTAATTTTCCTTTCCAAGGTGTTTGTGATCTGTTTAAGAGGCTTAGGACCTGCCTTGGGCCCCTTGCTGTTCTTATTGAGAGTGGGGCTTTTGGTCGAATTGACATTGGCCTTAGTACCACCCTCCAGGGTTTTGGCTTTAGCAGGCCCACTGGACTTCTTTCTAGTTACCTTGATCCATTCCCCACACGTAGGTTGAGATGGAACATCATCTACAGGCACGTGATCAATGGTTGGTATAGGATCCTCCTCCCTAGGCTCCAAATTGTCCTCCAGGCAGTCCATGTTGGAAGGTGAGTCAGTGGCAGAGCCTTCCTGTCCCTTATCAGAAAAGTCATTACTAGAAATAGGTGATACAGCCGCTGGGGTAGAAGACTCCCCTTGGGATTTAACCTCTTTGGTGCTAGAGACCAAACCACTTCCCAACAACCCTTTGACTTTTGTATCTGCAGCAAGGATACTCACAAAAACCCCTCCTGAAGCAACAGCTTTACCTTTCCCCTGATCCCGGCAACTTTCTGAACGTTGAGGATTGACCACAGGGACTTCCGGTGGCTGAATTTTTTCCGAGCAAGAATTACTAGCATGGCCATACCTTTGACAGGAGGTGCAATCCTTCATACGAAACCTTTTGCCAATGATCATCAATGAAAATACTAGTGACAACCGGCAGTTGTAAGTCTATTTCCACACATACTCTAGCATACTTGCCTCGATGGACATGCTTGGTCATATCATCCACTCTCACCGGAGTGCCCAACGCCGCCGCCCTCCTGGTAATAAGGCACTCATCATACATTTCAAAAGACAACCCGGGAAGTCTAGCCCATACAATTGTTTTCTTGGGGGTGGCATCTGAAGCAGTGAAGTTATAGGCCTTCAAGGAGCTATCATCAAATAACTCTCAAATACCATCCATGGCCCCTCATTCAACACCCTAGTCCTATCCACCGAATGGTCAAACTTGATAAGAAAGAACCCATCATCAAGGTCTCGCAGTTCAAATGAGCCTTTTAGTTTCCACATTCTTCCAAGACGAAACTTGAGTGACGCATAACCAACCTTTTTCCCTAGCACCGATAAGATGAGGGCGTCCTCCCAGGGTTTACAGAGCCTCTGCTTGAGTTCTGGAGCCAAGGTCAGGCGAGGCTTAAGCCGGTCTCCATCTATATAATCCAGCTTCACCATATCTTCAGTAATCTCATCGTGTTGTAGTGGCGCAGGGGGAGCTGGTTTGCTTTCCAATACCATATCACGAAAAGACGGCCGAGGTCCTTTGAAGAAGAAGGGCGCCGGCGGATCAGCGGGCGGATCATCCGGCGGGGGAGGGAGCGATTCTGTCATAGAGAGAGAAAGTCGAGAGGAAAGCTAGGTTTCGAGAGGGAGGGAGCAATAATGTACTGACTATTATTGTTTCTACAGTTAGTTTTCTCTCATTTATTTGAAGTGAGATGATGATACCGACAATGTATTTGCTTTATAGATTGAGACTTTTGATTTGTTCAATTTTCAACTTTTGGGGTTGGGACACTATTATTTCCCCTGTACCGGGCTCCCTTTAACCTATGAATGACCCAAAAAAATTATTTTTTTCATAGATATAATCATATAAAGATATGTAGTACTACTATTAAATTTAAATACTGTAACACAAGAATTTATTAAGCGTCACTCAAATAATCAAAGCTAAGAGTCGTGAGTGTCTGTTACAGGTATACAAGGATTACTACTAATTAACCTTTTTTCCCAAAATTCTCACCTAAAACCCATTCAAATACAACAATTCAACCTCTATATCAACAACCATGGTCAAAACTAAAACCCAGAAATAAAATAAAAATTTAAAAAAAGTTACAAAAGGAACAAAATCAGACCTGTATGTAATTAATTGGTATCCGATGAAAGTCTCATCATAATGCGCCGGAATGTATCCTCAGTAGCCATTCGGTTCATCCAAAATATCCTGAAAGTTTGGTGACTTTACTTCCTGCAAGTGTTTTTCAAGTTCTATTCTGATTTCACTGAAGGAAGGTCGCTCTTCTGGAAGAGCTTCCCAGCATCTCTTCATCAGGTCCGATAGCTTTGGATCTGCATTTTCAGGGATGTCTGGTCGAAGACCCTGCCATGTAAAAGACAAGATGATTTTAAACATGTATTATCCATTATTGCAATATCAGAAAAGTATACTGTAAGTTATCTGTAGTCTTGAGTCATCGTGGAAAATTAACATACCTGTCTCACTCCAAGGGCAGCTTGTAGAGGAGTCATGTTATCGTAAGGAACCTACGAGGAAAAATGGATCATCTTAATATGAATAGATTAATAGAATAAGGATCTTGAGTATCAATGTGTTCAATTGGAAATTTTTGAGATCTAAGCTCAAGTGATTGTTACTATCCAGAAAGAAAATTGAAAAAACACCTTGGCAGTGACGAGCTCCCAAAGAACTATGGCAAAACTGAACACATCTGCCCTTTGGTCATATGGTTGATGATTTATCACCTGCAAGATAGAACGAAAATATACTAGTGCTGGTATGGTAGTGTATACAATATTGAAGGATATAAGAAACACATTATGTAGGTGTTTGACAGAGAAAATGGCTGTACCTCAGGAGCCATCCACCTATATGTTCCAGTCTCAGCCGTCATTACCCCTCCCTTATTCAGGAACCGAGCAACTCCAAAATCTGCCACTTTAACAACCTTGATACAATTCACCATACCAATCAATATGCATATCGCACAGAAACAATACACTTACATACAGAGAAGATGCTGGTGTAAATAAACAAAAGGGTTCGAACTCATTATGAATTAGTTTCTACTGATTTTTGTAAAACTAGTCATAAATTATTCACAATCGAGAAAGTTTAAACCACCAATAGGAAACTAGTTATAATCTTGCATGCTTGTATATGAATAGATGAAGTGTGCTGTAACCATGACTCCATGGAGTCCATCATAGAGTGAACATAGCCTGTATCCATGTTTTCTTGGCATCCTAAAGGCATTTTTATTGGATTCCAGATTTATATCATGCTTTATGACAGGGAATATAAGCACCATTAGCAGCTCAAACACAAATTTACACATCATGTTTTAAAATATAGATCTGATTCTACCATAACTAATACTCAAAGTAGAGATCAGATTCCACCATTATTTATATTCACAGTAAAGGAAGTTCCGTCTATCCAGAAAAAGAGCAAAGGAAATATTAAATTTAAAAAAAAATAAAAATAAAAAATAAAAAAGAAGAAGAAGAAGAAGAAGAAGAAAGAAAGAAAGAAAGATGACATGTTGCAAAATTTTCTAGGAAAAGGATTTTATTGTGTACTCACATTGGAATCATCCATTAGCAAATTTGCAGTCTTGAGATCCCGGTGGATGACGCTCCTCTGATGCAGGTACTCCATTCCTTTGCATACATCGAATGCAAACTTCAGTAGCTGTGGTGTCTTCAAGATGAGATGATGCTTATGCAGGTATTCGTATAGGCTTCCTCCAGGCATGTACTCTAAACCAAAAACCTCAATGACTCAATTAACTTGTTAATAGCTGGCAGAGAATTACAAAACAAATCCTAAGATTCAAGGTTCCATTTAGTTTGTCTAAACATTGGTCTTTGTAAAAGTACAGTACCTGTAACTATACATAAATGCGGCTTTGTGCAAGCGCCTATGAAACTAACAACATTTTCATGTTGCACCTGTCTGCACCCAAATGAACAAAACACATTGGATTATAAAGTTTGAATGCATCTTTTCATCTTTTGTTTCATCCTAAAATTGATAGTGAGCACCAAAAACATATACAGTATAACCAAAATGTATTAGTTAATGGCAAAAAATTCAACGCTAGTGTTTCAAAGTTGAATTAGCTATATAGGCTTCAGCCCTCCCTTTACCCCGAAAAAAAAAAAAAAAAAAAAAAAAGTTGAATTAGCTATTATATTTTCATATATGGGAATGAGAACAAGGTTGAGAGTTTGGGAAAACAAAGTGAACGTACCAAATTGAATTAATAAGAAACCATTGATCATCTAAGAGTTAATAGCTAGCTAGCTACGAGGATACCAAAAAAAAAATAAAAAAATCAAGACATGCCTTTCTCCGTTAAAAGAAAACACAAAAATTTCACTTGATAGTTATTAGTTGTCCTAACAGGCCTGTGAAAAGGTAAGGCAAATAACTGAGAATTTGGAAGTAAACTAATGCTAACAACCCAAAGCTAACAAAAAGAGCCCACTATCCAGTTCACCTTCTTAAGCTTGTCTTGCCCTGGAACACTTATTTCACCACATGTAATGATGCCCATGTACAAAAAACCTTGAACCCTGACATTTGTCACTACTAATCTAATTGCCCATGTACAGGGGTGCCATCCTAATGAATGAGTTTGTGACTACTAACCTATTCTCAATTGCCCAAGAAGCAAGGATTTATCTGGAAGAATAATGTTACAAATCCCCTTAGGTTTATCATCATATGCAATAAATTTCAACTAAATGCACCAGTAGCAAAGACATGACCACAACCCCCTTTAACTACATTGTCATGTGAAAGAATTAGCTTCTAAAATATTTCAAACCTCTTAACAAATCATCAAAACCTTATATCCAGTACATGGAAATCAATTAACCATGTAAATTGTGAGACAATGGAAACACCTTACCTCAAAATAGAAACCTCTTGCGCAAACTCAACTTCCAGAGAGTTATTCAAATGTTCAGATCTAAGGATCTTAATAGCAACATCCTGGGCAAGATATAATCCACGATACCTTGTTACAAAGCACATATGAGATGTGAGCAACTGAGCATAATGGAAAAATGAGGTCAATCGAAACAAAATTATTTAGAAAATGGCAGGGGACTAACAAATCTCCACAAGATCCAGCAGCGATTTTTTCGCCCATCTTCAATAATCTCCAATCGATTTCCCAATCTTCATGTTGTGTTTGAACAGCAATAGATTTCTCCCCAATTGAGCAAGAGCGCAAAGAACGTGACCATGATCCCTAAAATAATTCAATGCAGAAATGACGTCCCATTTTGCAATAGGTAACTTCAAATTAATAGATGGAGAATTTATTATGAGCGAGCCATAATAAACCAAAAATGAGTAGAACAGTAGTAGGTAAATCAATCGATTGGTACAGAAAAGGGAAACCACAGAAGTTTCATTCTGGGCATCCTAACCAATCACCCACAAATGACAAGAAAACAAATTAACTTCAATTTTTGGTGTGAAATGCAATCAAGGAAAATATTGTAAAGAGGAAAGAGCAACCAAAATACATAAAACGTAACAGCCATTGACTACAATAATTACCTCGTCTTCAGCAATTGCATTTTTCACTGCCTCATATAAACCTTCTGTGTCCTGGAGATGATACAGAACAGTTAACAATGTTTCCATACGGCTAACTTAGGCATTTCAAAAATAAAAATGCTACTGTGTTTTATATAATAAACTTTCCAGTACTGAGATGTGTCAGATTACTCCATTTTCAATCAGAAAAGCACAGATTGAGTTCATCAAGCGAAACCTAATATCTTCAACAAGAGAGTTTATATCTTGATTGAAATATATAATTATAACTGGAGTACAAGTTGAAGTATAGGCCAAAAGCTGTCTTTTCACTTCAAAGACAGCAACTGAAGATCAAGGAACATGCAGTCATGGCAACAGACAACTGAACAGCACATAGTGATTTGCTGCCAAGAATTTACATTAATCGAACGAAAGATGAGGAATTATCAGCGGATAGGATGTGAACCCTACTGACCCTATTTCATTATCCTAGCATACAAATAGCACATGAGGTTACAAGTCTGCCAAAACAAACTAATATACCTCAGTATGCCATCCATCAACAACAAATACATCCAAAGAGTATCCATCTGTTGTAGAAAATACATGTGCTTCACGAATGTTGAGTCCTATATTGGAGAGCAAAGCAGAGAGCTACAAAATAGAAAAAACAGTAGAAAGAACAGACAAATTAATAGGTTGGTCAAAATAACTTCAATGTTCAGTTGTTAAATTCACAATAACACTTGTTCGTTCTGTGACATACCATCTTTTTAGGTTTTAGAATGAAAATTCACATCATAGATTAATCACTTAAGGAGTAGCTAAAAGCTGGAAAATGCATCCCAAAGCATTGCAAACGCCAACCACGACAGTGGTGAATATCTGGACTACAACAGTTCTTCAATTATAAAATGTTGAATCTAATACATAACATAACAGAAGAGCCGCCCACCATTTACCTTGCTAAGAAGCTTCGGCTTGTCAACAGTTGAAAATATTACTTCATGGAGTGGTGGGTGTAATGCTTCCTGCCTACAATATGCATCTAGATATTCAATCTACATTCTGAATGCAGTGTACCAACTAGAAACTACTGGAACATATATAAATTGTGATTAATCAAGACAAAAATGATTCATCAAATGATACCATATCAAATTCCTCAAAACACTCAAATCATAGTCACCATGATAATGTCACTATGAAGTACTCAGCCATTATACACGAGTCAGAAAAAATTCTTCTCCGCAAAAGCCTAATCTAACTGCTGCTTCAGATGTCATAACAGAAAACATGTGTTGTTCAACCTAATGTGATTAGTATAGTTTGTAATGAATTTGTGAAAGCCAACCTTTCAGTGGCATTCGCTGCCCAAGACTTGATAGGGAGTAGCAATTTAGCTTTGAATGACATAATATAACAGACTAAGGATGTTCATCATAATGTTGTGTTTTCGTATTTTCATTAAAGTTATCTTAAAACTGAACCTTGCGGCTCAGGCTAGTGTAGGCGCTAAGCTCTTCAAACCCAAATAATTTTCCCGTCACTACTATGAGCAAGCCCTCTGACCCCAAAAACTAAATTACCTTCTCAACAAGATAAGGACTGAAAAAAATGAAAGAAATATCCAAAATGGTGGTCAATTTTGATTAACTCAGTTCAATTCTCAAGAATAACAGTGCTACTTCACTTATGGTACACAAAATACGCCAAAATTAAAACAAAGAAAGTCATGACATAACCAACCCATTACCTTTTCGAAAAATCTTCTGCAGAATTTTCCCTTTTTATGTCATCACGAGTCCTCCTAACTTCCAAATTTAGATCCTCAAGCTTTGAACAAGTCTCATCACCTCCAGAATTTCTATTTCAATCATAATGACAGATCAAAAGGAATATGTATTTAACTATAGGAACAAACATAGCTTGAAAGTATCATTCAATTTACTTAACACCACAAATACCTCTCCTTTAGCTGGCCTCCATTGGAAGCAATACCTTGTGGTAACAAGATTCTAGGTACACTTGAAACTACTTCCTCATCAACATCATCATCTTCAGTGGAAACATTCTGGTTAAACTTAACGATACAAAATCATATATCAGAGGAGCAGAAAAGAGTTGTTTCTATTTGGATAACTAAACGATTATCCCCAGCAGGTCATTTTACTATACCAACTCTCGTACTGCGTAATAAAACCATATACCATCAAGTTCACTTTTTAAACCAGAGTGTTTTCCTTTGTTACTCCTCATTGTTCACCAAGACTACAATGACATTTTTATTTAGACTTTCCGCTTCATATGCACTCCACTCCTAAACCTCCAATATTATCCTTCAATTAGCTTCTTTTGCCTTTTCATTCATTTCGAATTGATCAAGTCTAAGGAAGATATACATTCATCCATATAAATTTATTTTTTCCAACCATACACTGTATTTAAGATCATCCTATACACTATAACCAAGAATAACAAGAAGAATGAGAATTCAAATCAAGAGTCCAACGGAACAAATACAATATATATTCCCACCTCTATAAAACGAATGTGGAAAACAGGTTGGTTAGTAGGATCCTGTGCCCTAGCAAGAAGGTTTCGATGCAACAAAACGTCCTCCACTCTATCCATGTTGATGTCCAGCCCATAACTGAAACAAAACAACAAAGATAAAACCAAGTAATCTCATCAAAATGTCTGCTACCAAGAAACAACAGAATGCTCAAAACAATGATAAACCAATTCATTTCAAATCCCCAACTCCTTACAAAATTAAAACCACAAAATTTCCAATTCAGTAATTCACACGAATTTCACCAGCACAGACAGACCGAGACGCTACTGAAGCACATTTTCACAGGAATAACATCCGAATCAATTCATGTATAATCACAACGCAAAAATTAAATTTAAAACAGAATCAGGTGATGAAGAAGTAGAAACCGTGGAGGCAGGCGCTTGAAGTGAGCATCCAATTCCTCACGAAAATCAGGATTACTAATCGCCTCTTCGTTCCGATTCTCGATCAGACGATTATACACATCATTCCTGATCACTTCGCTTCCTCCTCCGCCGCTCCCGCCGCCACCAAACGAGCCGCTGTAACTCCGCGGCGGCGACGAGCTCTCCGCTACCTCCTCCACAAACTCCATAACCCCAGTCAGTAAAACAGCTCCGTGATTACTATACTATATACACAACAAAAAGTAGTAGCATACAACAAACACAGCACCGTCGTGAACCCAAAATTCACTCCAACCCAGAAATCAAAATAATCTCCATCGGAACGCTACAGTTGTTAGTCAAACGGTTGGTTGAATACGAAAACACAAGCGAGGGCTGACTGGGAATTTCGGCGTATTGAAAAATCAATTTGGCCCACCATTACTGTCAAAACTCAAAAGCAGTGCTTTTTTCACCTGCACAATCTGCAATCAGATTGAAATTTTGGCAAGATGGACGCAGTCAGCTACTGGGTTTCAAGATCAAGTCTCCAACTACTCATACGAATACTCCTCCTATACATACACATGTGTATATCTATATACAGAGAGAGAGAGAGAGATAGTGCAGGTGGGTCTGAAAAAAGTATAGTGGGGGAAATAACAGTAACTGGGAATGGATAGGGTAGTGGATTTGTAATTATTGGGAAATACAGGGGTTTATTTGGAAATAAGTGACAGGGGGAAATGACAAGTGTGGACATAGAATGCTGCAATAATTACACGGTGCCTGGTCATTTAAATTTAAGGGGGCGTTTGTCTGGTTCTTATCTACTAGTTGTCTTATGAAATGGATTGAATTTTGGAATTTGGAGTGGTCCAATAATTATGGCAAGTTGAAATTAATTTAACATATATAGTACTATTGGTTAGAAAAATGATGAGATGTTAGTGGATTATGGATAGGCTTCAAAGGTAATCATACAAAGAAGAGTTGTTCGTATTCATAAAGGTACAGGTTTTAAAAAGTGTGAGGTTTACAGGAAATTGGAAAACAATACTTTATATGCTTATTTTGTTGTACATGGCTACTTTTTGTTTTAAACTTCTTACTTCATAGTTCATACTACTTTATATGCTTATTTTTAAATTTGCCACTGAAAAATTCACTTTTTTATATTACAGGTACATTGCAAAACAATCCTTTATTGCATTATGAAAACAAACAGTACTAAAATCTCAAGCTAAACAAAATCAAATTTTGTATGGCCTTAGCAAATCCATTCTGTCATTGTTCAGTCTCTTATTGAAATGTGGTTGGAGCAGAGCAGACAACTAAAATCTTGGAAGATTGAGTAGTAGTAGTAGTTCAATCTCCCCCTATTTTTTTGTCACTCCTTTCCAAATTTCTTTCTTAAGTTTCTCTATTTTTATTTTGCAATTTTTTCTGTTTAAACAATTCTAGCTCATAACATTTTTTCCTAACCTTCTAAGGTTTATCGCCAAAAAAAAAAAAATTCTAGCTCATAAAAAAATTAGGGACATCGAATGTGGTTGTGTATTGACCATAAACTCGATGAACTTTTATTGTATTATTGCATTGTTATATAGGTATATATGTTAAAGAAAAGGATTAGATTCCCCATCAATGTCAAACCCCCAAAACTTTATGGCAAAAACAAATATTACATCAACATTTTTTTCGAGGAAAAAAAAAATGGGAAACCGTCCATGAATGTTTATTGGACGCATGTCCATTTGTTGTGTGGCATTCATAGGAACTGTATCGAGAAAAAAAAGGAAAGAAAATGGCCTAGAAATGGGCCCTTTTCAGTTTTATACTATAAATCATGGGGTTATGGAATTGGGATCAAAGATGACATAAGTTGACAACGATGTCCATACAAGATAAAAGTAAATATTTTTGTCACCCATCATAAATAATTAACGTGGTTGGACACTTGCATTTATAAAATCATGTTTTGTATGATTGAATTTGAAAGGGTCACAAAATTGAAATATGTGGATTATGTTGTGGAATATATGCTTATTAGCTATTAGATTAATTAGATAGTATTGATATTCAAGAGAAAGAGAAAGATGGAGAAAGAAATGAATGATGGAGTTTTTTGGTATCTATATGATGAAATAAAGAAAAATACATTAACTATGATCTAACAAGAGATACTGGAAACTGGAGTGGAAGAGAGACAGATACATTAATTTGATTACAATAATCAATATACATATAGGGAAAAGGAAAAATCATAGCCGCCCACGTTTATGAAATGATAATTGATAATGCATCCAAATCCTCTGTATGTCCACTGTGTGTTGATTATTATCACACTCCCCCTTTTGGTTGCATTCGATACAAAGAATATGCCTCATTAAAATCTTACTAGATAAAAACCCTCTGGGAAAAAAATCTAGTGAAGGAAAAAGAGTACATAATTCTTGTATGTTTATTTCTCCCCCTGATCAAAACATCAGTTGACATTCTTTAGTTGGCACATCCCGATACTTTTCACCAACTTCTCGAATGGTGTTGTTGATAGTGCCTTGGTAAACAAATCTGCAAGATTATCAGCTGAATGGATTTGTTGCACATCTATTTCACCATTTTTCTGTAGATCATGAGTGAAGAAAAATTTTGGTGAAATGTGTTTCGTTCTATCTCCTTTAATATACCCTCCCTTCAATTGTGCTATACAAGCTGCATTATCTTCATATAAAATTGTTGGGGGTATCTTTTCTTCAGTAGCTATGCCACAATTTTTCAATATATGGTGCATCAAATATCGCAACCATACACACTCTCGACTGGTTTCATGAATTGCTAAAATTTCAGCATGATTTGAGGAAGTAACAGTCAATGTCTGCTTCATTGATCTCCATGAAATTGCAATACCGCCACATGTAAAAACATAACCAGTTTGAGATTTGGCTTTATGTGGATCTGACAAATATCCAGCATCAGCAAAGCCGACTATTTTATGTCGAGAATCATTTGGGTAAAATAACCCAAGATCAATAGTTCATTGGAGATAGCGAAATATATGTTTAATTCCATTCCAATGTTGTCTTGTAGGAGATGAACTGAATCTCGCTAATAAATTTACTGCAAATTATATATCTGGTCTAGTGCAGTTTGCAAGATACATTAAAGCACCTATGGCACTTAAATATGGGACCTCTGATCCAATAATTTGTTCACATTCTTCTTGTGGTCTGAACGGGTCCTTTTTTATATCAAGTGACCTTACGACCATTGGAGTACTCAATGGATGTGCTTTATCCATATAAAATCATTTTAATACTCTCTGAGTATAAGCTGTTTGATGGATAAAAGTTCCATTATTTAAATATTCAATTTGCAGACCAATGCACGATTTGGTTTTACCAAAATCTTTTATTTCAAACTCATTTTTCAAGTATTCAACAGCCTTTTGAAGCTCCTCTGGAGTTTCAATTAAGTTGAGATCATCAACATAAACTGCAATTATTACAAACTCTTGTCCATTTTTCTTAATGAAAATACATAGACAGATTGGGTCATTTATATAACCCTCTTGTACCAAAGACTCACTGAGTCGGTTATACCACATTCGCCCGGATTGTTTTAATCCATATAAGGATTTTTGTAATTTGATGGAGTACATATATTTAGGATTTGATTCATATGTCTCTGACATTTTTAATCCCTCTGGGACCTTCATATAGATATCTGTATCTAAATTTCCATATAGATACGCAGTAATAACATCCATTAATCTCATTTCAAGATTTTGATGGACTGCTAAACTGATAAGATATCTAAATGTTATCCCACCCATTACAGGGGAATATGTTTCATCATAATCAAATCCGGGTCTCTGTGAGAACCCTTGGGCGACTAGTCTTGCTTTGTATCTGACAATTTCATTTTTGTCATTTCTTTTTCTTACAAAAACCCATATGTATCCGACTGGCTTTATATTTTCTAGTGTTTTGACAATCGGTCCAAACACGTGTCGTCTAGCCAGGGAATCCAATTCAGATTAGATTGCATATTTCTATTTTGGCCAATCTTTTCTTTTCTGACATTCATCAACCGAGTTTGGTTCATGATCCTTGTCATCATTTATAATGTCAAGTGCTGTGGTACAAGAATACATTATCTATGATAATTGCATCTCGATTCCAAATATTTCTGCTTGTGACACAATTGATTGATATTTCATTATTTTCAATTTCCTGTTCCTCTGGAACTGCAAGTTCCTGCTCCTCTGGAGCAGTTTTCTCTTCAAGTGCTTCTTTTTCCTTTGGAATATTTTCTGCAATTTTGTCACTTTCAATGATTTGTGATCCTCTTTTCTTTTGAGGATTTTTATCTTTGGAACCTGGTGGTCTACCACGCTTCAAGTGTGCAATAGATTCATCTTTGGCACTTGTAATTGGTCCCTCTGGGACATTAATTTTGATTGGAACATTTGCTGCCGGTATATGAGATTTAGTTACACTTTTAGAGTCGCATAATGCGTCCGGCAATTGATTTGCAATATTATGCAAATGTACAATTCTTTGTACTTCTAGTTCACAATCATTTGTACGAGGATCAAAGAAATCTAACGGTGTTTTCCAGTTGATTTCTTTTTCTTTCTTTGGTTGATTTCTGTCTCCCCCTAATGTCGGAAAATGAGATTCGTCAAAATGACAATCTTTGAATTTCGCAGTAAATAAATCACCAGTTAATGGTTCAAGATATCGAATAATCGATAGTGATTCATACCCGACATAAATTCTCAATCTACGTTGGAGACCCATCTTTGTGCGCTGAGGTGGTGCAATCGGGACATATACTGCGCAACCAAATATTCTGAGATGGGATATATTGGGTTCATGCCCAAATGTTAATTGTATAGGGGAGTATTCATGATAATGTGTCGGTCTTATCCGCACCAATTTTGCTGCATGCAATATTGCATGCCCCCAAGCTCTCAATGGCAACCCAGATCTCATTAATAATGGTCTGGCAATTAATTGTAAACGCTTTATAAGCGATTCAGCAAGTCCATTCTGTGTATGGACATGAGCAACGGGATGCTCAACCGTTATGCCAATTGACATGCAGTATTCATCAAACCTCTGGGATGAATATTCATCAGCATTATCCAATCGGATATTTTTTATTGTATAATCAGGGAACTGTGCTCGTAATTTTATAATTTGAGCAAGTAACTTTGCAAACGCATGGTTGCGAGATGATAATAATGATACATTGGACCATCGTGTCGATGCATCAATTAGCACCATAAAATATTTAAATGGTCCACATGGTGGATCTATAGGTCCACATATATCGCCCTAAATTCTTTCAAGAAAACTAGGGCTTTCAGTTCCCACTTTTATTGGTGAATGTTTGGAAATCAATTTTCCTTGGGAGCAAGCAACACATATATAATCATTATGTTGCAGCAATTTTTGTCCCTTTAATGAATGGCCATGACTATTTGTAATAATTCGCCTCATCATTGTAGAGCCGGGATGGCCTAGGCGGTCATGTCATATCATATATTCATCAATAATCCTATGGCTTCCAATAGACATCTGGCCTATTTTGGGATGATATATATTAGTGGGCCTCTGGCCATCAATAAACCTCTGGTTTATTTGGGAAATATTAGACCTGTGGTCTAAGTGATAATTTTCAATTGTATTTATATTTGAAAAATACAATCCAGAAGACAGAGCTGGTAATTTTTCCAATATATATTTCTTACCATGAGTGGTATTTGTAATTAATAAATATTCGACATTCTCTGAAGTCGATGTCTCGAGATAATACCCATTTTCTCGGATATCTTTAAAGCTTAATAAATTTCTTCGAGACTTGGGCGATAGGAGTGCATTTTTCACAATTCATTTTGTTCCCTCTGGGAAAATAAGGTTGGTTGTGCCAATTCCTTGTATAATATTTGCACTACCACATATTGTGTTTATGCTTGTATCTCCCATTTTTAAATTGGAAAAATACCTTATGTCTTTTAGTATCGTGTGCGTTGAAGCACTATCAATAAGACATATATTATCACTTTTATAATTCCCCATTTTGTTGTAATTGAAATAAGATATAATTAATATTAAAACAAGATTTAACATAAGTGAAATATTACAATACAAAGACAATAATATAGCACACATACAAAAGTAAAGACATATACAGAAATTCAAAGCGTAATGAAAACAATAATACAACATAACAATTAAACCAAATCATTATATAAATCATCAACTTGAAATTCTGGGATATTGGGCATATTCTCCTCAGAATTCATTCTGTCAACATGGTTTGTTTCAACCACCCTTTTTCCTTTATCCCTCTGGGAATCTTGATAAAGTTTCACCCAATGATCTCTGGTACGACAATTTTTGTACCAGTGCCCTTTTAGGCCGCATCTATCGCATTTTGCTTCTTCATAATTCTGTTTTTGGACATCACCTCTGGTGTTGCCCTGATTCTGATTACGTGTGTCTGTCGTGGGTCTAGTGTAAACATTGTTGCGGAAATGATTTTTCCCACGGCCTCGGTTATACCCACGACCACGAGGTCTCTGACCCCGGCCACGACTACGGCCACGACCACGGCTGGGAGATTCAGTCACATGTGCCTCTGGCAATGGACTACTGCCAATTGGTCTCATTTCATGATTTTTTAGTAATAAATCATTATTCTTTTCAGCCAATAAAAAAAACGTAATCAGATCAGAATATTCAGTGAAACCATTTGCTCGGTATTGTTGCGCTAATACCGAATTGGAGGGTGGAATGTAGAGAATGTATTCTCTATCATTTGTTTATCAGTAACTGTTTCACCACACAGTCTTAATTGTGATACGATATTAAACAGAGCAGAATTATAATCATTTACTGATTTAAAATCCTGGAATCGTAAGTGTAACCAGTCATACTGGGCTCGAGGGAGATTAATTGATCTTAAATGATCATATCTTTTTTCTAAATTCTCCCAGAGTTCAATTGGGTCTCTGACCGTTAAATACTGTGTTTTCAATCCTTCATCAAGATGATGGCGGATGAAAATCATAGCTTTCGCATGGTCTTGGCTTGAAGCCTGATTGTCTTTTTCAATTGTTTTTTCTAGACCCATAGATTCCAAATGGATTTCGACATCCATTTTCCATGATAAATAATTATCTCCAGATACCATCAGTGGTATGAAATCCTGCTTTGCCAAGTTAGCCATAATAGAATTATTGAAATAAAAAATATTACCTCAAAGGAATTCCGGCAAAGCTACGTTCGTAGCTCGTGCTGATAACGTGTTGTGGAATATATGCTTATTAGCTATTAGATTAATTAGATAGTATTGATATTCAAGAGAAAGAGAAAGATGGAGAAAGAAATGAATGATGGAGTTTTTTGGTATCTATATGATGAAATAAAGAAAAATATATTAACTATGATCTAACAAGAGATACTGGAGACTGGAGTGGAAGAGAGACAGATACATTAATTTGATTACAATGATCAATATATATATATATAGGGAAAAGGAAAAGTCATAGCCGCCCACGTTTATGAAATGATAATAATTTTATGGGGAAGTTGAATATAAAGTCACAAGTTTGAAATATGGAATCATTAAGAATGTGTACTGGGAGTTTATTGTTCCCTCAATAAAATATATATATATATATATAAAAGACATTCACCAAATCCCTTGGTAATATACTCTCTACTTTTGGAAACATAACAATTAGTACTGATTTTTCAAGGTGATCTTCCTCACTGGAAACCTAATGGGCTCTATTTCATTTTATTCTCAACTAAATCCAGCAAAGGAAAAATAACCTATGGATGTGATAACTTTGGTACATATATAAGGCAAAAGTAGCTTGTGTTTTGACATCATAATAGAGAGCATATACTCTTTTTCAAAAGTATATTAGTATGAAAGATAAGTGAACTAAAAAAAGATTGGCTTTTCAAAATAAACTAAAAAAAAAAAAAGAACTATAAAAAGATTGTGACTTGTTGAGGAAAAGGAATAGAAACTAGCATCACATGGGGCTGTCTTATTTGATAAAAAAAGTGATTTTACAATGTTTCGACAATTTTGGAATGAATTGAAGCCATATATCTGTTTGGTAGAGATTCATTTTAAAAGGGTTCGTTCAGTTGGTGTAAATATTTGTAGTTCCAATTATATTTATATGCTATTTTAGACATAGTGATCAGGAAAGCACAACCACCCAGTGGCCCGTGTGGGCTGAGGGAACATCTATATTGTCCTCATTGGTTCCTTTAGGATTTATGACACTTTTCTAACACCTTGTTTGATTGAGAGGATTCCAATGACGAATCTGGTTTCAAATTAGGCACAAACTTATCACTTAAATCCACCTTCAAAATAAAATATTCCTAACCAAAGGTAAAAGCCTTTATTACTCCATAATGATATCAATCCTCACCATTCAATTACTATAAAAGTAACCATGAAAAAAAAATTAAAAAAAGGCAAATTTGATAGAACAATTCATTTTGCATAAATAAACTTCCTATTTCACAGGTGGACAAATTGGCATATCAAAATTTTGTGCAGCTAATACAAGTGGAAATGATTCTGTACACTACAAGACAGCACCTCCACAAAATACCATTTGTCCATTTGTCCATATGTCCAAGTTCCATGCAAGTGTTTCTAAAGTTCCTGCAAGCTAACCCAAGTATTCTCTGTTTTGTGTAGGCATTACACATCTTGAGGAGATAGTGCAGGGGCATAATATAATTCTTTTATCTGCAATTGCTGCACACACCATCAATTACATATTTGTAGTATATGATGAAAACTTAAATTGAACTGTCAAAAAGGAACCGGTTCCTCAAGTTTAAACTTCCATCACCTTTCTTTAAATATCAATCCAGCTTATACCATCCTTTCCCTTGAAATGGTCCCAGAGACTCGACTTTTAGGAGGGTTGATCGAATGCTACTTTCAGTTAGGTGATATATTTCTAAATATGCCCACTAGATTCAAGTCACAGTTAGGTAAAACTGAACTCACATTTTTATATGATGTTTGTTATATAAGTGTGCAACTCCACGAGGATTAGAAGCATCACCTAAATTCACATGATTAGTTATGATGTCCATCGTAGCCACTTCAGGATTCTTTTGTATCTATCGACTATCAACACCTATTGCTGCACTTCAGTTCTCCAGGAAATTCTAGGCAAAAGTCTCAAGTATGGAGCACACATCTAACAGAAGTAGTTCAGACCTATTCAAACAGTTCTAATAACTACTCCAAGAAACATTGTTACTTACAACTCCAGAGATGCTAAGATTATTGAAACCAAGAGCAGTACAAGTCACAACACCACATAGATGAAAGGTAAATACGACAATTGGAGTCATCTTTCCAATGAAACTTCATGAACTGAATGTCATCCATAACCCATGAAAAATCATATTTAGGCCTAATTGATGAGAAGAACTGTATGGTTATTAACGCATCAGGAGTTGTATTAATTGAGATAATGGTCAACAAATTCAAAAGCAGATAGTCTAACTTTTTTTGGATCATTATCCAACACTTACTGATTCAAAGTTGTACAGAAAATTCATTGACTTAGTGAAGCACTCATTTCCTGTATCATACACTTCTCATCACCTTGTTGACACACCTTCACCTTGTCATTAACCTACATGTCTGTTGATGCACCAGCAAGGCAACGAGAAGTGCATCACACAGTGAAGAGAAGTACTTTCAGTGGACTAATTGTAATCTTGTGCATATGAATATGCATAATAGATGTTCCTGATTCTAATTTCTAAATATCTTTTCCCATCAAAATAACATAGCAGCACAGTTAAAGACACAGTTCCATCAATTTAGTGATGCAACACCAATATTTACACATAAAAGGTCTCGAATAATATGTAGTACCAGATACTAAAGGTCTGGCACAACAATAGCACGGCTTAAAGGGTTCATGGGAAAGCAATTGACAGATTCATTTTGGAATTCCAATCAACAGCTTATGAACATTAAACAAAATAAACTTTGGTAATCCCATAATTACAGGACAGTTAGCATTTCATAAAACCGAATAATATAACAACAGGGGGGTAATTGTCTTCACACTTCAGATAATAAAACTTGAACATTTTTCAGTAGAACAATGCCACACGATATTCAAATTGAAATTAATGACATAATTGTAAATCGCAGGTAACGCTACCAAGAAATCAAATTTCTGGCTGGCTATGGAGCTGCATCAAGCCCTGCCTCAAATACAAATCCACGACAAAGTCCGTCTCCGCTCCCGGGTACATCGTCGACCCATCTCCACACTGCCTTTCCGTCTGCGTCTTCTTCCCACAATGCCAACCTCCCAAGCCTTTTAGCCGAAAAGCAAACCCTATTGCCTCCACCAAACACCTTGAACTTACTACTCTCCATGAAACACCGATACATTTCAACCGGCATCCGGCCCGCCTCCTCCCACTCCAGGCTCTCCAAATCCAACCTCAGTATCAAGATCGTTGTGCACGCATTCTGCAGGGCATATGCAGCCTTCAATCCACCAACCATGAAGACCTTCCGATTGCTTCCAGCCCTCACCAATCTTGGCCTCTTCAGAATGTCAAAAAGGTCTTCCCACTCGCGCCACTCCACCCTAATCCATCGCATTGTTTTCTCCATGCCCACAATCTTTGCCTTGAACATGGCCCATTGCGATCTCCACGGCGACCCCACATCGCACAATGTGAGTATAAAATCAGAAATCAAAACCGGACTCCGCGGCTTGGACGGCAGATTCGACGAAAATTTGAGCCAATTACTCAAAACATTGGGGCTACAGTTGCCGCCTTGAGGATTCCCATTCTCAGAATAATACATAACAGCGAGCTCCGTCAGTACAACCACGACGCCAGGAGAGCCAGCCAACACGGAGCCGTGGCGCCACCAGGCGGAACCAAGCTGTGGGAGGGTTTTAAATTTTCCGGACAAGGGATTACACATAATTAGGGCTTTTTGGGGGTTCTGCGCCTGGGGAGTATTTCGGGGGTTCTGCAGACAAGCCCAGAGATAAAGCAACCCGTGCGATGAGGTAATTGGGTGGAGAGCGGTGAAGGGGAGGAAGGAGAGGGAGAATTTCAGCCATCGATTCAGCGACGGATCGAAGGCGTGGAGGATGGGCAGAGGGGATACGTGGCGATGCGAGGGTTTGAGAGCGAGGAGGCCGAGTTGATTCGATTGGGTGCGGAGGAGATGGCGGAAGGACGAAGACGACAGGGTGGCGTAGAGCTGCTTGCAGACGCACTTCGCCGCGGCGATCTGGCGGAGCGGTAGGTGGCAGAAGATCTGGTGGAGGGTTTCTTGCGGCAGCGCGTTCAGAGGAGAGGAATCCATCTGGTTTCCGCAGCTGCCGTCAAACAATTTTGCCTTCCTCACTTTCCCATTTACCATTTCCTACTTGTAATTTCCCATATTATGGGCCAGGCCGTTAATAGGCTATCCAGAAATAATTAATTTCAAAAAGTAGAATGGGCCGGCCCAATACACAAATAATTTAGTCTGTGGCGTGATGGGGGCGTAGGTTACACCGGCCTGTGACTAGAGTGGCCCACATGAATCTCAGCCTTACACGTTGATGATTCATGAATATTCCATTTTTCATATTGATTTGGACAGAAGCAAGTCAGGATCACGTGGTGGCCTCCACTAAATGGATTCGGACAATTTTGCATTACTCTCACCAGGCCCCGATTTTTTTAAAATATCCGAGTACACTGTACAAATTCATTCCGAGTATTTTTTATTTTACGATTATTATTAACCATTTTCGTGATGCATGAGAAACCATAAGATATTTTAGAGAGCTCCGAGTCCAAAAACTGTTGGTTCATCCTTTATTACTAATAAATTATTAGTATTCTTATTCTGATTTTTGTAGTATAGAATTTTGTCACTGCATACTGCATAACAAAGTAAATACAGTATTGGTTAGGGATGATATCGAGTCGAGTATCGAGCTTGAACAGTATAATTCGAACTTATACAGTAAAAAAAATTTAAAATTTTAGCCCGAATTTAACTAGGCTTGATAGTAGATATAATTTGAATTTAAATTGACAGTTTTACTTATTATGCTACAAAATATTTCATCCGTTTCTTTTTAAGTGTAACACTTTCTTTTTTTTGGGCGTTTCATAATAAATGTTACGCTACCATATATGGAATACTTTTAAAGGTAAAAAAGCTTCCACTAAAGCATTTTTGTTCCTTATATTAAATCCCGTGTTATTTCCTTATGTTATACTTATTTAAAAACGGAGGGAGTATAAATTTATTAGGCTTGATAACGGTTAAATTGTATCTAATAATTTTTTATTTTTAAAATTTAATAATTTGATCGAAAGTATCAAGTTGAGTTTTACTGAGCCCTGGTATTCTTCTATATTAAGCGACCCCACCATTGTAAGTGCACAAATCAAACTGCCTATTCAGCTATTCTTATTACTCACTCTCCTTTTTATTTGGTGTTTAGGTTATGACTATCGACTGGTAGCAATTAGGGCATCCACAACCATACTACCCCATTTTTTTCCACATGTATGCCATATCAGCATTTATCTACTTTACTATCTATATCATCAAACTTTTCCACAACAATACTACCTAGATTCTACTATGCATGGACCCACATTTCATTATTACTTCATTATTTATTTTTCAATATATACAATTTAAAATTCTTATTTATTTTTTATCTTTATTTTTTAATATCAAATTATATATATTCCTATACTTTAAAATTCTTAATTTTTTTATTTTCATATATTTAATTTTATTTAATACGGAGTATAATTTACTATATTATTTTAAAAATAGTTTGTAATAATTTTATTAAATTCCATATTGGTATATTTCTTATTTGTCTTAAATATTTAAGTTAATTTTAATTTTATTAAACCATTAAAATTAACACAATTTATATAGAAACACAACTAAAAGAAAAATAAAATAAAAAATAAAACATGCATGTATGGACAAAAACATACAACAAACTTTAAAATAAAAAAAAAGAGAAAAGAAAAGAAAAGAAAAGAAGAAATGACTGTCATTTCACATTTGCAGGTAGTGACAGTGCTACTTCAGTTTATTTGCTACTTTCATTTCATTTCTTTGTAATGGTAAAGTGGAGGTAGTATATGGTGTGCTATCTAGGGGTGATTAACGAGTAGAGCTACTCGAACTCGACTCGGCACTTGACTCGGAAAAAGCTCGACTCGTACTCGAAAAATTCGAGTCGAGTCGAGTATCGAGTATCGAGTTCAAGCCCGAGTAGGAGAATATAATACTCGTCGAGTATCGAGTACTCGTCGAGTAGTCGAGTCGAGTCAAGTAATCGAGTCGAGTACTCGTTTGTTAAATAATTTTATTATATTTTCTTTAATATTTTGGTATTTGTTTAGAAATTTTTAATCTCAGGCCCAAAAGCCCAACTTCAATATCCAGCAAGCAATTCTATCTTAATCTCAATCTCAATATCCAGCAAGCCCAACTTCAATTTTTAATCTCACGTCCCTAATTTTCTCTCCCTCGTCCCATGACCCAGATTATTAGCTATTCTATTCTTCCCCCTTCTCGCTCCCAGAAAGCAATTAGGGCACTACCGCACTTGGAGTCTTGGACTAGGGCACGCTGAAAAAGATAGAAACCGAAGCCCTTTGTGTCTCCGTTGAATCGCCGGCGCCAACCACCACTCCAACGGACGCCGCCCGCGCTTATTTTGTGTATCTGTGACGAGAAGTCGAGAACTCGCCAGTCGCCACCGCTCTTTCCCTCTGTGCTCTCGTTGTGGCCGTTCCTTCCCTGTGCTAAATTCGACAAGTTTGCTTCGACTCTCAGGTTTGCTCTTTCTTTCTCCCCCATCTATCTTTTTCCAGTTTTGCAATACTCGATACTTTATGTAAAAAAATGATTAATATGTTTTGGAGTTCTACTCTCAGGTAGAAAAATTGCACATTATACTCTCAGGTTTGGGATACTTTTTGCAAGCCCGATTCCACAACAGCAAATCGACTCTCAGGTAGGGACTGTATTTCTCCCAATCTGCATTTTTTGAATTAGCGATTTTAATGATTAATGATTAGCGATTTTAATGACGGCAGGGACTAGTCAACTGTCGGAGGCATTTGAGGCAAATGTCTGTTGTGCTCAATATCTCAGAAAGTTTGACAATACATAAGGAGGTAGTTCTTTAGTCTTTTAATTTTGATTAGCTGCAACAATGATGTTATGGGATAAGGGCTTAATAGAGTTGTATATGAATGATATTTAGGTGATCTCTAGAGCGGACAACATGTCACCTAATAGATTGATGCCAGAAGTTTGGTAGCTGAGACAAGAGACGAAGTTTGGTTGTAAACTGGTAATTTGATTTTTTTATGTTTTGCTTAGAATTTCGAATTTCATTCACATTATGCTAGAAATAATTCTAGATTTCATCATTCATCCAGAATGTTAATTCTTATTTGCACATGAAATTCAACATAATGCAATAGCAGTTGGCACTTCAATTCTGAAAACATAAAAATTTATTTTATTTTATTTATGTAGTTTCTTAGGATACCGTATGAATGTCTACAAATGCATCAATGGTCGATTCTACTGCTCCAGCACTTATGTCAACTGATGATGTGAATCCCAGTGCTAATGAACCGGAAAGTCCTTGTGAAAATTATGGTATTGATGATTTGAGACAGGAATCAGAAGAGGAAAATGATGCCAGCAATAATATTCAATCTCGAGGCCAAAAAAGAAAAACATCGAAGGTGTGGGAAGACTTTGAGCAGAATATTGTTGATAGTATTAGTTTTGCAATTTGCAAGCATTGCAAAACCAAGCTGTCCATGGGCAAATCAAAGCAAACAACCAGTTTGAAAAGGCATCTTAGCACTTGTCAGGCTAAAAAAGCAAAAGTTTCAAAAGAGGCACAACAAAAGAAACTTACTTTCAAAGCACCAGACAGTGTTTCTTTGGCAAGATCATCTCTTTATAGTGGGGCATTTGATCAAGTAAAGGCAAGGATGTTGGTAGCAAATTGGATCTTAACTGATGAAAATCCATTTGCTGTTGTGGAATCGGATTCATTTAATATGATGTTAAAGGGATTTTGGTCTGAATGGAATCCTATTTCAAGATTTACAGTAAAGGAAGACTGTGCACAAATGTATGAAGTAGAGAAATCATGTTTGAAGAACCTGCTGAAGAAAGTAAGGAAAATAAGCATCACTACAGATTTATGGAAATCAAAGAATCAAAAAATTGAGTACATGGTTGTCACAAGCCATTGGATAGATGAAAATTGGAATCTTCAAAAAAGGGTTCTAAACTTTATCGACATTCCACCTCCTAGACGTGGAATTGAGATTGCATCATCGATTTTCAAGTGTGCAAAAGAGTGGGGCATTGAGAATAAGATTCACACAATATCTGTAGACAATGCCTCAAACAATGATGTGGCAATTCGGATCTTGAAAGAGGACATTGGAAGGGCAAAGAGGCTATTGGGAGATGGAAAATTGTTTCACGTTCGTTGTGCTGCCCATATTATGAATCTTATGGTTCAAGACGGATTAAGTGAGATTCGGGATATATGTGAAAAGATCAGAGATTCTGTTGATTATATAAATCGTACAGATGGAAGAATGTTGATGTTTGCTGATCTTGCTCAACAACTTCATGTACCAGGGAGAAAATTGATTCATGATTGTCGAACAAGATGGAATTCAACCTTTGAGATGCTAAAGTGTGCACTAAAATTCCGGGCTGTTTTCTTAAGATTCCAAGAAAAGGATGGCATTTTCGATATGTGCCCATCTGGACAAGATTGGAATAATGTTGAAAAAGTCTGTATTGTCTTGGAGCCATTTTCAAAAGCCACTCAAGTCTTATCTGGAAGTGATTATCCCACCAGTAACTTACTCCTTCCTCAAGTGTTCAAAATAAAAAAGATGTTGGATGCTCAAATAAAAAATGATGATGTGTTTGTCAAAGAAATGGTGACAAAAATGAAGCTGAAGTTTGATAAATATTGGGGTGAATGCAATCTGTTGATGGAAATTGCTTCAGTATTGGATCCTAGACGAAAAATGAAATGGCTAAAATTTGCGTTTTCGTCTATGCTTTTGCCTTTGGAAACATCTAGACGTTTGGAATTGGTTCACTCATTGCTTTCTGACCTTTACGAGGAGTATGCTGTTATTAGTGCAAATTCTGAATCTATATCAACCGATGCATCATCTACTCAGAGTACAAAGCAGCAACCATCTGAGGATTGGGGTGATTTTGATGACTTTAATGAAGAAGATTCAATTTCTCAAAATCATTCAGAATTGATTGACTATTTGAGCAAACCTTTACAGCCTCATGGATCAGGATCAGATGGACTTGAGTTTGATTGTTTAGCTTGGTGGAAGTTAAATCGAACGGCATATCCAATTTTCTCAAATGGCAGCTGATATTTTAGCTATTCCTATCACCACAGTAGCATCTGAGTCTACATTTTCGGCTGGAACTAGAGTGATTGATAATTATCGATCCACGCTTAAATGTGAAACAGTTCAGATGCTAATATGCGGAAGTGATTGGTATAGGAAAAAATATGGGATTAAAAAGAAGGAAAAGGTAGATATTTTTTATTATTTGGATTCTTCTTTTTTTGTTACATATATAGTTAATATAAAATTTAAGATTTATTGAATATTTTGCTTTGCTTTAATTGGTTTTTTTCATTATAGAAACTGGTCGGTCCAAATGAAATTGAGTTTCCACCTCCTTGATGCACATGTGAGTAGATTTATGTTTTAACTAAAATTGTACATTTGAGTAGAATTATAGATTATTCTTGGTTTATTCCTAATCTTTTTTGAATTGTATTTGTCTTTTCAGGATTCAAGAAAATCTTGTGTCATCTTTTGTCATGTTTTGTCATCTTTTGTCGTCACCATCTGCTGAATATGATGCTGTGTTGAGTGAATTTTCTGCTTTATATTTTGGATAATGGGATCTGGAAAGGCTGCTGCTTCTAATTAAAGGTGTATAAAGTGATTTATTTATTTACTTATTTTTTTACTTTCAGTACAGCTATGAGAGGACTTGCAATAAAAATTGATCATGTATCATCTATATCTGTATTTGTTAACCTAGGGTAGCACCTTGTTATCTTACAGTAGAACATGATTTTAATTATACCATGTTTACTCACTTGTATCATTATTGATTTTCTCATTCTTTTTGTTTTGCTCCTTATGGGTCTGCATATCAAGTTAGTTTTTAAGGTTTTATGGTTTAATTTTATGCTTCTGCATAAAGATTCAATCTTATTAGAATCCTGAACCACCTCCATGCACAAACAGGCTATTTTCATAGGCCTCCTCCCATTTTTGTCGAATCTATGGGATGTCCATTCAATCAACTACTAGTATATCTTAAGGATGGTGCTGCCTGCTTTTTGAATGCCGGGACTATGATAAGTGGTAAGCCATTGTTTCATATCATCTTTAGCACGTCGGTTATTTTTTTTTTATTTTCTTTTTTGTGAATTCCATATAACTAGCCTGCTTCTGTTGTGGATAATAACATCAAAATAATATAAAATCCATGTCTTACTAGTGAACATTCTGGATTAGCGATTCATTGATCTCTGGCAAAGTGATTCACGGGTTTGAAGTGCTTGATAAAATGGAGAAGGTAGGATCACGGGTTTATTTGTCTTTAGCTCTCTATATATATAGCTATATGGATACTTTACTATTCTAGAATGTTTTAATATAACTGGTTATTTGTCTTGTATATATGTGTAGGGCCCTGATGGGGGTGTAGGAGCATCAAAATACTGTTATATGGGTGGATTTGATGCAACAAGGTGATTCTCTATAAAATTTCAAATATTACTTTAGCATTTATCTGTAGACGCTGTTATGTTGTTCAATTCTGTTTGTGATTCTTACAAGTAGTAAATGTTACCAGGAAAGTGATAAGAAAAAGGGCCATATGGTAGAATGGTTTCTTTTCACCCGAAATTAACCAGACCTGACTTATAAAAGTTCTTGTGTAGATGCTAAATGTAGTGTGTGAAGATATATTTATTATTCAGCACAAACCAATCATTCTAGTAAAGTTAAGCCATAGCCAAATGGATATTGATTTTAAATTTTCTGTCAAATCTTCCAACTCTTCAAAAATCACAACTCAACTTTGTAATCCATTCTCATGTGTGTTGTCTGACTAATGGAAGAACCAAACAACTGTCTTATTAAACCAACATTCTGTTCTCTTTCAAATTACTTTACCAGATTGAAGTAATCCTTGAAACTGTCTGACTAATGGAAGAACCAAACAACTGTCTTATTAGACCATTATTATCTTCCTTGAAACTGCAATTTTCTTCTGTGCTTGGACTAATCCATAGTTTATATTTACTTGTCTATACTCTATACATATTTGGTGCACATGATTGCAAAAAAAATTAATTTTGAAGATACTGTAATTCGATATGCCTTATGAGTAGTTATGGCATTCTGTAGGTGCTAATGGTTGACATTGCTTGTATTTTCCAGGCACCAACAGGACCAGGGATCAACCTCTTATGGAGATTAGGATCAAGTGATCAACCGTGTAACTATGCATGATAATCCATGTGGTGGTTAATTGTTTATGATAAAATACAATCTTATTGCCCATGTCTGTAGGGGTTATTGTATATACACTTTAATTCCAAATTCATGGTGGTGGCTGGTGATGGAAAACTAAGGAAAACACAAATTCCTTCTTACATTTTAGCTAGCCTAATCCAACAGGTTTTTTTTGGCAGGAAAAAAAAAAAACCAAGCTACTCGAGCTCTACTCGAGCTCGACTCGAGTTCGAGCTCGAGCTCGAAAATCAGTACTCGAGTCGAGCTCGAGTTCGAGCTCGAGTAGTGATTTTTCCTATCAAGTCAAGCCCCAGTAGTTTACTACTCGGGCTTGACTCGACTCGATATCACCCCTAGTGCTACCCACCCATTGTGAATGCCCTTAGAAATTTGTCATGGTAGCAATTAGAATAAATTTACACGTGGACACAGCTATCCCAATTCCCGACAGCATTAAAAATTACTTAATTAATTAATAAATGGATAAATATTCTTATTGAAAAATTAACACGTGACACGTCGATCCATCCATATCTCGTAGACTCGTACTCATAGTATCACAAATAAGATGGGGCCCACGGGACGCAGCAACCACAAACCTCCAAGCTTCAGTTTCCAATCGTCTCTTCCTCTTACAATTTCCTACACCTTTTTTCCTCTATAAAATTTACAATTGAAGATACAACGGCTGCAGCAACGCCCCCGATCTCTTCCTTCGATTTCCCAACGCGATTCTTCGTCATCACTGCTCTCCGTTGATGTTTCATTTGCCTGGTAATCAAATTGGCTCTGCATTTGCTTCGTTATTATGGTTTTAATTATTGTTGCCATTTACTGACTGCTATTTAGGTCGTGTTCGTACGCTTTGAATTTTTGATGGATGATATATAGCTGCCGCGGTGGTTGGGAGAGGTGCAGAGGTGGATGCGAAGATGTCTGTGAACGAATCTGTTGTTAATGGACGATCTGTGGAGCCGTTTGTTGATCCGACAGCTGTGGTGGCGGAGCCAGTGCCTCCGGTGGTGGAGCGGAAGGAACAGAATGGGGAGAAGAGGAGAGGGATAGTCCTCGGGAGAAACGTGCACACCACGTGCTTGGAGGTGACTGAGCCCGACGCCGACGACGAGGCGACCGGCGATAAGGACGCGTACATGGCCGCCGTGCTGGCGAGATACCGGAAAACTCTCGTTGAGCGCACAAAGTATCATTTAGGTATATACTATTACTTATATAGTTATATTGTTTGTTTTGTCAATTTTGCATTTAGCCTTCTGATCTGTGCTGTAGCAAGTAGGCTGTTTGTACTCCTTGTGTTGTTATAGCCTGTTCTGTTGTGGTCAATTTTGTTTATGATTTTAATCTCTTCCTCTAGATCTCTAGTACTAACATCTTTCCACTTTATTAATGGAAGTGCTTGTGGATTAGATGGAAAGGTAGCCAAGTTGGTTTATAATTTCAAATGAACAATCTGTTTATTTTCTGAGATGTTTATACTTTGCATTTTGCACTTTTACGTTTTTTCAGCGTAGAGTTAGTTCATAGTTGTGCTTGCATATTGAATATTGCATAGTTTCTTCACAATTTCGTTGCCAGAATGTTCTGCTAAGATGTCCCCTTTATGTTCCCACAGGCTATCCATACAATCTGGACTTTGATTATGGTGCTCTTGGTCAATTGCAGCATTTTTCGATTAACAACCTTGGTGATCCATTTATTGAGAGCAACTATGGTGTGCACTCAAGGCAGTTTGAAGTGGGCGTTTTGGACTGGTTTGCACGTCTATGGGAAATTGAGAAGAATGAGTACTGGGGATACATCACAAACTGTGGTACTGAAGGAAATCTTCATGGAATCCTGGTTGGGTATGAATTGTTTGCTTTGGGCTTTGTTCTTATTTGTTTGAGAGTTTTTGATAGATTCTGAGTTTAATTGACAGGAGAGAAGTGCTTCCTGATGGAATTTTATATGCATCGAAGGAGTCTCATTACTCTGTATTTAAAGCAGCACGTATGTACAGAATGGAATGTGTAAAAGTTGGTACTTTGGTTACTGGAGAGATTGATTGCTCTGATTTTAAAGCTAAGTTGCTCTGTAACAAGGATAAACCAGCAATCATCAATGTCAACATTGGTAGGGCATCCCTTCCCTTTCACATTTAAATGTGTATGTACATTATGCTTGTACCTGCCAGACCTACAAATCTGGCATCAAATGCCAAATCATTTCTAAATTGGACAATATCTGTGATATAAATTGCAGGAACTACTGTGAAAGGCGCGGTGGATGATCTTGATCTTGTTATACAGACCCTTGAAGAGTCTGGGTTTTTGCATGATAGATTCTATATCCATTGTGATGGGGCTCTCTTTGGACTTATGATGCCATTCGTCAAAAAAGTATGTGGCGGTGATTCCATTCTTTCATTTACTGGTTGTACTTCCTCCGTTTTTTTTTTAACATTTACACTTCGTGTTTTCACGCAATCCAGTACACATTTTTAATGCTTAATATCTCAAATTGTATAAGAGTAAAAATTATAAAAATTTGATATTCTAAATCTATGTGATTTCCAACCAGATCTCACTTGACTATATTTTATTAAAAACACTATATTTGATATTCGTGTTTTAGTAAATGTTAGAAAGTTGAATTAAATCTACTCAATGAATAGTATTACTATAAAAATGAAAACTTTATTATAAAAAAAAAAACGGAGGGAGTAGTTATGAAGCTTATAGTGATCTCCACCCTGCTATAGACTATCCATTCATTTTATTCTTGATTATGCCTTGTTTTGATTTTTCTGTAATTGTTAGTATAATTTACTAAAACTAGCAATTTTAATCACCAACCTTCCGCTAAGTAATGTAAGTTCTAATTCAGGCACCCAAAGTCACATTCAAGAAGCCTATTGGAAGTGTCAGCGTCTCCGGCCACAAGTTTGTGGGATGCCCAATGCCTTGTGGTGTTCAATTAACAAGGTTACGACACATAAACGCACTTTCAAGTAACGTAGAGTATCTGGCTTCTAGAGATGCAACAATCATGGGAAGTAGGAACGGCCATGCCCCAATCTTCTTGTGGTACACGCTGAACCGGAAAGGGTACAAAGGTTTTCAGAAGGAAGTTCAGAAGTGTTTAAGAAATGCTCACTACTTGAAAGATCGGCTTGGAGAAGCAGGGATCAGCGCCATGCTCAATGAGTTGAGCAGTACAGTGGTATTTGAGCGCCCTCTTGATGAAGAGTTCGTTCGTCGTTGGCAACTTGCTTGTGAGGGAAACATGGCTCACATTGTTGTGATGCCTAATGTCACGGTAGACAAGCTGGACAATTTCTTGAAAGAAATTATTAAAGGGAGGTCAATTTGGTACAAAGATGGTAAGGTCAAGCCCCCTTGCCTCGCTGCTGATATTGGGAGCAAGAACTGCAGTTGCCCTGTCCACAGTTGATGCATAGAGTTGCAGACCTTGTCCGTTTCTGTCGTCTGTAGCTTGGATTCTTTGCACAAGAGACACAGACCTTGTCCATTTCTGTCGTCTGTAGCTCAGCTATTCTTTGCACAAGAGATGATTGTTATTGATTAAGCTAGCTTTTCATCTTCACCGTGTGTGTTTGTGTAGTAAGAAAAAAGGGTTGCTGCAGAATGTTCTACGAGGAGTTGTAGCCCATATAATATGTCCGTTCAAAATTTTGATCTCTTGTATTTGAAGAGCTGTATAAGATGTTGTCTTCTATGTTTCAAAACTACACGAAAGAATGGCCATTCATCTCAATGAACAAGAAAGATTGGGGAATGGCCATGAACAACTAAACACTCAATGCATGCATGATGCTAAAATACATTTATAAAGTTGCATATATGAGTATATATTAATTCATCCCTATGGTATGTATTTTTCCAGTCTCAAAACACATCGACGATGCAGGTAAAAAGCTAACAGTCTTTGTAAACTCAAGCTGCAAATACATATAAACTGTATATACAAACAAACAGACCAAAGGTAGTAACAATCTTATGTTCCCAAACATCACCTGGACAGAATGCCAGTCCTTGAGGCTTTACTCGGCGCACTGATTAAAGTCCTGGAAACTAGGTTAGGGTGGAACACTTGTTCCACAGTGATTGGGGCTGGAATGAGAAGTCTTACGCTGTCCCTGGTGGTTGCCCAAGTAATGAAATGTTGCAGGCTGACAGGGAAATGGAGAAGGCAAGCCTCTGTTGTTTCCATTGACACCCTGAACTTGTCCAGATGCAATCTTGAACCACTTCAGTTCATCTCTCAATGCATCATTCAAAGCTGCATTTACTAACCGCAGGTTAACTGTTGGGAAGGGTGTGAAAGGTATTTTGTAGTAAAAATAACAGAAACAAAGCATTACCATCTCTAAGCTGTGCTTGCTGCTCCAAAGCTTGAAGCCTGAGTTTGAGTTCCTTGTTCTCAGACGTCAGGCCAGTAGTGTCTCTCTGTATTGTCACGAAACATGCAATTAAATTCATCATTAGCAGTTTGGCAGATAAGAACAGGGCATTTAGATAAAACCTTTCCACTTAAATCAAATGCTTTTTTCATTTGTGAACTAAATAGGAGTACCACATAACAATTTTTCAGCAAATGAATTAACAATTGAACAGACATGAATCAATAAGGTCATAGGAACCAACAAATGGTGAGATGAACATAACTAAGAAGCATACAAACCAGAGTAACAAACTTACAATCCCACACGATGATAGTGTTAATGACCAACTCACTTGATAGGTTAAGCTGTTAAGGAGAAGAATCAAATACCATATGTATAACAAAGTTTTTCTGGATGTGTAACAAGTAACCACCACGTGGATGTATGGAACTCAAGTAACCATCATCCCAAAGATGATATCATATCATTCAATTTTATCCGTATAACCACGTGGACGGATAGAACCCATGATCGCATTGCACACGTGCCAAAACTTACCAAAAGTCGCTAAACGGTTACAATAACAACCAAATAAGACACTGCCAGTGCATAATCACCACATCACTGATCACTCGCGACAAAAAGGTTTCGCCTTTAAATGGTTTATTTATAATTAAAGCCTCAATGATTGAAGAACTTAGCTCAACTACTATAATGAATGAATGTATTATGTACCAACATCCCAACACAGATTTTTTTTCCTAATAGATAACAAAGTAGAATAACCACCAATACATAAACATTGCACTATTAACACCAAATCACTGAATGGAACACATAGTATAACATAGAAGTCACAATTTCAACTAGCATTGTATTAGCAAAGCATCATTTTCCAAAAGCACATACTTGCAGCACTGTGATCTGTGCTGATAGCTTGGTGGCTTCCGACTGCAGAGTCTGCAGTTTCTTCTCCAGATCATTAGTGTACCTCGTTTTCCTCTCCTTCGACCGCGCAGCCGATTGCCTATTTGCGAGTATCCTATAACATACCAATTGAAAAGAATAAATAAATAAATAAAATCATACACACCATTAACAATCGACAGCATTCAGTAATCAAACTGATACAAAACACAATGAATTGCAAGATTAAAGAGAAATAATAAATAAATAAATAAATAAAAAATGAAAAATAAATAACCTCTTGGCCCTTCTGGGATCAATCAAGGAGAGCTCCTGGAGCCGATCAGCAGGCATAGCATTCTTACCACTGGAGTCCACCTCCGACGACGTCGCACTGGAATATCCGTCCACTGAATTGCTATGATCGTGCTTCGGCACCGCGGGAGCGAGCGCTGGGGGAGCGTCGAGGGGCCGCCCGTCGAAGAAACCGGCGTCCGTTGAGAAGCTTCTGAAATGCGATACAGGCTTGGGCAGGGGGCCCGGGGGGCCACATGGAGGGAGGGTAGGAGGAGGATTTTGGGGGAGGTCAAGGTTGAGGTCGTCGTCGAGGTCGGGGAAGTGAAAGAAAGTCTCGGAATGGGCACGGCGGTGGCAGCTGCGGTGGGTGGTGGTGTCTGGCATCTGGTCCAAGTCGGTGCTTTTGGGCACGGTGAGCGGCCGTCCGTCGAACTCCGGCTCCATAATCATTGAATGATTGTTGGAAAGCTGGTAGGGGTGCAGTTATGGGTTTTTCTTTTTGGTTTTGGGGGAAAACAGAAAAATGTTGGCTTTTGCATTTGAAAGCGACTCAACCGCCAGCGCAGCATATAATGTCTTGGGTAGTACTTACTCGGTTACTTATTAATTGGCACATATTGACTTTTGTCACTATTCATTGAGTAATTTTGACTCGATTTTTTAATATAATTATATAAGATAAATATAGTCAAGTGGGATCTTATTGGATTTGTCTAATCTCATAGATTTAAAATGTCAAATTTTCATACGTGTATTGAATTGCGTGAAATGTGGGTCCGTAGCAATTAAAAAGGAACGGAGGAAGTACTTGTACTTTCATTTGACTATATTTGTGGGAAGGTGGGGTCCACCGCGGCACGCCGATGAGGGCTTGGGCCCTGCGTTTGAGTTGAGTATAGTTGGGCCAGTTAAGGCCCAGTCTGAAATGGCCCAGTTAGCCAATTAGGAAACCAATCCAATCCACTTTTTGGATTTGTTTCGTTGGATGAGGGAACTTCGATTTCGTTTTATGTATGTGTCCTTTCTCCGTTACATGACCACATACATGAGGCAAATATTTTCCCTTCGTTTTCTTTTTCGTGTTGGACCTCGAACCATTGTGTGCCACACTATATACTTGAATAAAACTTTAGATTTTTACATGTATACTACCCAAACAAAACAAAAAGAAAAAAAATTTCACCCAAAACCCAAAAAAAAAAAAACAAAAAGAAAAAGTTAAATAAATATAATAAGATTAAGCAATGAAACTAAATCCAATAGAAAGCATAAAATAACAAATAAAATAAAGTTAGTGACCATTTTTTGTTTTTATAGCTAGCTAATTTGGTCACTAAATTAAATAATAGTAAGTAGCAAATTAGTTTGATTGATATTCAGCGACGACGGATATAGTTTGGCCTTTCTTTTGATCGGTAAATTACTATTCTAATCGACATTTTCGATCCTTTAATAGTGATTGGAATTTTTTATTATTATTATTTTTCCGATCATATTTCAATAAATTATTTTAGCGAACAAATATTGAAATGAAATATGAAAACGACGTTCACAAATTATTCCGTTAATTATAAACAATAAGGCTCCCTTTCATATCACAAGACAACTGATTAACCCTAAAAATGCATGGTTATCAACGTCATGCGGATCGGAATCTCCTACAACATGGAAAAGGCTATTACTTACATTATCTACATATGAATTTATTATATACTCTTTTTCCTATAATAATAATCAGAAAGCACGTCTTAAAGCCAGTATTTATAGTTGTAAAGATAATAAGCAATTTCTATTATATAATCTGGTCAAATCATAGATAATCGGATCCATATATCGCTTGTAACGGTCAATATAAAATAGTAGGTTAATCACTTGGTAAATTAAATTGGAGACATATTGTAACACTAGAAGAATTTTTTTTAGAAAAGTTGGGGTGAGGATTGAGTGCGATGTATGTAATGAGATATATATTTTGTGTGATAGAAGAATGTTTTGTGTATATGGGATGATATTTTGTGTTGTGAAAGAATATATGATAGGAAAAATATTTTATGTGATATGAAAATATTGGTATTAGCGAGCATGGGCGGATCTATATGTGTACAAGGTGGGTCAATTTTTTTTTTTTTGGTAAACAATGCCTCATCGGCGGCTAAAAGAAAAACAAAAAAACATAAACATAAAGAAAAGAGAAAACAAAAATACTAGCAACACGGCCAGCTCGACTACTTGCGCAAGACACCATTGCCCGAGCTATCTTCATGGAGCAATCGAATCGTCTCGTCCGGCGGGAACGCCCATGTCGTGAAAAAATCCTATTCGCTACTCGCCTTTCTAGCCAAGGCATCCGCAACTCGGTTCCCCTCTCTGAACACGTGCCTGAACCGAATCTGCTCAAAGTTCCTCGCATGCGCCCGAATAGCTTTGACAAGAGGCCAAAGCCGATGATGATTCTCCCGAAGCTGAGTAATCAAGTGTAACGCTTCTAGAGAATCCATATAACACGTAATCCTCTGCTCCTGCAGCTCCATGGCCAGCTCCACCCCCTTCAGAACCCCGAACACCTCCAGATCGATCACCTCCCTCCGGCCAATCTGACAGCCAACCGCCCTCTTCCAATTGCCATGAGCGTCCCGGCACACAGCCGCAAATCCTCCCCGATCGCTCCCACTAGCCAAGCTGCCATCGGAGTGAATGATGACACCCTCCTCGTCTCCTTCACACCACTTAATCACCTTCCCCACGCCCTCATCCCGTTTCTTTGCCGCGTTCACTCGAGTCAGGATGCTTGTCAACCCTTTCACCTCTCTCACCAACCAACTAAGATGGTTACATGTCCTGTGAACACCCTTCTGTTTCTTTCCAACCAGACAACCCACTTGCCAGCGACAAACCTATGCTTGTATTTATGGACCATGTATTCCATCCAGAACCTACTATCATGCTTGCTCAAAGCTGGGACACTCTCCACTTCCCGAAGACCTATCGCCAACCAGAGTCTGCATGCCCATCCACACCTAAAGAACGCATGCAACCAATCCTCTTCGCTAGCCCCGCAAATGACGCATAATGGAGAGGTAGCAACATGGCGCGAGAACCTGGTCCTGTTCGTTGGCAGCGAGTCATGGCCGATCAACCAAAAGAGATGTCCAATCTTCTCCGGAATATCTTTCTGCCACATCCACCGCCACCCCTTGCCCTCTTCCAATCTCCCTCGCAACCAATGGTAACCCGACCGAACACTATACAAGCCAGACGCCTCTATCCTCCAATGTATAACATCCGCGACACCCTCAGCCACAAGAGGACACGGCATGTTCCTGATGCCATCTTTTATTTCCATAGGTATCCACGTGTATAATCTGTCCAGCTCCCACTTACCGTCTATAATGACATCTCTAATACGCACGTCAAGATCATTCACATGTACAAACGGCATTAAAGGAGCAAGATAAGTACCCTTCCACCAAGGCGAATACCAAATGGAGCTCCTCCCATCACCGATACGGACTCCAAACCCTTGTCGAAAGACCTCCGCCACTCGCACCAAGGCCTTCCACTGCCTAGTCCCTTTCGGATGCTCCCTGGGAAAAATACCATCACCTCCCCAAAAGAAAAAAAAAATTACTATTAGTATTAATAGATTAATAACGTATTCCAATCTAATGGAAATTTTAATCATGTCCAATTAATTTTCTTAGATTTTGCTTCTCATCTTTCTAAATTTGCAAGATGCATATTTCTCCTAAAACCATAGTACTTCAATTTCCTAATTTATGTTTGAGTTGTTCTTTTCTTTAATTTTCTTTTAAATTATTGTTAGTATTGACTTTTTTTTTTGAAGGAGCACTTAAAGGCTGAGAAAGGGGTGGTGGGAGTTCATACCACACAAATTACAAAAGGAACAAAGAGAAGGAATAAGGAGTCGGGTGGGGATACGAATCCCAACGTATAGGTTGGGAGTCGGGAAACTTGACTACTAGGGTGAGTCCCAACCTCAATTATTATATAATGATTCCAATATATGAGAACTCAACAAAATAATTGTAATTATTTTGATGTATTAGTACTTCATATTAAATTTTTTTTTAATATTGAAATTTTATAATTTTTATTAAATATAGGATAATTATTATATTACATTTAATTATACTTCATATGTTCTTTTATAAGTGACACATTGGAGGTTTTGTCACTGTTGATTGAGTAACTTTGATTCGAGTTTTTAATACAATTATATAAGATAAAATATAGTCAAGTGGGATATTTTAGATTTGTCTAATCGCATGAATTTAAAAGATCAAATTTTCATAATTTTTACTTGTATGTAATTTGAGTTATATAACATTGGAATGTGACTAAATATGTGAGTAAATATGTTTCACTACATTGGAATGTGACATTATGTTATTCAAATGTCAGATTCGTTATTGTTTTGCACCTATAATCAATTCCATAATTCCCCACCTCTGTGGTTATCTCTGTGAATAGGAACATTGAAGGTCGTGTTCTTCCCCGACCGAGAGCTAAGCACCTAACTTCACCTCTACTAGTTGTGGATATTTCAGTTTATCTTTGGGTAGGATTTCAGTTTAATTTTGTGGATATTTTAGTTTGTCATTCCTTTGTATCGTCATACCAGAAATTGCATGGATCTTGAGAGAATGTTATGTTTCTTTTTTCTTTTCTTTGTTGTAGGAAAAAAGGCTTGGTTGTGCTACTGCTGCCGTAATACCAGTTTTAGTTTTTGTTAAGGAGGTAACAAACTAACAATGCTAGAGTTTCCATTGTCTTAAATTATTATATGAGAGAATTTATTGATTTCGATTATGCTGCAACTAGGTAAGGTGAAAAGGAAAATATCCATCTCCGATGTCAAGCTCTATGTGTGAGTACTCTTCATTCTTCTTAATTCTTTGAACTTCCCAGTTCATTAATAGTCAACAGACCCTGTGATCATCAATCCTATTCGTCTGCTTTATTTTCATCTAGTAACAGGATTGTTCAAAAAAAGCATAAAGTATGGAATTAGTCCGGACGATCTTGCTGCATTCGAGGGAAATAGAGTTCATGATGCTAGCATGAAGCATGGAGAGTATGTAAAGAAGTCTACATGACAACTTAATGGCTTTCTGAAATGCACATGTAGGCTTAGTCTGATAAGCATATGTCTGATTAGTTTTGACTGTGAAATTGTATGTCTGGAATGCAAACATGTGGATGATTGCAGATACGTAATGAATTCTTAATGATTTTATAAGGAATTTAGGGGACATTTTGTATTGCAAAGATTTTTTTAATTTTTTTTAATTTTTTTTTTCCGCCGGCGACAGAATTGGCGACGGAAAATTTCTGTCACCAAAAAACAATTCCAATTTTGCACTTTCACCCCTAGACAGCGACAGAATTGGCGACGGAATTTCGGTCGCTGTTATCGACGACCGAACTTTTTTCCGTCGCTGTTTCCGTCGCAATATCCGCGACAGACACTTTTTCCGTTGCAATCCAAATTGCTACAAGCGTTTTTGGGACGGAACGATTTCCGTCGCGGATTCCGTCGCCGGACCTTCTGGCGACGGAATTTTGGGCCTCAGCGACGGAAATTTTCCGTCGCCGATTTGATTTTTTCTTGTTGTGTATTGAGGATTAAAAAAGTGTATTGGACTTCATAAACGTGGATCCGTAGCATTTAAAAAAGAACGGATGAAGTATTAATTAACATAAATTGACCTACCAAAATATGTACTCCCTCTGTCCCATTTAACTTGTCTTGTTTCACTTTTGCACACAATCCAATGCACTTTTTCAACTGTTAATATCTCAAAATATGTACAATGAAAAATTTTGCAAAATATATATTATAAAACTACATGATCATACGATTCTAACAAGACCCAACTCGACTATTTTTCTCTAAATATATACTTGTGATAAAGTTGAGTCAAAGCTGAACAATGAACAGTGTAAAAAAGTCAAACAGGACAAGTGTGGTGGGACGGAGGGAGTATTTTGGATCCACCACTGTTAGCGAGTTTTGTCACTTTTTTTTTAAACCCATATTTTAGGAACACCCAAAGCATGAGCGAAAACATACTTAATTCAATGTATTCAAACCCAATGGGAATAATTAATTGAGGGGAAATCATATACTCCTTCGCAAATATGCCCAAATTTAATTGATATAAAATGTAATATTCTCACTTGATCGCTACCGATGGACCACAAACAATAATGTCCAAATTATGTCCTCCCAAATGTTATAAATTTCAACTACAACCAAATATGATACTCTTGATATTGTCGTCATAGAATCAACAAATGTGATCCACTGTCTTTTCATTGCATGTCTTCGATTTTAATGTAAGTGATGATCCCCTATTCAGCATCCAAAGCAACCCTATAATTAATAATTAACTTTTACTCGCAAATCCTTTGGAATCCGGCCCCTTGCTTTTATTTTTATTATTATTTTTTTATTATTTCAAAAGAGGGCTACACACATGTGCATGCAGTAGTGCACTGAGCTGCTGAGGGTGATTTATTCATTTGGCTAGAGATCATAATTTGTCATCAATTTGTAATTTATGAACAATTAGTTTTATGCTATACATATCCAGCTTTACAAATGAGGTATCTGCGATATAGATCAAAAACCCAATAAAAAGATACTATGTAATAATAGAATGATGTTTATGAATAAATAATAAAATGTAAAAGACAAGATTTTATGAATGTAAAAAAGTTATATTTAAATATTAATAGGGGGTCATAAAATTTAACTTACATTTATGCACTAATGCAAGCGAGACAAAAACATAAAATTCAGAAAAAAGAATTGTATGGATCACAAATTGTATATAAAATTGTGAAACAAGAAAACCCTAGACATGCATGATACATCCAAACAAGACTCATGTTTTTTTCTCCTTTGTTGGTTTTTCTTTTGCCGTTTAAGAATTATTAAAGTATACATTACGTATGCGGGTTTTAATCATAACTGTCCCTCCACATTTCGGTCTTCTATAATATATTAATTTTTTTTCAATTTCTTTTGTGTCAAATATATGTATCGATTATTAAAATGTTATCAATTTTAATTTACAATTTCACCTACTTAAGCGTTTGTTCAAAATTTGTATGGATTTTTGTCTTTATATGTAAATTTAGTATAGAGTATGTGTAAGTTGTAACAATTTCACCTTTTTCGCAGCTGTATAAATATGACACAAGAAATGGCGTGTGCAAGCCATACTCAAAATCACCCCTTTTCCATTCATAAATGGCACAAAACCCTAATTCCCAATCCACTGAGGAATTCGACTACTCGCGACGCTCCCAGTGGCTGCGGGCCGCCGTTCTCGGCGCCACCGACGGCCTCGTCTCCACCGCCTCCCTCATAGTTGGAATCGGGGCGGTCAAGCACGACATCAAGGCTATGATCCTGACGGGCTTCGCGGGCCTGGTTGCGGGGGCCTGTTCCATGGCAATTGGGGAGTTCGTGTCGGTTTATTCCCAGCGCGACATCGTGTTGGCTCAGCTGAAGAGGGAAATGGGGAAAGCGCCGGAAGTACCCCTAGAGGTGGTCGGCGGCGGCGGTGGTGAGGATGATGATGATGATGATGATAGTAATAAGGAGAGGCTGCCGAATCCAATCCAGGCAGCGGCGGCGTCCGCGCTGGCGTTCTCCATGGGAGCACTGGTCCCACTGCTGGCGGCCTCGTTCATAACGAATTACAAGGTGAGGATTGGGGTGGTGGCGGCGGTTGTTACGGTGGCGCTGGTGGTGTTTGGGTTGGTGGGGGCGGCGCTGGGGAAGGCGCCGGCGGTGAGATCGTCGGTGAGGGTGTTGGTCGGAGGGTGGTTGGCGATGGCCGTTACTTATGGATTAACAAAGTTAATCGGATCCAAGGGCGGCATGTGACCAATCTAGCTCCTATCGTATATGTAAATCTATAAAATTAAAAAATACTATTAGTATTTGATGTAGATATTATATATGGTTATAATTTGTACTTTTCCGAGTTAATGGGGTTGAAAACTAATTGAAAATTACAAAGATGTGAACATAAAGAGGAAAATCATGAGGGAAGTAAATAGAATGAATTATATGGAGAATTTAATTTATCTTTCCCAGTTTAATTTAACTTGTATAGAAACTTGAAAGTTATTTTATTTATTATGTGTATACAGTATATACTAACTACATCTTCGTCTATGTTTAAGTTCCTAACTATGCTTCGCCAAAAACAAGTTCATAACTATATGGAGTCCTAGGAGACTTTAAATTCTATTCATTTTAGGTAATTTTGATTTAAAACGGTTGGATAGGAATTGAAATTGAGGGGTTAGAATACGGTATTAAATGGATGACATTCAGCAGGTGCCGACGTGCTGACCCGATGAGGTGCGGACTCTGTTCTCTTTTAAATGCACAATTCCTGCATTTTACGTCGTCCAAGACACATTTTTAAAGGTTAATAACTGATGGTTTTTAGGATATGGGAATATAGTGTTTATGTGTGTGTAAGGTTTGTGATGGGTAGTAAGTGTGGGAAGTATGTGTTTGTGTGTTAAAGGAAAGTTTAGAAGGAGGTTAAAGATAGAATTTTTGGAAATGAACTTGTATTGCTTGAATGGTTTGGTGGTGATCTTGTTGGTGTTGTTGTTGTTACAATGGCTCCATCTATTTATACTACTCAATGGAGCTTCATAGAAAATTCTAGGTCATTCAATCTCTAGATCATTCTCTAATCTTCTATTTAATCACATGCCTATCTAGAATTTTCTCTAATCATGTTTACATTACAAGAATATTCTAGAAAATTATACTTAGTTCAAGACTATTCTAGAAATATGCAACACAATTTCAATACTCCTCCTTGGTGCATATTTCTATAACTCCAATGAGTTCTCGTAGAGTCTCGAACTTGCCTCGTGGTAGTGCTTTTGTAAATATATCTGCAAGTTGGTCTTCTGTCTTGCAATGCTCCAGCTCAATTTCTTTGTTTGCTTCTGCTTCTCTGATTAAGTGATACTTGATCTTGATATGTTTTGTTCTGTTGTGGAACACTGGATTTTTCGTCATGGCTATTGCAGACTTGCTGTCGCAATAAATTTTTGTAGGTTCATCTTGTGGCTCTCCCATATCTTCAAGTATTCTCTTCAACCAAATTGCTTGGCTAGTAGTCATTGCTGCTGCAATGTATTCTGCTTCGGCTGATGATTGTGCAACTGTTGCTTGCTTTTTAGATGCCCAAGAAAATATTCCTGAACCGATTGTAAATGCGTAGCCTGATGTGCTTCGCATATCATCAACTGATCCTGCCCAATCACTGTCAGTATAGCCAGTTAGTTTAGAGTTTGGTGTTGATTCATACCAGATGCCGAATGTCTTAGTTCCTTGAAGATATCGGAGTACTCGCTTGGCTGCTCCATAGTGAATTTGAGTTGGTTCTTGCATAAACCTTGATAGAAAGCTGGTTGCATACATTATGTCTGGTCGAGTCGCTGTCAGGTAGAGTAGGCTTCCGATTAAGCTTCGGAATTTTGAGTTATCTGCTTTTGGTGAGCCATCTTCCTTTTGTAACGCCTTATTATTGTCAAGTGGAGTTGCTACGGCCTTGCAACCCTCCATTTTAAACTTCTTTAGTAAGCTCTCAGCATACTTCTTTTGAGAGATGAAGATACCATCTTCTCTTTGATCTATCTCGATGCCGAGAAAATATTGCATCAAGCCTAGATCAGTCATCTCGAACTTTTTCATCATGTCTTCTTTAAATTCCCCAATCATTGTCTCATTGTTTCCTGTGAATATAAGATCGTCAACATATAAAGAGACAATGAGTTTGTCATCCGTACCTCGAGTCTTGATGTATAGTGTTGGCTCACTCATACTCCTCCTGAATCCAAGCTTAGTGAAGTAGTCATCAATTCTGCTATACCAAGCTCGTGGCGCCTGCTTTAGTCCATATAACGCTTTCTTTAGTCGGAGGACTTTATCTTCATGCCCTTGTATCACGAAGCCAGAAGGCTGCTCCACATAGATCTCTTCATTAAGATATCCATTAAGGAATGCTGATTTCACGTCGAGCTGATATATCTTCCACTTTTTCTGTGCTGCTAGTGCAATAAGTGCTCGTATTGTGTCGAGTCGAGCTACTGGAGCGAAGGTCTCATTGTAGTCTACTCCATATTGTTGTGCATATCCTTTAGCGACAAGCCTTGCCTTATGTTTTTGTATTGAACCGTCTGGGTTGAGTTTTGTTTTGTAGACCCACTTAACTCCAATGGCTTCTTTATCTTTGGGAAGATCTGCCAGCTCCCATGTTTCGTTCTTTTCAATCATATGTATCTCCTCCTCCATTGCTTTTATCCAAACATCCTCTCTGGAAGCTTCTTCAAAGTTGTTCGGCTCCATAGTTGTAAAATTGCATCTCTGATAAACTTCCGTCAGAGATCTGAATTTTCTTGGGATGGATTCTGGAGATGTGATAGGATCTTCTTCTACAACTTGTCTTCGTGCGTCATGTGGGCCGCCATCATCTGATTGTTGTTGGACCAGTGCCGGTAGGTAGATATTCTTTTTCTCTATTTGGTTTGTCTCCCAGTTGTAAGCAGCATCTTCATCAAACATCACGTCCCGACTAATGATGAGCTTTTTATTTTCCAAGCTATACACTCTATAACCTTTTGATTGAGTGCTATAGCCCAGAAAAATTCCTTTCTCTGTCTTCTCGTCGAGCTTGCTCCTCTTCTCCTTTGGGATATGGACATAGCATATACATCCAAAGACTCGAAGATGCTTCGCAGATGGTTTCCGTCCGCTCCATGCTTCAACTGGTGTCTTGTCTTGTACAGCTTTAGTTGGACATCTGTTGAGGAGATAGACTGCAGTACTCACAGCCTCCGCCCAGAAGGTTTTTGGAAGACCTTTCTCTGTCAGCATGGATCTTGCGGCCTCCATTACAGTCCTATTCTTTCTTTCAGACACACCATTTTGTTCTGGTGCATATCCGACTGTGAGTTGGTGCTCCATGCCTTCATCTTCACAGAATTTTGTGAATTGATTGGAGGTGTATTCTTTCCCTCGATCACTCCGGATAGTTTTGATTTTATAGCCACTTTGGTTTTCAACATAGGTCTTGAATTTTTTGAAAATATCGAACACCTGGGATTTTTCTCGTAGAAAGTAGACCCATGTCATTCTAGTAAAATCATCAATAAATAGGATGAAGTACCTGTTTTTGTCATGAGATGGGGTGCGCATTGGACCACATATATCGGTGTGCACGAGCTCCAGAGGCTTCTTTGCTCTCCAAGATCTCCCAGATGGGAATGGTAGCCGGTGTTGTTTCCCGAGCATGCACCCTTCACAAACTCCGTTGAGCTCTTTGATTGGAGGAAAATCACGCATCATATTTTTCTGGTTTAGGAGTTTCAATCCTTGTAGATTGAAATGCCCAAACCTTTTATGCCATAGCCAAGTGTCGTCCAATTGAGCTTTCATGGCAACATTGTTTGCATATCTCCATTGAATTGGGAAGCATCTATTGTCGCTCATTTGGACTTTAGTGATTATGAGGGATTTATCTTTTTTGTCATAGATTGTGCAAGTATTTCCCTCAAAATGTAAGGAATATCCTTTTTCTATCATTTGTCTCACACTTAGTAGATTTTGATCTATTGTGGGGACTAGAAGGACTTCACTTATGTACCTTTTTCCTTTATTGGTATCTATGGCAATGGTTCCTTTACCAGTTGCCTCCATATAGTCACCATTTCCCAGTTTAACTTTTGTATTTATCTTTTGAAGTTCACAAAAGATACTCTCATTTTTAGTCATGTGATTGCTACAACCACTATCCAAATACCATGTATCTTTATCCTTAGTAGATGCAGCTTGGCAGACATAAAACAAATAATCCTCAGATTCTGTGTTTTGAGAGAAATTAGCCTGGTGTCTTCGATTAAATCCTTTAATTTTTCCTCCTCGTCCAAATTTATTATAATTTTGTTTTTGTGGTTTATCCTTAAACCAACAATCTTTCTCCAAATGATTTGTTCTTTTACAAATACCACAAGGAGGGAACTTATTATTCTCTTTTGTTTTCTGAGACTGCATATTAACTTTAGATTGAAAGGCACTATCTATGTCTTTTTCATAACGCTTTTCTAATCTTTTCTCATGAGCCTCTAATGATCCCATTAACTCTGTAGCACTTAATTTATTTATGTCCTTAGATTCTTCAATAGCAGCTATTATGGGATCATATTTTTCTGTGCAAGTGATTAGAATTTTAGCAACAATTTTGTTGTCAGGGATGTCTTCCCCATAGGCTCGTAGTTGAGTTACTACTTCATTAACTCTAGCATAATACTCTTGAGCAGTCTCAGAATCTAACATCTTCAAGTTTTCAAACTTCCTCCTTAAAGTTTGAAGTTTAGTGGAGCGTACCTTTTCACCACCTTGAAACTCCTCCTTCAACTTATCCCACGCTTCTTTAGATGTTTTTGCTCCCATGATCCTTGGAAAGTATTCGTCTGCCAAGCTCATCTGTAGAGCGAGAAGTGCTTGAGAATCCTTCTTTTGGATCTCCTTCAATTCCTCTTTTGGTTTCTCAGAGAGTGTGGAGATATTGTCAGGCATAGTATATCCATCATTAACAACATCCCACAAACCTTGAGCACAAAAATATGTCTTCATTTTGATTGCCCAGAAATCGTAGTTTTCACCACGAAAAACTGGAATTGGAATAGTTGAGCGGAATGTGTCGGCCATGGTAACGCCCGATAATCTCGAACGAGGCTCTGATACCACTGATGGTTTTTAGGATATGGGAATATAGTGTTTATGTGTGTGTAAGGTTTGTGATGGGTAGTAAGTGTGGGAAGTATGTGTTTGTGTGTTAAAGGAAAGTTTAGAAGGAGGTTAAAGATAGAATTTTTGGAAATGAACTTGTATTGCTTGAATGGTTTGGTGGTGATCTTGTTGGTGTTGTTGTTGTTACAATGGCTCCATCTATTTATACTACTCAATGGAGCTTCATAGAAAATTCTAGGTCATTCAATCTCTAGATCATTCTCTAATCTTCTATTTAATCACATGCCTATCTAGAATTTTCTCTAATCATGTTTACATTACAAGAATATTCTAGAAAATTATACTTAGTTCAAGACTATTCTAGAAATATGCAACACAATTTCAATAATAACTCAAATTGTACATAAATAAAAATTATAAAAATTTGATATTCTAAAACTACGTAATTAGACGAATGTAACAAGATTTCAATTGACTATGTTTTGTCTTATACAACTATGTTAAAAAATTAATCAAAGTTACTTAATGAATAGTGACTACTATGCAAATGGATCACTTATTTGAGAACGGATGTAGTAGTTTTTAAATATTAAATTTTTAAAATTTTTATTTGTACCGAATTTAAGTCATTAATAGTTTAAAATGTGCATTTAAGTGTATGTGTCTTTAATATTTTTGTGGACAGTGTTTGCATTCTGGATTTCTATTCTATATTTTGTAGGCGTGTATAAGAAATTTCAAATCGATATTTTGTGTCAGAATGGGCTTTTATTACAGTAACAAATGTCTTTTGTTTTGGGCTTTTGTAGAGCTTTAGACACAGGGAGGCCCAAAACAGTAGAGTTTTCTTCCAAGATTTCAAGATACTCCATTTTTATTGCATTTTGCTTTTGCCTACTCATATCTTCCAATGCAAACCAGACCAGATAAAAGAGGAGGCATATTACGGAGTGAATTTTCAACAGGAAAAATCTACACAAAAAAACCATTATTGAACTTAAAGTTCGCTGGCAACACCAATAGTACAATCAAACAAAGACCAGACCAAAACAGTGAAGGAAAATATGATCAAAAGTTTCGATGTCGTCTTCATTACCCCAAGACCAAGGCCACATTCACCGGCCAAGACCACCTTAAATCATGAGGAAGCATATAACATCTTAGAAAATTGATTGACGTCTCCCATGTCCTATTAGGGAAATTAGGGAAAAATGGAAACACTTAAAAGGGGGAGTTTTAAAAACTTAATTCTAGCCCTAATCCAACCCCTAACTTGCCACGGCAAACTGACGACGGCCCGGGCTGCAAAGGGGTTGGAATTAGGGTTTTGTATTATGGAATAGCTTCGCCTCTTAAACGTAATAACATGTTCTTATACGTCGTTCGGTTTAACCTAGCCAAGGCATTGAGAAAGTGCTATGTCATTAAATCACCATTCACCGCAAAACACGCATGATACCCATAAGGATTATGATAATGTTCGGAGCAAGCGGATCAGATAGCAGATTGAATAAAGAGTAGTGGCTCAAAATATAAAAGCTAGAAATTAAATGAACTGAATGTAGGTTGCTTAGCTTTTTGAAAATTTTGATTTATGATGTCTGAAAATTATTTTATAAAAATTTTGTTTAAGTATTTTTATTAGAGAGCATATAATCTCCTCTACACAAATTTGGGCATTTGGCATCACTATCCTAAATAATTAACTGTAAGTGGGTATCATAAAATCTGCAATTTGAAGCTTGCCAATTTGCACCAAGTTTTTCATGAAAAGGAATAAGGTTACACATATTTTTGCCAAAAAAAAGGTTTCATAGACGATGGATCATGGATGCACACGCTATTTTTACCATTTGGACATTTTCTTGGGACAATAATACATGTCGTTGAGCACTTTGTATGGATGAGTCTTCTTTCAATCTTTCCCCAAATTTAATTGCTTTTCAATCCCTTCCCTCCTTTATTTGTTAGCTTAAAGCCTTGAAGCATGGATGTTCCCAAAAAAAAGTTAAAAAGATAGTACTTAAATCATAAGGTAGAGCGCGTTTTTCTGTGATAAAATTATTAGGGTGTATATACTGCATAGGCGGATCTACTAAGAAGCCCACGGTCGCACGAGATATCATTCAAATTGATAAAATTATAATTTTAAGTTAATTTTTTTTTTTAGATTTTGCTTGATTTTGCTTTGTGCAACCACTGAATTTTTGTGGTGGTACCACTATAATCAATTAGTATAACTTAGTCTTTTTCAATAGTTTTTGTATTTTGACTATCATTTTTAATTCAATATAGTTTCCATTACTTTTGTGATACTACTAAACAATTCTGGATTGAGACTTAGCCAAAATGGTTAAGTTCTTTGCCTTTCAATGGAATGTTGGAGGTTCGATTCTCCATCGGCCCCTTATCTCTCCCTTTTATTCCCTTTCTAATTTGTGTGGCATGGGCACCCACTAATAATTAATAAAATTAAGTACTATTATTGATTTACTAATGAATATAACTAACTTCTAAAGTTAACAACTAAATAATTACCACATATTTTTAATTGATGCTAAAATAAAAAAGTAAAGACATGTTAATTCTTTTTACAAAACCATATTTAAAAGATAGGTGGCTACTTATACACCACATAAAACTTACTGTGAGCAGGTTAAAAATTTATATATTAACAAAATAAAAATATAAAGATAGCATGCAATAAATAATATGTTAGGCTTGAATTATTATTATTATTATTATTAAAAGTCACATTTCATGCCAGAAATTTATTAATATACATATAAGCATATAGCGCCACTGATCGACTTACATCCACGAATTTCCCAAAGTGGGCTCTCAAAAGAAGATGGCTGTATCATCATTACCATTAGTATTTATTCCTAATAAATAATTGGATGAAACAAAAGAAAAAAAAAAAAAAAAGGAAGTACAGATTACAGAAAATTAAAGTCAATAAAATATAAATATAATTAACACGCACTTTAAAAAGTGTGGCATGAGTTATGCAAAAAAAAAAGTGTGGCATGAATCCCAGTTGGAATGGGCTGATATATAAATCAGAGAAAATTAGTTTTAATTATATACATGCATGATTGTATATAAATTTACTGCATAAACTTTTAGGGAAAAAAAAGGAAAGAAAGAATTGTGAAATTGTAAATTAAAAAAAAAAAATTAACATTTAACTTAAAAAGTAAACAAAAATAGGGGCAGTATATATATTACATTTATTCCACATGAGCTACACATGATTTGTGTCTCTAGGTTCACATGGCAGCCATGTTAGTTCAATTTAATCCTTTGTGTACAAGTTACTTTTGTACAATACACACCCCATATACTACTAGATGTGTGTGAGATCCTATCACGAGTAAAGAGTTTATTTTTATTACTATATTGTAATATAAGTATTATATACTACCTCCGTTCTTTTTTATTTGCACGTTTTGACTTTTGTCACTGTTCATTGAGTAGCTTTGACTCGACTTTTTAATACAATTATATAAGATAAAATATAGTCAAGTGAGATCTTGTTGGATTCGTCTAATCGCATAGATTTAGAATATCAAATTTGCATAATTTTTATTTGTGTAGAATTTGAGTTATTACGGATAAAAAATGTGCATTGAATTGCGTGAAATGTGGATATGTTGCATTTATTTAGGAACGGAGGAAGTATATAATTTATATATGCATATATATATTCATATTGACGGATCGGAATATGTAATTATATTATTGAAACCATTCAAATTTCTATATGATAATGACGCTGCATTGTCAAAATATAATGTAGTGAAGAAATACTATATATACTGCATGAGGCAAATTATGCCATACAGATTCGAAAGCATTTATGCATGTGGCATGTTATTTACTTTTTCAGGCTAATTTTCAAAAGTGCATCGGAATATTTATATATAGCGGTAGAAATTTGGCATTTTGAAAAGGAAATTAAAAGACCCCCTTTTTGGTAATGGGTTGCTATTGAGATTTACTGTATTAGTATTATATAGAGCTATGTTGTGCACCTAAACTTAGTGTTTATACTTCGTCTAAAATAGTTTTTTGTCACCACAATAATAAATACACGCTCTGTCCCATTTGAAATGTTTCATTTCATTTCTGCACACAATCTAATGCACTTTTTTTACTACCTCCGTCTCAGTATATTTGTTACGGATGGTTTTTTTGGCACTATTCATTGTTTAACTTTGATTCGAATTTTTATCATTGCTATGTAAGAAAAATATAGTTAAGTGAGATCTTGTTAGATTTGTCTAATCTTATAGTTTTAGACAATTAACTTTTTATAACTTTTCGTTGTACACAATTTGAGATATTATCCGTTCAAAATGTGTATCGGCATACATGCTGGGTGGGTCCGTAACAAAAATAGTGAGACGGAGGAAGTAATCGTTAATATCTCAAAATATATACAACTAAAAAGTATATAAAATATATAGTATATTCTAAAACTATACGATTAGACGAATCTAACGAGACCAAACCCGACTATTTTTTCAAATATATAATTACAATAATATTGAGTCAAAGTTGAACAATAAACAGTGTCAAAAAGTCAAACGGAACAATTCAAATGGGACGTAGGGAGTAATAATTTAGCTACAAAATTCGTTCGTGAAATTCTTGGTGGGGAACAAAATTTAGTAGTTAAATTTTCGTAGCTAAAATCAAGAATCTAAGTGCATGTTCGGTAGCTAAATCAACATTTTTCTTGTAGTGTGCATTCCATATTGCTAAACCTAAATGATTAATAAGTTGTATTTTGGATTTAACTAACGGACGTTTCAGATTTTTTATTATTATTTATTTATTTATATTTACTAATTTGATAAATCGTTTATCTAATTTAGTTTGGCCCAATATTTTGGCCTTTTTAAATCAACAAAGCCACAAAAATGGGCCCATGGGAATATATAATTGTAATCCGATTGAAAGTGGAAAGATTTAACAAACTCTAACTCTTTAATTGGTAAATATTGTCTCTTTTGATCTTATGTTTTATACGATTTTGTTTTTAGGCATTTGCTAAAATCTGAAGTAATAACTTTAGTACTTTACCCCATATTGATAAAATTATATAAAAGGGATGAGGACTTACCACAATTGGTCAAATCCCTTAATTTCCAACTTTTAAGTTAGGGGTTTGGTTCCCTATCCGGCCCCTTATCCCACTCTTTTTTTTCCCTTTGTAATTTATGTGGCATGTGATTTGAGTTTGATATCCAAATCCAACATAAAATTCCCAAACTTCATTGGTGGTGCCCGTTGCCATTCCTAATAAGCAACCCCAAAATACAAATTTATTTATTGCAATTTATCTAACTAATTATTGTCTTTTATATTGTCGACATTCTCAAAAAAAATTAGAGCAACATTTTCTTTTCAAGTCTCAACAGCATACGTAACTAAGGCACGTAAAATACTCTAAAATTTCCACTTTTTTCCCCCTCCCATTAATTGATAAATCTGAACGGTGGGTGGAAGGCAATTCAAGGTGTAAAAGGCCATGTCGTCTACTTGCCTGTTTTCGAAAGCTACCTCAATTTACAATTACATTAATTAACTTAAAATAATATATAATACTACCTCCGTTCTCAAATAAGTGATCCATTTACAGAGTAGTCACTATTCATTGAGTAACTTTGATTAACTTAAAAATGTGTCTTGAATGACGTGAAATGCAAGAATGGTGCATTTAAAAGAAAAGAGAGGAAGTACGTACACAAGAAAAATAAAACAAAATGTCATCCTCAAAAATAATGTTGCCTAGAATTATGGTAGTATTATTATTATTACTATTATGACCTTGAATTTGCATACTTTTCACAACCACAATAAATAAACAATGCGATTTTTTCAAACCATAATGAAGCTTCAACTTGTTAAACTTAGAAGAAACCCACAGCCATATGTATCTATATGTTATATAGTGTGTGTGTATATATATATATATATGTTGGTAAGTTGTAGATATGGTGGGGAAAGCATCTGTAACAGCTAGACAAAGCCCACAGCCAGCGAATCACAAACATGCACCACTAAGTAAAAATTAAAAATCAAAATTTTAAAATGAAATAAATAAATTAATTAATGTCGGAAAGCCTACAGGTAAAACTGGGGTAGAAAAAATTCATGTTTGAATATCGATATCTTTATCTAACATAGTAAGTACTATTTACAATCGTGTAATTATTATATAAGATGGAAAATGACAAATCATGAGATCATCCGTAAATTGGAATTAATTTGTGCGACAACGTAACATGAATATCATTTTCATACTGGATAATGATATAAGTCATAACATAATTAATTAATAACAAGTTTATATACTATATAATAAGAACAAGATTCTACCGTTAATTGTAATAAATAAATAAAAAAAAAACATTCATTATAAATCAATGGAATATACTAACAAAAATAATGTAATGAAAATACTTAATTAATTAGTTACAGTACATTTTACTATATTGTAGTGACAACAAAAATAAGAAACATATAATTGGGTGCCGTTGTATTTTGCATAATACAGTAAGTATTTATTGGGAGATTTTATTTATTAATTGAATAAGTTATGATTCAACAAAAGTATTCTTTCCCATAAATAATAAATAATAATTTTCATATATTAATATTATTAATTCAGTAAGTGTGTGTTTGAATAAGTTGCAGAAAAATATATTATCTGATTATTGTGTTTTCAAAACACAAATAATTAGTTTAACCGCTCAAAAATGGTACTGCAAACTTGATTATTTACGTTTTGAAAACACAATAATCATATACTAATCTATTTCATATCGCACATCCAAACATCCATTAAATAAAAGCATATACCTATTGATACAGTAGTCAGTATATCACAATTCTCAACCACACTTATCAATCAATAGTGAAATAAGGGTTGGTAACTTATTATTTATTCATTTAGCCCAAGTGATTAAGTCCCGCGACTTTCAATGGAAGATTGGAGGTTTGATTCCCTACCGGCCTCATATCCCTCCCTTTTCTTCTCCTTTGTAATTTTGTGGTATGTACTACCATCACTAATTTCCTAGCCTGTATAGATTGTTCAGGAAAAAAAAAAAAAAACCTTAGATTAACATTGTATTGATCGTCCAATTAAAAAAAAAAAAAAAACTTATTTATATTAAAATTGTGCTCTAAACACCGTAATTACAACAAAAGAATATAATTACGACAAAATTAGTTCCCACAGGCTTAGTTTGAATCGATCCGGGCTTTTCATTTTTTTTCTCTCTCTTTTTCTAGCTTTTTTTGATTGTGTACTCGAAAAAAAAAAGTGCTCTAAACACCGTAATTAAACTACATATAGAAATATAACAAAAACAACCACCTTGAATAATTATAGAGTATCTTTTATTGGGGTTCAATGAATAATGTAGGTTTGTTTGTTTTTGTTTTTAGGCCCAGGATCTTAATCTTGATCATTTCTGTTGAAATTTAAATTTCCAAATTTCACACCTTGCTTAATGGTTGAAATTAAAGCCACGTAAAAATAACCACTGAAGTTGATTATTATTCAAATTCCCAACTTCGCGTTAGAGACAAGCCTAAATCATAATGAATAAAGCAAATTTTTTTTTGTCCGAAGCCATTGGTCGTTAGAAAAGAACTAATGAGAGCTCATACTACATAAATTATAAAAAATAAAAATAAAACAATTAAAAGATTGTAAATAAATGAAAAATCAAACTTCGACTATAAAATTGGAAAAGACTTTACCTCTCAACTCTTCATCCCTGAACTAAATTACTGTTGGTTTCTAACAATGTTGTTATGTGACCTCATTATGTATTTTGGGATTTGGTTCGAGGGCTGAATTAGCTCTTGATAAAGTGTTGAATGAGTGTTTTGTATGTACTGAATGAATGTTTTATATGTGATGAGTATTTTTATACAACACAGATACTATTAAATACTTAGCACACACTTCATTAATATTCATCACACACACCTCGTCAAATCAGCAGCGCAGTTATTGATGAATGTCACTCATTATAAGTTACTCCTATAACTTAGTAAATACGAACAGTTAGCAGGATAGAAGTTACGTTTCATTATCAGTTATAACTTACATACATTTAAATGATAATTATTCCAATGCATCGATCGAGTATATAAGGAATATTAACTTTTGCACATTAAAAGTTAGAAAGATGAGGTAATAATAAAATACAGTTAATTTCTTTTGTCCGAATTTAAGGTGTGGTAATAAAATAATTACATGAAAGTGTGTGAGATACACTAGTATTTAATTTTTGGCGTGTACTGGGTATTCCCAGACTGTATTGGACTCAAACTAATTCATCGGGGATCTGGTGGGCATTGAAGGGTTGTCTCCCCCAAAGTAGAATTCTGCATATACAAAGGCTCGAATCCATGACCTTTGATTAAACTGCTAGAGCTTAGGGATGAAAACGGTACGGATACGGTCGGATAGTGTCGGATACGGATATTATCCATATTTTTTCTCCAAATTGGGAATCGAATACAGATGGGCCGGATATGAATACGGTTTCGGATATTTCGGATTACGGATACGGTACGGATATATGACGGATACGGATTCAATCGGATACAAATTATCGGATAATTTTTTATAATCTTTTTTGAAAATTTGATAATTATCGGATAATTTGATTTTTTTTATAATTATTGATAATTTTTAATAAATAAATAATAATATATTAATATATTCGGATATTCATATTTAAAATCCGGATAATATTCTATCAATTTTCGAATACAGTCGGATATTTTCGGATACGGTCAAATGTTTTCGGATACGAATACTAATTCGGATATTAAAATACGGATTCGGATTTTAATAATACGAATACGGTAACCAGCCGGATAGTCGGATACAGATTCGAATTCGAATATAATCGAATACGGTATCGGATTGGTCGAATATTTATCATACCGCTTTCACCCTTACTAGAGCTCCATACCAATCAAGTCAACTGCGTGTGGTCTATTTAAGTTAGATAGTAGATGAAATTACTAGTAGTATAGTATAGTCTTCTTCTCCACATAAATAGTGGATTATTCAGTAAGGTCCCAGGACAAAAGATCCAGATTCATCGACACAATCAATGGTCATACAGTTCCTTAGAACGAAGGGTCGAGATCAAAACAGGCGTTCCAGTCCATGGTGTTGGAAAGAGTTACGTGGTATTCACCCTCAATGTGTAGACAAGGTTAGCGGTGCCCTGTGCCTTTGATGCTTACCTAACTTACTTATCCACCCCTCAAATCTCCATTGCATTTACCGTTATACCCCTCCCAATACATATCCGTCCTCATCTGATTTTACTCTTATGCCCTTCCACAACCTTTCATAGCTTGTTTAAATTGTACACGAAACGACAGTCGACATATGTATGAATCGAATCTTGTTTCTATGCTTTCATTCATTCATAAAATGTGTGATGATTCCTGTACATTTAAGGGCCTCATAATTAACTAAATTAAATTGAAATAAAAATGAAGTATATCGTATATTAAGGGATTCTTGTTGATTGATGAATCCAATTACGTATTTACGTCCAAATTTTGATTTTCTTTATAACAGATATGGCGTCATATGGGTCACAAGAATAATTTTTATGGTACATGTATAGTTTAGTAGATAAACATTTTTCGAAGTGATTTTTTGTATTTATTATAGAATTCAAACTCGATATGTGGCCTTACTTAGCGATCAACTGTCCAAGTATCTTAATCCAATCCATTTGGTTATTTAATTTGATTATATAATAAATAATCTAATTAGGTATTGTGAGACAAAGATTAAGTGGCTAAAGGGTTGGATTAATATACTTGAACGAATTTAGTCATTGTCAAAATTTATAGACGAAATTGATAATTAACATACATAAAATATAACTTGAGTTGTTATTCGTCCTCCAAATATATACTAATCCAATCCGATCCTATATCCACAATCTATATACTGAAATTGTTAGTAGTAGTATTATTTTAGAAGCACTATTTTTTGGGTACATAAGAAGAACAACTTTTTATTTGGCATCCTATTTTTTTTTTTTTTGAATTAAAATTCGTTTGTAAAATCTTTTCAGAAATTTGTGCCAAAGTATGGAACACATATAGTACATTTTGTTAAGGCGGACTTGTCCCTAAATATATATACCTATTAGTATATGAAATTCATGCGACATCTTTAAAATAAATTATTAGTACCACGAGAGTTAGTTTTGATGAAATGAGTGTTGTACTCTTTAAATTAAAGTGGAGGGGAATTGTACTACAGCCTATGATGAATTGATTGCCTTTGTATTAGTACTTATTTAAATAAATTAAATGGCGGGCTTATCAATTAATTAATTCCACAAATACAAAGTGATTAATTAGTAATGATAAAGCATCACAAGGTATTATTAAAAGTGAATAACCAAGTTTGATGATGATGCAAACATGTCCACAACGATCACTTTCTGCCAGCAAACAGAATTTCTTTCTTTTTTCTATTATTTCCTGATAAGTATCCTATCAAAACCCGACTTTTTACAAGTTTCTAAAATTGACCAAAATACTATCTGGCTATAATTAATCCTTGAACTTTACAAGGAAGCAAAAATGCCTACTAATTTTTTATTTATTTATTATATAAATATATATATAGATGGGTGTGTGTTGGATTGCTCAATAGTAGTATAATACCTTCTCTCAAAATAGTTGACATTTTAAATTTTGTTATCTATATAATAAAATTTAAATTAGGGTTTTGAACAAGAAATTATTTAAGTGGTTCAAAGAGAATCCCTAATAGTAGTGCAAAAGTTGCGGTTAATAAAATTAAGAAAGAGAGAATTAAATATATGATGATATAGTATTGTAATGATGAAAGAGGGGTAGGTTGGAAGCTAACAGAAATTGGGTACAATTTACTTCAAATCATAAATGAATTAGCCTAATAATTAATTAATAACATGGCCTACATCAAACTGGTTTAATTAATTCATTCCAAATGGTTGTGTTTGTGTGTGTACTGCTTCTTAGTTAGTTATTTATATATATGCATGGATCCCACCATTAAAGGAATGACTTTTTCAGACTCGTTTTTATATATTCCTCCTCTCTTATACTCCCATTTGCTTTCATCTTTTAATTAAATATATATATATTGTATATATATATATATAATATATATGCCGCCTAAGTAGTATTGTTATTATTATTTTAAATACTCCGTATGTTTTATTACATATACACCGAATTAACCCTACTTTAAAATGGATCTGATAAAAGGTAAGGTAATAGTAATATATATGTAGTAACAAGTAAACTTCACTCCACCGAACGCAGTTGGCCTCAGTGGTCTGGGGCTCTAGCAGCTTAAACAAAGGTTTCGGCTTCAAGCCTTTGAGTATGTAGAATTCTGCTTCGAGAAAGACAACCCTTCAATGCCCACCTGATTCTCGAGGGATTAGTGTTGAGTCCAAATGGGCGAGATGTGATAGCGATAAATATAATATAGTTCGCATAATATTATCCCTAAAACATGAAATATTGAAATGTAATACTGTTTTGCTGAGAAATATGAAATAGCACACACCGAAATGTGCTTAAATTTTATATAACTTATTTTTTTTATGAAATAATACTACCTCCGTCCCATTTAACTTGTCCTGTTTCACTTTTGCACACAATCCAATGCACTTTTTTATCTGTTAATATCTCAAAATATACACAATGAAAAATTATACAAAATATATATTATAAAACTACGTGATCATACGATTCTAACAAGACCCATCTCGACTATTTTTTGTTAAATATATACTTGCAATTAAATTGAGTCAAAGCTGAACAATGAACAGTGTAAAAAAGTCAAACATGACAAGTGTAGTGGGACGGAGGGAGTAATAATTATTATTCATCTTTAAAGATTTACATAATATATCATAGACAATCTCTATTATTAAATAAAAATTAATTACTAAAATTTCTAAATTTATTACAACAATGTGAATAAATCTTCTCGGACAACTTTCTCATTATTTTTAATTAAGTTATAATTTAAGAAATATGATACCGTATATAATTTTTAATTAATTTAAATAAAAAATAATTAATTTGTGTCTATCTTTTTCTATAGTATTTATAATAAAATGTATTCTTTAAATTAAAATTACTAAATTATTAATAAATAAATAATATAATATAAATTAAACTTTCCTCAAAGTTCAATTATGTTTCAAACCCAATAATTTAATTCAATTATTATTTGAAACCCACTAGTGAGTAACCCGTCGAGTTTCGACGGGCATAATTATATGTTTTATATAATACATATAATTATATTATATAAAATAATAATAATTTTTATTTTGAGTAATGAAAAATATGTAATGATTTTGAGTAATGATGATATAATTTAATTATACCGTCTTCTTTAGCTTTTGTGGCTTATCCGGTACAAACTTAATAAATCAATAAAAATAATTATTAAAATAAGATTTTTATTTATTTTGAAATTAAAATTAAAATAAAATAAAATTTAAATATAACTATTAAGCATAATATAAAAAATTCCATCATGATTTGTTGAAAATTTCATTGCTGAAAATCTTATTGGTAGGGGCTTATACCTTAAAGTTTTATTTAGTTATTAAAATAAAACAAAATCTTTGATTGTAAATCTTCTAAATCAATATCGGCTTTGTAACGCAAAAAAATCAATACCGGATTTACCATAAGCTACATCAAGTATCAATTTTGCAAATTTTGTCATATATAAATTTTATTGTAAACAACATTTCTTGTGGTATCTTGAGTTAATCATTCTTAATTCCATATTACTACTTTGAGCTATATTTTGTTAGTGACACGAAATATTGCAACATAACTGTTCATGGCTAAAAACTGATTTTGAAAGATAAAGTCCAACATTATTTACAGATTGACACTGACTTTTTTTTTAATAACTGTAGCAAAACAAACTGCGAGTTAAAGTTTTCTCGTCTGAAATCAAATTGGGAATTTGGTTAAATTAGATAAATTTATAATTATTCTACCAATCAAGAATTTTTTACTTTCATGGTTCTCGCAAGCTAGTTTAACTCAATTTTATGGTTCCGCATCTTGGTTACTATCAATATACTTTTATTGCATAATTTATTTAATGGATCTGTATTACTAAAAGCATTACTATGTAACCCTCATTCAACTATATTTCCTGATTCGGTAATTCAGAACAATTGATCGTGTTTAGATATTCCAATGAAATTTATTCATTGGCATTATTTATATTTCATCCTCTTGACAAATATTGTTAGAACTTATATATACTCCCTTCATTTTTAAATTCTTGCCCCATTGGCAATTATGCTACTGTTCACACTTAAAGTTTTATAATAGTTATACAAGTTAAAAGATAGCCAAGTGGGATCTTGTTAGATTCGTCTCGTCTTGTAGTTGTTCAATATCAAACTTTTAGAATTTTTACTTGTTTCGAAATTGAGTTATTAATGGTTTGAAATGTGCATTAGACTGTGTGCACTGTGGGTCCGAAGCAAGGATAAAAAATGGAGGAAGTATACATTTTTATTGCAGGCATAAGTTCCATGATATAATCATTGATTATACCAAACAATCTCATTGGTAGGGATTGTCTGGATTTGAAGTTGAGCAGTTTATATTTGTATATGTACCCTCATCAATTGTCGCTACAGGATCTCCCGTAGAGTTTATATATTTTTCATATGGAAATGTAATATCTAATTGCACATCTCCAAGATCAATACCAGCTTTACCAACTACCATGACCATTGCGCAAATTTCTGTCATATATAATTTTCATTGTAAACAATATTTATTGTAGTATTTTGAGTTAATCCATCTCAATTACATATTAATACTTGGAGTCTTCTCTTTCTAGTGACAGAAGATATTGCAATATATCACTGACATATGGGTGAAAACTGATTATTGAAAATAGAGTTCAACCTTATTTAAATATTGAAATTTACTATTTTTTAGTATTCATATAAAACAAAATGCGGGTGGGAATGTTTTCCTTCGAAAGCGAATGAGGAATTTGATTAATTCAGACGGGCTCATAATCATTATACCAATCAAGAATTTTCATCCCAAATAATGAACTTTGTTTTAATGAGAATAGAGGTTAAATAATTTTTTAGGATAAGTTTTTTGCAGGTAAAATTCTCGTCACAATCTTGTGGAATAACAAATCTAGAAGTAGTTCTACCTCTTGGAAGGAGTAGGGGTGATATTCCACTGGATGCTACCGGCAGCACAATATCACATCTTCCATGAAAGGCTAAACATAATATTTTCTAAATAAATTATCGATAAATGTTTTCTCAGTTTCACAACGTAAAGAAAAAAGAATCAACCCTCAGCACTATCAAATATATATATATATATTATTTTATTATAGGAACTTGTACGCATAAGAATGAGTGGTATTTATAGGCTCAACAAATAAACAACAATGTGAGAATAAAAAAAATGCAAAAATCTAAAATAAATAAATAATATATGAAAAAATTGAAGTTTCAAATTTCAAATCTTTTTAAAACTGATATAGTGTGAATTCCATATAAAATAAGAAATCATATCCTTTTAAAACTAAAAATTGGGTAAATTAAAGATTGTGGGATAAAATAATGCAAAAATCTAAAATATATAAAAAAATTAATTCAAAATTTGAAATTTGAAATCTTTTAAAAGCTAATAATTGTAGAAATTTAATATAAATTAAAAAATTTATATCTTTTAAAAATAGAAAATTGGGTAAAAATAAAAATTATTGTAATAAAATATAAAAATCTAAAATAAATAAATAAAAAACCAAAATCTAATATAATAAATGCAAATATACAAAATTTTAAATTTTAAATCTTTTATAATTGGAAATTGTGGGAATTCCATATAAATTGATAATTTCATATCTTTTAAAAAATGAAAGTTAGGATTTCCATATCCAAATCAATATATATTTTAACATAAATAAATAGTAAATACATAACAAACGCAAAAATCTAAATTTAATTAAAAAATACAAAAATCTATAAAAATTAGAAATTTAGAATGGAGACACCACGTTAAATGTTGACTTGGTTGACCACTAATGGTATTAATAATATATAGATTAATGACACATTAGTATTCATAAGATCAAGTGTTTTTATATATTATAGATTAACAATTCATGGCGGGTCTTCGGAGGACTTATGCACTACGAGGCTTTTCCATCGGATTCGTGCATGGAGACTTGATGTCGAATGTATTTGACACTTGTTTCCCTAGATACTAGATGGGTTGTTTCGTTTTATTTGTCTGTCCTTATTTTAGACTTCTTTTAGTCATTATATTGTTTCCTGATCACTTCGGCTAATTAAAAAAAAAAAAAATAGCAATTCATTACTTATTAGTATTATTCCATCCAAAAAAAAAAAAATTTCTAAAATCTATTCCCATACCTTCAAATCAAACCCCAATAAGAATTTCAAATTGTGGAAATAGTCACTACTTTTACTCCCAAAAATTGTTCACCAAACTCGAACAGGTCAAAACAATAACAAAACAAAATTACAGCCATGCCCGAAAATATATGATGGAAGCACGATTTGCCATATATTATTGTGAACAAAGTTGGAGTTCAAATTGGGTGATGGACCATAATAAGTTGATATTCACGGGAGAGGGCAACTTGTGAGTCACATTAATTCGACACTACAAAAAATAATAGCCAAGGGAAAGGGATATCCCAGCTGATCAGAGGCTTTAGACAATGCCCGAAAAACCCTCTAAGATCGATGGCGCTTTAAGTTTAACCCATTTTTGAATCCAATGAACCTTGCAAAATGATTTGAGCGGCAACATAAAAACGACATGCATGGTCTTAATTCATAGGACTACCCTACTTGAACTGTCCCTGATCTAACTTATTATTAGTACCACACGGACGTATTAATAAGGGATCGGAGGGAAAATTGAATCCGTATCGGCACAAAAAGGTTGAAATTCTGTTTGAAATTTAGAATAAAGAAGAGAATTGATCAAAGAACTGACAAATAGAACGTAACAAGTTGCAAAACCAACCAGATCGAATCGCATGTATTCAATATTACAATATTGGTTGTCTAGCTAGTTAGATCATTAGTATTAATTTTTTTTCATTACAACTGGCCTGGGGAGCAGGGGCGGACGCAAGGCCAAGCTGGGTGGGGCTCACCTGTGAAATTAAAAAAAAATACACATATATATATAATATAAATAAATTAGGACAGCACACAGAACACACTTCCTCCATTCACTTTCACTTCAGGCTTGAGGCTTCAGCCTTCAGCCCCAGTTTCCCCGTCCCGCAGCCCTCTCGAGTCTCGCTCCCCCATCTATATCCCGAGTTTGCTCTCCCTTTACGTTCTAGCCCTACCTGTGAAATTTTTCTGAGTCCGCCACGGGGGAGATAAGGTTATTCCAAGATTCACATTTAAAACCACAGGTAATCAACAATAACTTGAAACTGATATGATACCAATTACCAAAATAGATTAATTAATTATACATATACAAAAGTGTGAATTGCTACAACAATTTCATACCTGACTAATCACTCCTTATTAAAAGAATTCTCATTCTCATTAAAAGAAAACAAAGACAAGAAAATGCTTCCCACGTGGCGCCACATGCGCCGTAGATCTACTATCCACCCGTTACTTAATGACCCACTTTACGGAATCCTATTTAGACAAGAAAATCCCTGATCGACGATCCGATGGGTAAACGCAAACCCATTAAAAAAAAATACTCCTCCTATAAAAAATCAATAAAGAAAATTGAAAAAGGGAAAATAGAAAAGGAGGTAATGTAATGTAATTACATGTGTTGGGATTAATGATTAGTTAAAAAGGTCAATGTGTTTACATGTGAGAGGGCAGTACGGTAATTTTACAGCAGCACAAAAAGCAAAGATGACCTACGTGGGCCGGCTTTTAACTATATTTAGCTGGACAGACAAAAACCAACTTATTATCTCCCTTGTCACCATCTGCAGCAGCTGACCCAACCCCAGCCTGTAATTACATTACCAAGAAACTCAAATTAAAATCAAAATAATACCGTAATAGTACATGTAATATGCAGACAGATGGGGAGTGGTATATTTCGAAATTTTTTATTTTGCAAGTGTATGTGGAAATTGGGAACATTAACCTTTAAAATTGGTGAATTAATTAGGGTTACTACAAAAAATAATGCAGGGAAAGATTCCTCAGCGGAAAGGGAAAAATAAAGAAAGGGTAGAAAAATGACACCCCTTTCCTTGAATAATAAAATTATGTTTTTCAGGAGTGTGAGGTTGACAGCAGGCAGATCCCACCGAATTAAATTTAAAAGAAAAAAATTCAATTTTTTTTTTTTAAAAAAAAGTAAATAAATAAATTCACCACGCACTCTTATCATCATTGAAACCCACAGATTGATTTATTTTATTATTATATATTTACATTTCACCGGGTATATATATGTGTGTGTATATATTTATTTTTATTTTTATTTTTATTTTTCAGCTGGTAATTGGAGGAGCTGAGGAGGAGCTGTGAGTGTGGGGATTATTCTTTAATTGGATTATGCTTGGGGTTTCGGGTTTGATGGGAGGCAGCTCCGGGGACGGGGCGGCGGAGACGCACGAGAGCGGCGGTGGGAGCAGCGAGGTCGGCGGCTCCAGCTCCGTGGCGGTGGTCGAAAGTGGCGGCGGCGGTGGAGGAGGGGGAAACAGGTGGCCGAGGGAGGAAACATTGGCGTTGATAAGAATTCGATCTGAGATGGATTCTACTTTTCGAGACTCCAGTCTTAAAGGCCCATTATGGGAAGAAGTTTCCAGGTATGAATTTAATTCTGTAATCATTGATTTTTGCATCTTGATTTTAGCAACATAAAAGTAAAAATCATTTCTTGGTTGGTGTTCTTTTCTCTGGGATGTTGAATTTGAGATTTCATGGGGAAAATTTTGATCTTGATCGGGGTTTTGTTTGGGAATTTGGAGAGAGGGTTTTCAATTTTGCATACCAGTTTTGATTCGATGAGTAGCATATGATTCAGTTTCAATTCCTCCATATCTTCGTTTCAATTGATTAGAATTTGCAGAAGCTGAAAATTATGAATATGAGAAATAATTAAGTGAATTGAATTCTGATTCTGACACCCACGATTTGAATCGAACGTGGTTCTTCTGGCCTTCTGGGACCATAGAGAAAGCGTTTTTTCAGCTGGATTTTGCCTCCACTTTGAAGAAAATTCCCCTTTGTTTTTATCTCTTTGTATTTTGTTTCCTTACAATCACTGCAGTTAATTCTTCGGTCCTTATTTTATGCATTCGGATATTTTCAAACTCCACGAAATAATTTATATTTCAAGAACTATATTTATTCCGCCGCCCGTTGCTGCAATAATAATTAGGAAAATGGCGAGTCTTGGATTCCAAAGAAGCTCAAAAAAATGCAAGGAGAAATTCGAGAATGTGTACAAATACCACAAGCGAACAAAGGACGGCCGGGCCGCCAAGTCCGACGGCAAGAGCTACCGGTTTTTCGAGCAATTGGAAGCCCTGGAAAATTCCCCGGCGCCGCCGCGGTCAGCGGCTCTGGCATCTACTGCGGCGCCTCCGCCGCCTCCTCCAAATCTACAAATGCCATCACATGTTACTGTTTCATCAATCAGTCCAACCCCTTTGAGTGTGATTCACCCAATCACAAATCCCCAATTGAATTCTCCTCAATTTCAGCAATCTCAGCCGCCGCAATACATCCACCACACAATTGGGGCAACGAATTCTCAGATTCCGCCGCAAGGTCGCGTCTTTCGATCGGAATCGACGACTTCGTCGTCGTCCACGTCTTCCGACGAGGACATCCAGCGGCGGCGGGGGAAGAAAAGGAAATGGAAGGATTATTTCGAGAGGCTAATGAAGGAGGTCGTGGAGAAGCAGGAGGCGCTGCAGATGAAGTTTCTAGAAACTCTCGAGAATCGGGAAAAGGATCGGTCCGCCAGGGAGGAAGCCTGGCGCGTGCAGGAGACGGCCAGGATGAATCGGGAGCACGAAATCCTGGTCCGGGAGAGATCCATGGCCGCCGCCAAGGATGCCGCATTGATCGCCTTCCTGCAGAAAGTCACCGACCAAAATAACCCCCAAATCTCGCCGGTCACTCCGGCGCCCCCGGCACCCGCACCTGCAAAACCTCCTCCACCGCCGCCGCAACAACCTCCGCAGACAAATCCAGGGCCGCCAAAAGCCGTTGAGCCTTCATCAAAAACGGACAATGGCGGCGGCGGGGAGAGTGTCTTGCCGGGGAGTTCCTCCAGGTGGCCGAAATCAGAAATCCAGGCCCTGATCGACCTCCGGACAAGCCTGGATCTCAAGTACCAAGACAACGCGCCAAAGGGCCCGTTATGGGAGGAGATATCCGCGGCAATGATGAAGCTCGGGTACAACCGGAACGCCAAAAGGTGCAAGGAGAAATGGGAGAACATCAATAAGTACTACAAGAAAGTGAAGGAGAGCAATAAGAAGAGGCCCGAGGATTCCAAGACGTGTCCATACTTCCACCAATTGGAAGCCATATACAAAGAGAGGGCCAAGCATGGCATCGCCCCCTCCATGGACCCCGTGTATCCAAACAACCCGAATACGGGTCCCATCCTAGTCCGGCCCGAGCAACAATGGCCTCTTCCAACCGACGCAGCACAACAACAGCAACAACAACAACAGAAGGATCCTGCATTTCGCGATCAAAATCTCATGAATGAGAATGAGAGCGAGAATAACGACAATGAAGACGACGAATTTGATGAGGAGGAGGATGATGAGATGGACGAGGATGGAGGGGAGTATGACCTAATTGCAAACAAACAACCATCCACAATGGGGTGATCATCAAGTGTAAGAACATGTGTTGTTCATGTCCGAATTGAACAGGTAAAAAAAATTGTTCGAGGGGAGCAAAAGAAAAGAGCAAGTGAAAGTGGGATCCGGAATTAAAGGAGGGAAGTGAAATTTGAAAGATTTTGTAAGGTTATAGGGGAAGTGTTTATTAATTACATGTGGTTTGAAATTTTTGATTTATTTATTTGATTTGGGTGGGAATAAAATGAGAGACCTGGGGTTAAATGTTAGGCGGAGGCGTTAGATCCAAGGGAATAAATTGGGATTAATTTGGGGGTATAGTGATTGTGATGAGAACTTTTCTTTTTATTGTTTTTTTTTTCTTTTCCTGGTTCTTTATTTCTGCTTGGTTTTGTTTATGTATGGAGTGTATATGTAAAAGAATGGAATTTGTTTAATGTCACTAGGTTTCTTTAACTATTATAATATATATTCATGTGCATCTTCTGTCCGATCAGATGTTCCCTTGGCACGATATAATGGAAACCCTAATTCTAACTACTGGATATGTAAAAAGTAAGATTCTTGGCACAATTGGTTTATTTTTACCAGAAAAGGGATAAATTTTGAAGTATTTTTTTCTCATAAAGAAACAAAGATGTAGAAATGAACTGGCAAGAGGGACTCTTCCATTCCATATTATTATTTGTGTCACAAATACATGCACGTGTATGAGCCCATCTTATAGGCAACACACAATTACTCCCCACAATTAGTAAGCATTAAGGGTGATTAATCATCATAATATCAGAGGTACAAGCTTAAGGCATTTGTCTAGTTCATCTCCATGCCATTTGTCACTGGATATCCTGAAAAAAACATCATTGGTTCCATAAATTTTCCAAATTTCAATTTCAATCCCATATTAATTTGATCAACACAATAAGTCCATTATTTATGCTAATTTTTGCATAATCCATCCCAAACCCCTTAATGACGTTTTTTTGCTGACGTGGTACAGGATTATGCACACTAATTATGTTGCCACGTCAGCATAATCATGTGTCAAGTCAGCAAAAAAGCATGGGTTTGGGACGGATTAGGTAAAAATTAACATAAATAATGGACTGATTGTGTTGATCAAATTAATATGGGACTGAAATCGAAATTTGAGAAATTGATGGGACCTGTTTTTTGTTTGATAGGTAGCAAATTTGCTTCCACAATACGCTAATCGTCAGCGAATTTATTACATCCCAAACAACCTCATTATAAAAAAGCTTGATCCGGATCATGTTGAATGATCAATATACAAAAATTATACCTAGCTAGTTAATTTCTTCCTAAAAAAATAAAATTGCAGAAAAAATTTATAGTAAAATAATACAAGTATAATATTCTTGTATCTATTTGTTTGCTTGATTTAATTTGTGTATTAGTTTTATTTCACTACAAGAATTTTTATTTTATCCGACCAATCGGAAAAGTCGATTGCTAATTGAGGCTCCGTTTGGAATAAGCGGTCGCTAAAAGTCCATTCCCAACTCTAAGAGATTCATATCTGTTTGTTTTTCCGGAAATACAAGATTTGGAATCGCTGATTTTCTCCACAAATCGTGGTCTTGGGAACTCTAATCTCTGAAGCCAAACTCTAATCTCTGAAACCAAACTCTAAACTCTAAACTCTATTTATTTACCAAACGAAGCCTGAATCATAGAATTCAATCGCTTATAATGAGGTTAATTAGTGATAGAAGTTAATACCGAGAATCATTAGCTACCAAGATTTTCGCAAACAAATTCGATATATATACGAATAATTTTTTTTTAGTATTGCTCTATTTATTCAATAATCAATACAGTTGGAGGAGTTTTTTGAAGAATAATCTGAAGAAAATGATGACAATCATGTCATTTTTGCTTAATAAATGAATATTGATCTCTATGATTATGCTCAATACACTTTGGTTCTTTGATTAAGTTTATTAGATCTTTTATTTGAATTAATGTTGTAACAATAAAATATATCTTGTAACATAATACAAATACCTTCGAAAACGTGTTTTAGTTGAAGTTTTAAGAAATGCACATTGCAAACTAGAAATTAAAGGTGTTGCAAACTACACGAATATTTTTCTACTTAGCATCATGTATTCGAATGCTTCACATAATAGACGACATAAAATGTGTTTCAATATATATACATATATATAGTACTATGTTTTCAATGTCATTGTAATAAAATTAACTTTGCAATGATAAATTTACGACGCATTATTTCAAAAAGTATCGTTAAATTTATATGAAGCTACAGACTCGCCACAACTAAATTAATACTCCCTCCGTCCCACTCCAAGTGTCTTGTTACTGTTGGGCACGAGAATTAAGGTAGAGTTGGTTTGTGAGTATATGGTGGGGTCCACATAGTTGTTGGAGGGGAAAATTATTTCTGTGTATAGAAAGAAGACATTTGTAATGGGACATCCAAAAATAGTAAGTAGGACATTTGGAATGGGACGGAGGGAGTAATAATTATTTTTTCATTAATGCATTCTTGCCAATGATATGTTTGTTTGTTCTTTTTTTTTTTCCCACATCTCTATTTAAATATAAATGGAAATATTAACACCATGATGATATCGGGTTTCAAAGTGAATAAAAAGGGAATTAACGAGGGCATTACTCTTATGAGAATCCGAAGGAACTTCTCCCATGAATGAAAAGTCCAGATATTGATTATGACGATGATGAGAACAATATATTACTTCTATTATTATTGTATTGACCAATGGATTAATGGAAGCTTGTAATGGAATTGAAATGGAAATGGCCAATTTTGAGTGATAAAACGAAATGTATGTTGTTGGGCAAAAATGAAAAATCGACGGAATTATGGAGTGACGACATTTAATGATGGAGGGTCCAATAATAAATAATTCATTCATAAATCATAAGGTAGTTACTTATTCATTAGTGCGAATTTAATGTCTTCGCGTGGTTTTTATTTTTATTTTGCATGGAATAATACACCACATTATTTAAGCAAAGGAATATAAACACAATGATTAGTTTTTGCATAATTGTGGGAATTGTTATAAGAACTTTATTATTCACCTATATATTCATTGTGGGGATCGGGCTCAATAATTATGCAACTAGGTGGGTGTTTTCAATCAAGATTATGTAGAAGTTTTTTGGATTTCTAAAGTTGGAGTTTATTCAATATAGATTTTAAAAAGTTTTTAAAAATTTTGTGGTATTCATGAATACCTACAGATTTTTAAAATTCTTTAAAAATCTAGAGGTATTCAATACAGATTTTTAAAAAGTCTTTAAAAATCTAGAGATATTCAACAGTTTATGAATTTTAATTTTTTATAGATTTTAATAGATTCTCTTAAAAATATAATTAAATGAAATATCTCTAAAATCAGCCAGACTCTTCATGAATTCTATATAAATCAGTCAACTCTATGTGGAGTTTATGGACTTTTTAAATTCACAAACCTTTTAAAGTCCATAAAAATTTAATAAACTCTCAATCGAATACACCCAAAGTTAAGAAATTGGGTTTGTGCCCGCTCAATAAATCAAAGGGGTTCTTTATGTATATATATATCACCAGAGATGAAATTTCGAATGTCTTTGACGACAAATAAAAGATCGACACCGCTGTAACTAGAATTGTGATGATTCCTCATACTATGAATACTTTTAGCCCTACCTTTCCTCTATATATATATATATATATATATAAAGAAAATGAACGCATTTCAAGTATCATTTTAAGTGCAAGAAATATTACAATGTACTATAGTGTACTATTTCACTACAAGAAAAACGCATTTTACCGACCGAAATTACCGACCGACATGTTGCGGGTCAGATTTACCGACCGCAGGGCCTACCGCAACATGCGGTCGGTAATTTAGAGCCGTTATGGTGGACCCGGTTTCCGGACGACCGCTGCACCGACCAAATTTAATTCGGTCGGTGTTACCGACCGCATTACCGACCGAAAATTGCGGTCGGTAATTTTTCAATTTTTTCCAATTTTTTTAAATTTTTTATTATTTTTTTTAAAAATAAAATAATCTACCGACCGCATTGCCGACCGAAATTTCGGTCGCTAAATTTTTTTCACATTTTTTTTATTTTTAATAAATATTTCTAAAAAAATAAAATAATTTACCGACCGCATTACCGACCGAAATTTCGGTCGCTAAATTTTTTTCACATTTTTTATTTTTAATTTTTAATAAATATTTCTTTAATTTTCTTATTAATTATTTTATTTAATTTAGTGATTTTAGGTTTTTTTATTTAATTATTTTATTTTATATTTTGGAATTTAATTAATGAATTTTAATATTATTTAATTAATATAATTTTAATTTTTATTTTATAGTTTAATTTAGTTTCTAATTTTCACATTTTATATGTATATATGTACTTATATAGGTTATATATACAACATTTCATATATATTGACATGAAACATGAAGTGCACAGATGGTCACACGCGCGAGGCATGCCAATGCCTACCCGGGTTCGAGGCTTCTCTTCAGCAAATTTTTTCAACATATATGGGAAGGTGTACTATAAAGGACACATGGCGGAATATAATTGATTTGTTAGACACCTAGCTAAGCTGGTTATGGTTGAGGATGGTGATGGTGAGGTGGGCGGTTCGAGCCCTCCCGAGAACAACTTTTTCATAAAATAGAATTACCGACCGCATGTGCGGTCGGTAATTCGGTCGGTAAAGTTCTCCAGGACCTCTTAGGACCAGATTGTACCGACCGCATTTGCGGTCGGTAATTCGGTCGGGAAATTTACCGATCACCGTGCGGTCGGTAAGGTTCCGACGGCAAATTTTTTTGGTCGGAGAAAAAATACCTACCAAGGAATTACCGACCGACCCTTGCGGTCGGTGGTGCGGTCGGTAATCCCCGAAACGACCCGCATTTCGGGGTTACCGACCGCATGTGCGGTCGGTAAAACGATTTTTTCTTGTAGTGTTTGGCCATGTGAATCGTCTGAAATCAATTCCATACTTGCTTATGATCCGTTAACAATAAATAAATTCTAATTGCATTTAAATATATTTTTCCTCTTGTATACCCTTCGACAGTATTCTCTCTTTTTTTTTTTCTTTTTCTTCTTTTTTTTAATTAGAGTTACAGTGAAGAAGTAGTAGATGCTATTTTTTTGTGAGTACCAAAGTATCTTCGGGTTTCATTAGACCCAAGACTAATCCATCGAGAATCGGGTGGACATTTAAGAAGTAGTAGATGATGTGGATGGATATTATCTTAATTAACTTTTATTATTTCCAAAAGTAGTACATGCTATTGACACTACAAGAAAAATAAAAAATACCGACCGAAATCACTGACCACCATGATGTGGATCGGATTTACCGACCGTACCTGGTGGTCGGTAAAAAGGAGCCGTTACTAGGGCTCGGCTTTTAGGGCAACCATTGCACCGACCAACATTATTGCGGTCAGTATTACCGACCGCAAATGCGATCGGTACTTTTTTTCAATTTTTTAAATTTTAATTATTTTTTTAAAAAAAATATAATCTACCGACCACATTACCGACCGAATTTGCGGTCTCTAAAGTTCGTTCCATTTATTTATATTTTTATAGAATATTTCTTTGATTATTTTTAGAATATAATTATTATTTGAGCCATTTAATTATTTCTTTATTTTATAATTTAATTAATTATTTATTTGTTAAATAATATAAACAAAAATAAATATTAAAAATGTTTTTTTAATTATAGATATAGATAATTATAATTTTGATTTCATTTCTTCAATTTAATTAGTGATTTAATTAATTTTACCCATTTAATTCAATTTTATATTTTATTTCATTAACGAATTATTTTATTACTTATTTATTTAATATCAGTTTTTTTTTTGTTATTAATTTATGCATTTATAGTTACATGTATTATATATATAACACATTGCATATGATGACATGAAAGCTTGCGCATCAGGGTGGCACACGAGCGGGTGAGAAACATGGAGATCGGAGTTCGAGTCCCCTCTTCCCCATTCGGGGAGCACTTGGGGAGGAATTATTATATATGACACATGGCGGATTTCCATTGGTGGTGTTAAAGTGTTGGGAAAGGTGGTTAGGGTTGAGGATGGTGATGTTGAGGTGCTTGGTTCGAGCCCTCCTGAACACATTTTTTTCCATAAAATAGAATTTTACCGACTGCAATTTGCGGCCAGTAATTCGGTAGATAAATTTCTCTGGGACCTTTTTGGGACCAAATAGTACCGACTGCATTTGCGGTCGGTATTTCGGTCGGAAAATTTACCGAACACCGTGCGGTCGGCAAGGTCCCGACGGCAAAATTCTTTGGTCGGGGAAAAAAATTCCTACCAGCAGATCAGTGGTGTGGTCGGTAAGCCCCGAAACGACCCGCATCCCGGGGTTACCGACCTCAAATGTCGGTCGGTAAACGCGAATTTTCTTTCAGTGTGAGATATTTACCTGTTATTGTGTATATTTGTAATGTGTGACAATATTTTTGTGATGGATACCATTTTATAAAACGAGAAACTATCACAAAATTTTGATATATTTACCGGTCGTTTTGCACTCCATCTTTTTTTTTTTTGTTTTTCGGTAAACACAGACACCTATGTGTCGGTAAAGGTGTGTGAGAGCTCTGGCCACACAAATTATAAAGGGGATGAATAGGGAACCGGGTGAGAATGGAACCCCAACCTATGATTGAAAGTCATCGGAAATGACCAAATAGTATTAATTATTTATTAAACTTTTTTTATATTTACAACTAACTCGAGATATCAATGAATTTAAATGAACAACCAATCAAGTCAACTGGTATTGAATACATAATTTAATATAGTAACAATTTTATCAAACATTCAAATAAGTAGTTACTATTATTATTGTTGGGATTGTGACCGTCAGTCTAATTTCGACATTAATATGGTATTATCCGCTTTGGATCAAGTGTACACAGTTTTCTTTTTGGGCTCCTCACAGAAAATTTCATTATTAATGGGAATTGGGTAGACACAGTTATAAGCAAGTAAGTGATTCTTTACTTGCACAATCGATGCGGGACTTGGGTTTTTACTCAAGAATTATTATTATTATTATTATTATTATTATTATTATTATTATTATTACCGTATATCGTGATCTCGTCATCCTTGTCATATTTCCTTTCCGATTTGGTTGTATACGCGACGTACATAGAGATAAGATGATGGTCCAGACTCCAGATGTTGAGTGGTGATTGGTGAAGAAGGCCTTTGATTTAAAAATAAAACCCCAAAATAAGGATTATGTTATAGAAATAACTATATTTATTTATGTATGTGTATAATAAAATGGTATATGGTTTATTAGCTTGTGTTTATAGTGGAACTATTGTAATGGAAATTGGGATTAAATGGTGAAAGAAATGAAGTTTAAAGGTGGGATAATAAAATGGATAAAGTGTAACAATTATGGCATGAGATGAAACAAGTATTAAGCTTGCATAAAATTTTTTCTCTCTTTTCTCAATACATTACATAGGCTATTTATAAACTTTTTTATCCTCTCACTATTTACTAACCTCATAATCAAGGCATATGCATTTCAAGACTTTCACATGTCTAACCTTATGATCAAGGCATGAACATGGATATTCACATGTTGAACACTAGACATTCACAATCTTGTTTACATGCATAACACTCCCCCTTGAATGTCGTCAATACGAAGAATATGCCTCGTTAAAACCTTACTTGGAAAAAACCCTATGGGAAAAAAATCCAAGTTAGGAAAAAGAGTACATGATTCTTGTATTTTTACTTCTCCCCCTGATCAAAGCATCAGTTGAGGTTCTTTAGTTGGCGTATCCCGATACTTTTCACCAACTTTTCGAATGTTGCTGTTGGTAGTGCCTTGGTAAATAAATCCGCAAGATTATCAGCTGAACGGATTTGCTGCACATCTATTTCACCATTTTTCTGTAAATCATGAGTGAAGAAAAATTTTGGTGAAATGTGTTTCGTTCTATCTCCTTTAATATACCCTCCCTTCAATTGTGCTATACAAGCTGCATTGTCTTCATATAAAATTGTTGGGGGTATCTTTTCTTCAGTAGCTATGCCACAATTTTTCAATATATGGTGCATCAAAGATCGCAACCATACACACTCTCGACTGGCTTCATGAATTGCTAAAATTTCAGCATGATTTGAGGAAGTAGCAGTCAAAGTCTGCTTCATTGATCTCCATGAAATTGCAGTACCACCACATGTAAAAACATAGCCTGTTTGAGATTTGGCTTTATGTGGATCTGATAAATATCCGGCATCAGCAAAGCCGATTATTTCATGTCGAGAGTCATTTGGGTAAAATAACCCAAGATCAATAGTTCCTTGGAGATAGCGAAATATATGTTTAATTCCATTCCAATGTCGTCTTGTAGGAGATGAACTGAATCTCGCTAATAAATTTACTGCAAATGATATATCTGGTCTAGTGCAGTTTGCAAGATACATTAAAGCACCTATGGCACTTAAATATGGGACCTCTGGTCCAAGAATTTGTTCATCTTCCTCTTGTGGTCTAAACGGATCCTTTTTTATATCAAGTGACCTTACGACCATTGGAGTACTCAATGGATGTGCTTTATCCATATAAAATCGCTTTAATACTCTCTGAGTATAAGCTGTTTGATGGACAAAAGTTCCATTATTTAAATATTCAATTTGCAGACCAAGACATGATTTGGTTTTACCAAAATCTTTGATTTCAAACTCCTTTTTTAGGTATTCAATAGCCTTTTGGAGCTCCTCTGGAGTTCCAATCAAGTTGAGATCATCAACATAAACTGCAATGATTACAAACCCTTGTCCATTTTTCTTAATGAAAATACATGGACAAATTGGGTCATTTGTATAACCCTCTTGTATCAATGACTCACTGAGTCGGTTATACCACATTCGCCCGGACTGTTTCAGTCCATATAGGGATTTTTGTAATTTGATGGAATACATATGTCTAGGATTTGATTCATATGTCTCTGACATTTTTAATCCCTCTGGGACCTTCATATAGATATCTGTATCTAAATTTCCATATAGATACGCAGTAATAACATCCATCAATCTCATTTCAAGATTTTGATGGACTGCTAAACTGATAAGATATCTAAATGTTATTCCATCCATTACGGGGGAATATGTTTCATCATAATCAAATCCGGGTCTCTGTGAAAACCCTTGGGCGACTAATCTCGCTTTGTATCTGACAATTTCATTTTTGTCATTTCTTTTTCTTACAAAAACCCATCTGTATCCAACTGGCTTTATATTTTCTGGTGTTTTGACAATCGGTCCAAACACATTTCGTCTAGCCAGGGAATCCAATTCAGATTGGATTGCATCTTTCCATTTTGGCCAATCTTTTCTTTTCCGACATTCATCAACCGAATTTGGTTCATGATCCTCGTCATCATTTATGATGTCAAGTGCTATGTGGTACGAGAATACATTATCTATGATAATTGCATCTCGATTCCAAACATTTCTGCTTGTGACAAAATTGATTGATATTTCATTATTTTCAAGTTCATTCTCCTCTGGAGCTGCAAGTTCCTGCTCCTCTGGAGCTACTTGCTCTTCAAGAGCTTCTTTTTCCTCTGGAATATTTTCTGTAATTTTGTCACTTTCAATTATTTGTGATCCTCTTTTCTTTCGAGGATTTTTATCTTTTGAACATGGTGGTCTACCACGCTTCAAGCGTGCAGTAGATTCATCTTTGGCACTTGTAATTGGTCCCTCTGGGACATTAATTTTGATAGGAACATTTGCTGCCGGTATAAGAGATTTTGTTACTCTTTTAGAGTCGCATAATGCGTCCGGCAATTGATTTGCAATACTCTGCAAATGTACAATTCTTTGTACTTCTAGTTCACAATCATTTGTACGAGGATCGGAGAAATCTAACGGTGTTTTCCAGTTGATTTCTTTTTCTTTCTTTGGTTGATTTCTGTCTCCCCCTAATGTCGGGAAATGAGATTCGTCAAAATGACAATCTTTGAATTTCGCAGTAAATAAATCACCAGTTAATGGTTCGAGATATCGAATAATCGATGGTGATTCATACCCGACATATATTCCCAATCTACGTTGGGGACCCATCTTTGTGCGCTGAGGTGGTGCAATCGGGACATACACAGCGCAACCAAATATTCTGAGATGGGATATATTGGGTTCATGCCCAAATGTTAATTGTATAGGGGAGTATTCATGATAATGTGTCGGTCTTAACCGCACCAATTTTGCTGCATGTAATATTGCATGCCCCCAAGCTGTCAATGGCAATCCAGATCTCATTAATAATGGTCTGGCAATTAATTGTAAACGCTTTATAAGCGATTCAGCAAGTCCATTCTGTGTATGGACATGAGCAACAGGATGCTCAACTGTTATGCCAATTGACACACAGTATTCATCAAACCTCTGGGATGAATATTCACCAGCATTATCCAATCGGATATTTTTTATTGTATAATCAGGGAACTGTGCTCGTAATTTAATAATTTGAGCAAGTAATTTTGCAAACGCATGGTTGCGAGATGATAATAATGATACATTGGACCATCGTGTTGATGCATCAATTAGCACCATAAAATATTTAAATGGTCCACATGGTGGATCTATAGGTCCACATATATCACCCTGAATTCTTTCAAGAAAACTGGGGCTTTCAGTTCCCACTTTTGTTGGTGAATGTTTGGAAATTAATTTTCCTTGGGAGCAAGCAACACATATATAATCATTATGTTGCAGCAATTTTTGTCCCTTTAATGAATGGCCATGACTATTTGTAATAATTCGCCTCATCATTGTAGAGCCGGGATGGCCTAGGCGATCATGCCATATCATATATTCATCAGTAAACCTATGGCTTCCAATAGACCTCTGGCCTATTTTGGGATGATATATATTAGTGGGCCTCTGGCCATTAATAAACCTCTGGTTTATTTGGGGAATATTAGACCTGTGGTCTAAGTGATAATTTTCAATTGTATTTATCTTTGAAAAATACAATCCAGAAGACAGAGCTGGTAATTTTTCCAATATATATTTCTTACCATGTGTGGTATTTGTAATTAATAAATATTCGACATTCTCTGAAGTCGATGTCTCGAGATGATACCCATTTTCTCGGATATCTTTAAAACTTAATAAATTTTTTCGAGACTTGGGAGATAGGAGTGCATTTTTCACAATTAATTTTGTTCCCTCTGGGAAAATAAGGTTGGCTGTGCCAATTCCTTGTATAATATTTGCACTACCACATATTGTGTTTATGCTTGTATCTCTCATTTTTAAATTGGAAAAATACCTTATGTCTTTTAGTATCGTGTGCGTTGAAGCACTATCAATAAGACATATATTATCACTTTTATAATTCCCCATTTTGCTGTAATTAAAACAAGATATAATTAATATTAAAACAAGATTAAATATAAGTGAAACAACACAATGCATAATAATATAGCAGAAATTAAAAAAATTCAAAGCGTAATAAAAACAATATAATAATATTGTATCATTGAAGAAATTTGTATATCTTTCGATGATATATTTAGCATATCAATAATGGCCTTTTGTAATATTTATATTGTCGTACTTTAGCAAGGTTTATTTCAACCTTTATTTGCTTTATTTATCAATAATTCTCGGTAACTAGTACCAATTCATTAGTCGTACGACAAATTATGGGACTATGTCCTCCTGCCATATTGATAGCATTTTTCTTCAATTGCTTCGCCTTTTAGAGGCATAATTTCTGGCAATTATTTTGCCATTTAAGAATCTGACTCTGTCAGTACACACCAAACTAAAGACCCACGAAATCTGTTGGTATAACCGAACTAAGATTTATGGACTCTGTTGGTATTAATGTCATTTTTATTAATATATTGTCACATATCTCAATCGTGACATTATTCTGAACATGACTGATTTATATCATTTACAGACTTATAGTCTTGCAGTCATTATGATGCCCCGCATTTGGGATTTCAGCCAAAAATCTTTATTTTATCAAAGAGCTGCCATTTGCCCCCACATTAAGGGAACTGTCACTATCTCTTATCAAAAATAAGAATTGGCAAAATACTTATTTCCCATATATAGACCAATATGATCTTTTGACCGTTTTGTTTTTCTAGGTCTTGGCCTGTGGCCGTATTTTTTTTTTTTCTGCGGTCTAGGCCTGTGGCCGTATTTTTTTTTTATAATGGTCTTTTCTAGACCCATTGTTTCCAAATAAATCTTAATATCCATATTTCAAGATAAATAATTAATCCCCGGATCTTTCCAACGGCATAGATTCCTGTTTTGAAAAATTAGTCATAACTGATATTGAAAATAGTTGTAATATATTACCTCAAGTGATTTTCTTCTGGATTTGAAAAATTTTGGCAGAACCCCGGTATGAATCAAATTTACAACAGAACTCCAACAAAACCTTGGTAGAATTGGCAAACTCTAATAGAGCTCGTGCTGATAACGTGTTATAGAAATAACTATATTTATTTATGTATGTGTATAATAAAATGGTATATGGCTTATTAGCTTGTGTTTATAGTGGAACTATTGTAATGGAAATTGGGATTAAATGGTGAAAGAAATGAAGTTTAAAGGTGGGATAATAAAATGGATAAAGTGTAACAATTATGGCATGAGATGAAACAAGTATTAAGCTTGCATAAAATTTTTTCTCTCTTTTCTCAATACATTACATAGGCTATTTATAAACTTTTTTATCCTCTCACTATTTACTAACCTCATAATCAAGGCATATGCATTTCAAGACTTTCACATGTCTAACCTTATGATCAAGGCATGAACATGGATATTCACATGTTGAACACTAGACATTCACAATCTTGTTTACATGCATAACAGATTAGATTTTTTTTGTTTTTTTTCTTTCTAAAATTCCATTTTTATTTATAAAAAAAAAGGGAGAGCATAAGTGAGTGGCAAGCAGTGTCCGGTCCCCATCACATCAAACATTAGCCCCCTTTTTGGGCAATTTTCCAATGGCTCCATTCTGTGACATATTTGATCCAGTCCAGTTATGTATATACTCCATTATTGGGGAAACTTTGTAGCTACATAATCGATGGGTTAAGCAAGTAATTATAAACTTATGTTAGGATATTATCTTTAAAAACATTATAAAAATCATTTGGAGTTCATAATCAACTTACCATCACAAAAATATTTTCTCCATGATGGTACGCACACTAACATGTTCCTATTTGATCCATCTTTAGTGGCAAAGAAATTACAATTTGCAAGTGGCGAATGGCAAATGGCATTGGCAATACTCACTTGCATTTGTACAGGGCATTTTGTTTAAAGTTAATCCCATTACTTTCAAAAAAGTACAAAAAAAAAATTAATATAAATTAATTCAATAGGAATTGTTTTAATAAATTTATTTAAAATTATATGGGACGAAACTTGGTCAAATGATCCACTCTCATGGCTTTTCCAACATTGTGGTTGAGGGTTGGGGTTCTATTCCCCACACATCTCCGTATCCATCACCTTTGTGCATTTGTAATTTGTGTTCTATAGGTTCCACAACCAGTTTCCTATCATGTATATATCTAAAAAAAACAAACGCAGTATAGTGAAATCCCATATTCTCACTTACTCGAACTCAAGTTCAAACTTAAAAGCTATGGAATATTCAAATCCACCCATTACTAAAGCAATTTGCAACCATTATGCAGATCTACAAAATGAAATTTAATTACAGATCTAAAAATTTTAGGCCTCGACCATATAAATGCAGTCTGTGAGCTTTAAGGTGGTATTGATTCTTTCCCCTGTTTATAAAGATTTTCCTCCTGAAGAAGGCTGAAGGGTTTTATTTATTATAGTGAAAGATCAAATAATGGTAGCGTAAAAATGGGCAGTAAAAGGACACAACTGAATGTGTTGGCTTTTTGCAGTGTCTTCTTCTTGATCTGTTTTATAACAGAATGGCAATCAGTTAGTATTACAGACTGCCACCCCTCAGGCATTGGATTGTCATTTTATTACCACCACCTACTCCTTTTTAATACTCCTATATTCTTTTTCTTTTTAAATATACTATGGGGATGTTTATATTGAAAGTATACAGGAGAGAACACATGAACCAGCAAAGGATCGAATTTCTTAACCTCGCAATTGAGATTTTAAAAAATCCCCATTATCCTATTTAGATTTTTCTTGAATAAAGGAGTATAATTTTAGCAGGCTATCCACAGGGCTGGTCCTGAGGGTGGCTAGGAGTGCAATTGCCTAGGGCCCTCGGTTTAAAGGGCCCAAATTTTTTTTTAATTCTAATAATAATTTTTTATTGCTATGATATTAATTTTCCAATTCTTTATGTTTTCCTCTTTTAATATAGCAAAACTGACCATTATTTTCTCATTCAGTTTTTTCTTTCACAAAAAAAATTACAACGTTCGAGAAAGATAGAGAAAAATTGAGAAAAATTACAACCATTTTCTTAACTTAATTCTTTATGTTTTCCTCTTTTAATAGAGAAAAATAATTTATATCGATAAACCTTTACTCCCTCCGTCCCAGCTAACATGTCTGGTTTGACTTTTTGACACTGTTTATTGTTCAGCTTTGACTCAATTCTCTTGCAAGTATATATTTTGGAAAAAATAGTCGAGTTGTGTCTTGTTAGAATCGTATGATCATGTAGTTTTTGAATATATATTTTACATAATTTTTCATTATATATATTTTGAGATATTAACAATTGAAAAAGTGCATTGGACTATGTACAGAAATCAAACAAGACAAGTTAAATGGGACAGAGGGAGTACTTTTTAAGAATATTTCAATTTTATATTTATTTAGATTCAATCGGGACATATTATCTTAAACAAAAGTCTCAGGTTCGAGCTTTTATGTATGCAAAATTCTTTTTTGGGAGAGACAACATTTGAATTCTCACTAGATCCTCGAGGAATTAGTCTTTGACTCGATGAGGCATGGGGATACCTGGATGTTCACCAAAAAAAATCGGGACTTATTATTTTATTTTGCCTAGTGCCCTAAAATGTCATGACCAGCCCTGGCTATCCAGGTTTTATTATGGGTCTGTGCTTAATGCTTTGGAACTGATAAATCTTTAAATTGATACTACATGATAATGGACACATCATATTGGGTAATAATTGGGCCTTAGAATTGGACTGTTTGGGATTGTTGAGTCAGAAGGCGAGGACCAGCCCAATTTTAAAATATTCTATAAATTATGTAATGATTTAAAAATAAATACAATTAATTAAATTATTTGGAAGAATAAGAACCAGTTCTCCTAGACTTATTTCCAGAATTTATTACTTATTCTTATTAATCAGATCAGATCAGACCAGACCAGATCAAATCTGATCAGACCAGACAAATTCAGACCAAATCAGATCAATTCACACCAAATCAGATCAGACCAGATCAGATCATTATAATAAAATTATATAACCACACATAATATTTTTTAAAAAATAAAAAATAGCAATTTATATATTATTTAAATATACTAATCACGTTCTTAATATATTATACTAATATAAATACTTTCAATATTGTATATTTTTATATCAATATTTGCGGATTAATAAAATATTTTATAATAAATAATATATAAATTATTAATTATGATAACATGATATTTATTTTAAAAATGTAAAAATGCAAAATATTGAAATTTTGAGAACAATAAATTAATTAATTATAAAAACTAATAAATTAAAATTAATTGTTATAATTAATTTAATGATAACCATAATAATAATAACACAATAATAAAAATAATAATTTTGTTATTACTAATTTGTTAATAATTAATAATTATTTTTATATTATTACTCCTATTTTATAATAACAATAGTTTTAAGTAGAATAAAAATATCAGATCAGATCAGATCTTATAAAATTCAGATCAAAACACCTTATTTCAGGTGAAGAGAACATGGCCTAAAATCTTAGGGGTGATATCGAGTCGAGTCGAGCTCGAGTATCATGGTACTTGAGCTTGAGCTTGACAACATATATTCGAGTACGAGCTCGAGCTCGAGTATCATCAAGTCGAGTTCGAGCTCGAGTATCATCGAGTTCGAGTTTAAATTCGAGTAGTTGACGTGTTCTTTTTTTGCTAAGCTCGAGCTTGAATTTGTAGCTTAAGTATGAATTTATTTTATTTTTCTTAACATTTGATTTTGAATTTTTAACCATAGCCTAAAAGACACAATATAATTTGATACTTGAATATTGTGTTGATTATCGTACAACTAAAGATAGACTAAAATTCTTTAAAAATATATTTTAATTTTTTAGAATGACTATTTTTCCTTGTTTAGATATTTTAAATAAGTGATATAATTTTTTCTAATAGAAAATAGAGTGAACTGTGAGGGAAAGTATGAAATGAAGATTAATTAAAATGTGTGTTAATGGTGTTATCGAGTCGAGTCGAGCTCAGTCGAGCTCAAATACTCGAGTCGAGCTTGACTTGATGCGAGCTCGAGCTCGAATTCGAGCTGGAGTCGAGTAGCGATAATCGAGTACGGGTCGAGTTTTTTACAAGCCGAGTCCCAAGTCAAAATACGAGTAGCCCTACTCGTTAATCACCCTTAGTGCCCTAAATCATTAAAATTGTGTCGTCAATGAAAGTGGACAATAAGATACATAGTAACCGAATAGGGAATCTGAGAAAGGACATAGACAAGGATAGTGGTAATTGGGAAAAAAAAAAATCTAGCTTTCGGAAATACTTAATTCATTAATGTAAATCTTCAAAAGATTAATTAGTCTTAACTCCAATGTGACATAAGTATACTCGATATTTACCAAATATAATAACAAAATTAAAAATTAAAATAATATATATAAAAAAAAGGAAGAATAAGTAAAAGTAACCAAAAAAAATGGGCTAGTAATATTATCACGTGTGTGCTAGTAGTAATAAATTATACTCCCTCCGTTTCTTTTTAAAGGTTACACTTCTCATTTGCACGTATGCCAATGCATATTTTCAACGATTGATAACTCAAATTCGATACAAGTAAAAATTCTTAAAATTTGACACTTAAAAAATAGAAGATGAGACGAATTCAACAATATCTCACTTGGCTATATTTTGTCTTTTATAACTATAACAAAAATAGAAGTCAAAGTACTACAATGAACAGTAAAAAAAGTCAATACGTAACATTTAAAAAGAAACGGAGGGAGTACTTCTCAGCTTACATTCTCAATGGCTGTCAATTCAAATTGGACCAATATATGGATGAATCCAATGAATTATACTATATCCTTTCACCAATTCGATCTGTTCAGCGATTTACAGAAAATCGGATAAATATATTTCTATCCCCTTTGATGAGCAGGGCAGTAGAGTTGGGGTTGTATAGGGGGCTAGCGGCTGGAAATAGTAGTTTGTAGGTGTCACATCTTCAATATGCGCACGACATTGTATTATTTTGTGAGGTGAGTTGTTACAAGTGATATTAATAAAAAGAATACTTAGATGTCTCTCTTTGACGACAGGTCTGAGGATTAACTTCAAAAAGATCTGCATATATGGAATTAATTGTGAATCAGATTTAGTCAGGGAAGCAGCAGGGGTTATTGGATGTGGAATGGGTAGTTGGCCTATGACATATTTGGGGATCTCGATTGGTGGCCGGATAAACAGTGTATCACTTTGGCAACCGGTGTTGGATAAGGTAGAGAAAAGATTAGCGGATGGAAAGGGTGGATGTTGTCACAGGCTGGGAGGCTATGCTTAATAAAATCGGTAATTAATAGTCTTCCTCTATACTTCTTATCAATTTTCAAAATACCAAGAACTGTTGCTGATAAATTGGAAATGTTGAAGAGACGGTTCTTTTGGAATGAATGGGAAGGGTGTAAGCGGTTACATACTGTCAAATGGGAAACAATTTGTTTGCACAGGGAGGAAGGGGGTCTAAATATTAGGAATGTGGAGAATTTCAACAAAGCGTTGTTGTACAAATGGAGATGGCAGTTTGGGGGTGAATTCGCGCTTTGGAAAAAAGTGATTGATATAAAATACTATGGCAATGGCAATCCTTTAGTACCAGAGGCAATAAAGGGTAGATCTATATGGGGGAGAATCTGTAGTGGATGGGATAGTCTTGATCAGGATGGTATGGGGGGGGGGGGACAGCTTAATGATTCAAGTTGGGGATGGTTCTAGGACAAGACTATGGTGGGATAAGTGGTTGGAGGGGGGAAGGACACTAAGGGAAATGTTTCCAAGAATTTTTACTCTAGCGGTTAATAAGGATGGGATGATTGCAGAGGCTGGAAAATGGATTGGGGTTATGGGAATGGAAGATTGACTTAAGAAGACAGTTGTTCGATTGGGAAGTGGGGGTATGGAATGATTTTATGCAGGTTCTCTATCAAGCTCGGCTGAACAGATTCATGGTGGACAAAGCTCGGTGGAAACAGGAAAGCAGCGGACAATTTACAACAAGATCTTGTTGGAGGCGGGCTGAAGGAGATGATGCGAATAAGATGAAATGGTTTTGGAACAGGCTGTGGAAGGTGAAGTGTCCTATGAAAGTGAAGGTCCTTGTGTGGAAGATATATCAAAATGCCCTTCCGGTAAGAGAAACATTACTTAAGAGAGGATGTATTCAATTAAACAATACGATGTGCCCATGTTGTGGAAGGGAGATTGAGACGGTAGACCATATTTTTTGCCAGTGTAATGGGGTATGTGAATTGTGGTATAGTGCTATGAACTAGTTTGGTTGTTGTTGGGTGGCTCCAGGGAAGGCATCAGAAATGTTGGTAGGATGGTTTGATTACCCAGTTAAATGGAGCAACACGAAGGCATGGCTACTGACAGGCGTTGCAATATTCTGGTCTGTGTGGAGGCAGCGCAATGATATAGTTTTTAAAGGGTTATCTTTTGATAGAAAGGTGGCCGAGGAGACAATCAGGTGGAGGGTAGGCTTGTGGTGGAAAGCATCATCGGGAGGTGGGGATGCAAATTTATACTATTTGGAAAGTGGTGGCCCTGGGGGATTATATAATTCCGATGGCAGAAGGCATACAACCCCTCAGTTTTGGATTGGAATAAGAACACCCGGAGGAAGGATGGTGGAAAGTCAATACTGATGGATCATCTCTGGGCAACCCGGGGCCTGCAGGAGTTGGAGGGGTCATTAGAGATGATGGTGGAAACATAATCTATATACTGTCTGATAGCGTTGAATTCATGGATTCAAATGAGGCAGAAATTTCAGCCATTAGTAGAGTTTGTAAGGCTATTATGAGGGAGCATGGCTTCCCAATTCCAAAGGTTGTAATTGAAAGTGATTCACAAAATGTTGTCCGTTGGTTGAGAGCCGGAAAATATTCCATGGAGGCTTAATAAATACTACTATATGGCACCTGTTGTGGCGGTATTCCGATGCGGGGGTGCAGTAAGGGTGCAACATATATTCAGATAAAGGAATGCTATGCTTTGGCTGACTTTTGGGCGAGAGAGGGGCGGAAGGAAAGGAAGGTATTGAGGTTTGGCTTTAATCTATTAGGTATGCTGGGCATATTGTATATGTAACAGGGACGAGAAAGTGTAATAAAGGTGTAATATTGTACTGTTTTTATCAGTTGTTAGGTTGAAAGGAAGGGCTTACGTGTTGAGCTATAGGGTGTGGAAGCAAGACAGCTTGTAAAATGTTTCCTTCATTGAGCTTTAATAAAGATAGTTCTTCCTCAAAAAAAAATATTTCTATCCCCTTTATCAAGTGATTTCAATACAGAGTATAGCTTAACTACAATACACCCTTAAAGTTGCAGTTACACCATTTATTTAAAAATAATGGAGGAAGTATGTAATAATCAATTTCAACAAGTGTGAACCAAACATATATACATGTGTCCGCCTCCATATATTCTTTACTACTACTACAAAAAAACATCAATTGATAATCTTATGCTGGTGATCGATACGGCGATACGATGCCATGAAGCATAGTACTTTATACGTATTTGAATAATGTTAATATTTGCATAATAAACACTATTCATTGAGTAATTTTGATTCGATTTTTTCACACAGTTACACAAGATAAAACATAGTCAAGTGAGATCTTGTTAGATTCGTCTAATCGCGTAGTTTCATAATGTTAAAGCTTTATAAATTTTTATTTTATAAAATTTGAGATATTACTCTTTAAAAATGTGTATTAGATTACGTGAAAATATAGAATGTTAAAATTTTTTGAATACGGGGAGTATTTGATAAAGAATAAAGGGTGAAAACTGTGATGGAAATTGCCTGTTGGCAAGGGAATTAATGATCTGACGGGTGAAATTGTGGAATTTATACATTCGAATGGCCAGGATGGCCCTATTTGAAAAATAGGTTGTTAGCCTATATTAGGATTTAGGCATGTGTTATAAATAATCTTTTTACTAACATAATCTAATTAAAATAAAGAATTATTACGGAGGGTAATTTGTAAAATAAAAATAGAAGTTGTTAAAATAAAAAAAAAGTAATACATAGCATTCATGAATCATGGGGAAAGAATAATTGGCTATGGTGAAAAACCAAATGCCGACCAACACATTTATGGCTATGGTGAAAACCAGGTCATTTATCTTTGTCGCATATCGACAGGCCATTGCCATACTTGTCTTGGCCCCTTTCGCCTATTTTTTCCCTCATAGGTTCTTGTTCGTTATGACTCGCTACATTTCCATATGGTATATTACTACACTTAACAGCTTGTTTTCATTCCATATGGCATGAAGAATGAATCCACTGTTTGCAGGGGATTCTGGTGACAGGAGTAACATTAGGATTCATTGCAAATTTGGGTGGTGGAGAAAAGTGGGCCGGTTTTTACTGCAATATTCAGCCCATTTTCACTTATTTTGATAGCCATTTTTTTTATCTCCATGAATCTCTGCACGCACTGGGGAAGGTAGAATTCAATTCAAAATATACTCCACCTGTCCCAACTAAGATGTCATTTTGATTTCTGCACACAATTTAATGTATTTTTTTAATTGTTAATATCTCAATATATAAAAGTAAAAATTATGTCAAATATATATTCGAAAACTATACAATTAAACGAATATAACAAGATAAAACTCGACTATTTTTTTTTTCAATTATACACTTACAATAATACTGAGTCAAAGTTGATTAATGAACAGTGTCAAAAAGTCAAACAAGACATCTAAGGTGAGAAAGAGGGAGTACTATTTATCATTACATTTTAGTTATATTTAATTTAATAAAATAAAATGTTCGTATTTACGATTAGGGTAATTGAATTTGAATAATAGGAGTGTTGTATTATGTGTGGTGCAGTGTTTTGGGAGGTGATTCTCCAAAGGAAGGATGTTCCAAGGATGGGGTATCGTTACATCTCAGCTGTCCGATGAGATTCTCCAAAGGAAGGATGCTCCAGGGATGGGGTGATTCATTTCTGTATCAAATGCACTAATAAATTTTTTGTTGTTGTGTAATTGTTGGAGTTATAACGTTAGCACAACAACAATAATTTGCAATGAATATGCTCCAGCAATTTTTGTTGGGTAATATTATTCATTGGACGAATGAGTTCCTATGCGGAGTCCGCATATGCGGAAGTGTTTTATTGATGCAGAGTTTATGCAGTTTTTTTGAAAACCCATATATGGCAGCAAATTACATTAATTACATTTCTTTATTTACTTTAATTAATTGTGTTGTTATTTGGTGATTTACGTTTTGGTAGTTCCTAAAATCATGGTTTATATTAATGTGTAGAATATATTTATTATACGTGGTTGTGATTAATGTGGTCCCAATTTCTAAAATATTTTGCGTATTTGTTATTTTTTTTGGAACAGAATTTGTGGGGGATTTTTTAGCTCAACCGACATTATCCATTGGACCACTTTTGGTCTGTCATTTTTCAAACCCTCTTTGTGTCTGTCTCAGACAAAACAAAACCCTCCATCAAAACACGAAAACGACACAACACTTACCTCCCTCTCAACACGATTCCGGACATTCTTCGGCGCAACATTCACAAAACCGTACTTCGTAACAGTGATCCAGTACTGATTTGTATATGTTCTGCTTGCTGTTTTACCCAGCATAGGTGTTCTATAATCTTACATATAGTGCTATTACCAGGTACTAAGAGTGTTGTATTACACAATTTATTTGAAATTAATCTTTATAATGATGTGGTCCTGTAATTAGTTGGAATAAAGCACATACTATTTGCCTGTTGTATCTTGTATTGCGGTTCAACTTAAATTGATATTCTACTTTATTTCTCCTTGGCCACATATGAGAGAGAATTGGAAGAAAATTTATGTGACCAGTGACCTGTAATTAGGGATGGCAAACTAGTCTAAACTCATATATTCTAGTTGTACATATCCTATGCTATAACCGCTTTCGGTTAGTGCTGCATATGTTTTCGCATTTGTGTTTGCTGGTTTTCCTTTTTCAATGTGTTTTTTTTTTTTTTTGTTCCAGTACCATGTTATTTTGCATACAATCCTGGAAAGTCCCATGCATATTCACTTTCTTGCAAACTTAAGTCGTACTCCCTCCGTCCCACTTAACTTGTCTCGTTTGACTTTTGCACACAATCCAATGCACATTTTCAACAGTTAATATCTTAAAATATGTACAATGAAAAATTATGTAAAATACATATTCTAAAACTACATGATGATACGATTCTAACAAGATTCAGCTCGATTATTTTTTTCAAATATATACTTGCAATAATATTGAGTCAGAGTTAAATAATGAACAGTGTAAAAAAGTCAAACAAGACAAGATTGGTGGGACGGAGGGAGTAGTTTATTATTGTACCATGTGTGCTGCCGACAAATGAATAATGTGTTCTATTTCGGTTTATCATATGCTATATACATTCTGTTATATGTTTGGATCCAATATTCATCCTATATGTTCTGTAGTTTCTTCCCCGTATGTACGTCACGGACATTGGGTACTTTTCGAGGCCGATTCAGCCGAGAGGAAGGTGTGGTATTTTAACAGCTGTGTTTGACAGCCTGGATTTGAACAAGACAAGTTGGTGCTGAAGCGCATTCAGAATCGCACACAGCACACAATGAAAGTATTTGTAGCATTCTGCAATGAGCAGCAGAACATAATACATATTCAAACACACCATTACAATTGTCTCCACCCAAACATCAATGTCGTTCTAATTCCACCATACATGTAACCCTATCCAACATGCTAATCCTTATCACCATGCTACTCTTTATCACTTCGGTCTTCGAAATAACAACATGCTACTTTTTATAACCGTCCATTCTTTAAATCCAGTCAATTGCCATACATTTTTAAAATTAAGTCCAATTTCTACCAATTTTCAAATCAAAGCATACATACAATATGGACTGTATATCTTATTCAATATATATAATGCATTGCAGAGAGGGATTAGGTGGTCCACATATGTCGGTGGTAGAAAATTACCTTACAAATTCCATCTAAGGGCATATCAATCATTTTTTTGAGTGTTCATAATCTTGAATCAAGAATAACATGAATGATATTGTACCTGATTGGTAAGACACGGCAGCCTTCGGCGCTCGAAACACAACCATCGCCGGGGTTACTTATTTCAATCGGATCGGAGCATGTTTCGATTCCCTCTATTCCATCGGCTGCATCCCCCGCAACACCATCTCCGGTCAATCGTATAGAATCATCCCATACCTCAACATCAACATCAATCGGTTCGTAGCATGTTTCGACTCCCGATGTTCCATCGGCTACTTCACCCTCAACACGATCGCCAGTGATTGGTATAGTATCACCCAAGTCCACAACTTCAGTTTCATTGCCCACTAAAAACCACTCCGGAAATGGTGCAACAGTTGCGTCGATGAAGTTCTGTTGGGGTGATATTCCATGGAAATCAGTATCGTCGGTGTCCCCTATTGCGTCCGGGAATGTGTTCAGGTCCAGCATCCTGCATTGCCGTTCCGTCAATATTGGATGCTCTTTTTTGTTTCAGACATGCAAATCATTCTCCAGACGTCCTTATTTTGACTCATTTTTTAATGACAGGTACAAATCACACAATATTTAAGCCATTAATTTAGGGTGTCACGGATTCACCTTCCATTTCAATTGCATGCGTTTAATTGGTATTATTGCTGGACTTTTATTATTGTAGCACACAGGACTCTCCACTAGAACACCTCTGCAAATGCTGACTAAAAATAATATGTTGTTCATTGGAGAATATTTCAATGAATATGTCACTTCTATTGTGCCAACAATTGTTGGAGCCTATTCATTGCAAATTGTTGTTGTTGTTGTTGTGTAATTGAACACTATTTTGTATGATTTACATGAAGCTTCATCAATTACCATAAATACAAAGAAATTGATAGCCAAGCAGGTCTAAAAGCATAATAATTAGTTTTTAATAGTATAAGCAATCAGGAGTTGTAACGATTTTTGACAGAAATTGTGCTATTCATCGATCCTATTCATCAACAATTTCCACACTTGAAAATTTATTGGGCTCTTTTTTTTTTAACTTTTATTGGTCAAGGCCCAAGACTATATACGGCCCAATATGTCTTCTATTATATGGAAAAAAAACCTAAATCGTCCCATATTTTTCAAAAATTTCCGAAAACGTCCCTTAAAAATTGAATTAACTTAATCCGTCCTATAATTTCCTTAATCCTAGCCAAATCGGTCCCAAATGCATCTTAATTGCCCTGGAAGCTGACGTGGCACACGATTAGTGTGGTCAACTTCGAATTAGCTTGGTTAATGGATTTTGGATCCCTTTCATTGCTTACCTGGCAGGTTCCCTGTGTTACCCTAGCCACATCCGGGACCCCAACTCTCCACAAATCTTCACCGCCTCCAGCTGCTTAACTGTGTTACCCCCCCCACCCCGCTGCTTATCTTCCTCCAGTCATCTCCAATGGTAATCCCTTCTCTCAATTCAATCCTACATTATTCCCTTCCTCCCCCCAACCATCGACCTCTCCCACCCCGATTCCAATTCCCTCCTCGTCCAAGCCTGCGAAGATTTCGGCTTCTTCAAAGTCGTCAACCACGGCGTCCCCCCCACCCTCATCGACGCCCTCCAATCCCTTGCCCTCGACCTCTTCTCCCTTCCCAATAACAAGGATCACCCCCACAACCACCCCTCCCTCCTCCCCGGCTACGAGAACAAAATCGGCCCCAACAGCGACGTCGGCTGGGTCGAATACCTCCTCCTCACCACCCACGACTTTCGCCGCCACTCCACCGGACATGACTTCCAGTCAGTAGTACTCAATTCAAAATTCTAATGTTGGGAATTGGGAGTATTCAATTTCAAGTAATTGAAAAAAAATAAAAAATAAAAAATCGATCTTGAACCACCTGCCTGTAGATCTCTGGGGAACGAGTACGTCTCTGCCGTCCCGAAAATGGCGTGCGAAATCCTCGAAATGCTGGCCGACGGGCTCAAAATCCAGCTGCGGAACGTCTCCAGCAAATTGCTGTTGAACCACTACCCGCCCTGCCCGGAGAGCTGCCCCGTCATCGGATTCAGGGAGCACACCGACCCGAATTTGGGGATGGAAATTTCGCTGGTGAAAATGGCGCCAGTGAAGTAAATTTGGGAATTTTTCCCAAATGTCCACATGAGGTCCAAATAAATTAACCAGACAGACCGAACCCGCCAGGTAAGCAACGAAACGGGTCCAAAAACCATTGACCAAGCTAATCCGAGGTTGACCACGTGTGCCACGTCAGCTTCGAGGACAATTAAGATGCATTTGGGACCGATTTGGCTAGGATTAAGAAAATTATGGGACGGATTAAGTTAATTCAATTTTTAAGGGATGTTTTCAGAAATTTTTGAAAAATATGGGACGATTTGGGTTTTTTTTCCTCTATTATATCAATTTGACAACTTTCTTTTAGTAAAAGAAAGAAAATGGCCTCTAAGCTCTAACAAAGTTTAAAAGGTTCGATATGTTTATAATGAAAATTTCTCAAAACCCACCAAAGGTACATATCACCTGATAAAGAATTTACAAAACTTTTTTTAAGTGCTAAATTTGAGATTTTCGCTACATGCTATTTTATAATTGAGCAATTACCAAAAAATAATCCTAAGATTAGCCATCAATACCCTTAAACTAATTTTTTGACAAAAAAATATACCTAAAGTTTAAATCTTTGGAAAAATCTACACTCTTACCTTTTAAAAAAGAACCTTCTTGAAACAAAAATCAGCTTTGCAAAGGAGCATATAACCAAAAATAAACTTTGCAAATGAAGCTACTTATGTATGGAGAGAGTATAGTTATCAATGTATCATGTCAGTTATTACCATGCTTCGAATTTCAACCATAAATAAATAGTACCACATGTAAGTTAGATCTAGTCTAGGAAATAAAATAAAATAAAATATAAATAAATAAATAGAATAATGAAGCGAGTAGGTTGTCAACATACACAATACCTCGAGAATGCTCTATTCATAAGTCAAAGGTAGTCTGAATTTGGGGCACTAGGCACATTGCACACCACCTATTACTATTACTATTTTAAAAATATACTTATAATAATAATAGTGTATAGAATAACTATATTTTCAAATAATAGTATTATCCTAATGTCCAACCTGAAAATTAAAATCAAAGAAGTCACTATCTCACACAACCTGGAAATTTTCAACACTAAGTGGCCAACAAATTTTCGATTTTTCTTTTCCTTTCCCCAGTTATATAGTATTCACTTATTTTTCTGAATGATATGGTTCAAAGACAAATGGCAAATATATTATTTCTCGTGAATTCCATAGATCAACTTGTGCAAATTGCAGTTTTTACTTTCATTTTTAAAGGGGGAAAATATAGATAAATTGATCATTGACATCTGTCCTCATTATGATCTCACTTCTGATAATGTTTATCTCCTCAATCATTTATAAAGAATTCTGTTTTTTGTAATTTGATTTGGGAAATCAATTTTAGGTTACCTAACAGGCAAAAGATTGGCCGTTTTACTTTTAAAAGTATTTCTTTTAGGTCGTTTTGATTTGGAAAAAAACATGAATACATTGAAAAATCTCAGAGCCTAACAAAGACAGCGAACTAAAATCAAATTAAAAGCACAAAATGACACTTTCAACAATTTCACTATCGTATGAATAATTTGCTGGAACGCTTACGAAGAATTAACTAGGGTTTGAGAGGTGTTGAATGTTATTTAAAACTTATGGAGTATTATTTAATTTGAATGATTAGTCTGTGGCAACTTGACTTGGAAGTGAAATATCCTTGTGTTTCGAACTTATTATCCTTGTCTAACGTTCGAATATTGTACTGTTATTGTGTAAGATCTGTCTTGGCACCCTTCCAGTAGGTAGAGAAATTGGTTTTAGGTTGAAGACCTAGGTCCATCTTGTTTCTAACATGGCATCAGAACCATGTGTACTCATTTGGGTATCTCGTTGTATTGAGGAGGGGTGTTAAAGTCCGACATCGATTATATGTTGGGTTATCCCCTGTTTACCAATTGGTTTTAGGTTGAAACCCTAGGTTCATCTTATTTCTAACATGACTAAAAGAATTAATATAATGCATTGAGTGAATAAGTGAGATCTTGTTTGGGTACTTAAAATGCTCCTTGTTCCATTGCATAATCTAAAGTCCATATATCTACCCGCTATTCTTCTTATTACAACGCCAGATTTGGTGATCCAGAAACACTCTTGAAATGTAAAGAAAAACACATTTAAAAATACACGGTACATGTTGAGTTGGCAGATAATAATAATAATAAGCTTGATGCATGTGAATAATCTTAGGTTGCCAAAAAAAAAAAAAAAACAAATCCCACACACACAAACATTCCGTTTTTCTATAGAACACCCAAGTTGGGTGAAATATTGCCAGCAAAAATTATTATTAGAACTATTATAAAGGGTAAAATTTTATGCTATGTACGTGGTACAATTATATACTTCCTCCGTTTTTAAATGATAGCTGCGTTGGAGAATTTGTCACTATTCACACAATCACTTTGACTTGAAGTTTTATCATAGTTATTCAAGTTAAAATATAGTCAATTGAGATCTTTTTAGATTCGTCTCGTCTTATAGTTTTTAAATATCAAACTTTTAGAATTTTTACTTGTACCGAACTTGAGTTATTACTGATTTAAAATGTACATTGGACTGTGTGCTGCGTGGGTCCGTAGCAAACAATAAAAAACGGAGGGAGTACTTCACTAATCCACTTACTACATTAAGACCCTTTATTATTGCATCAATGAGACTCTCTTATCTAACTAAATGGGGCATCATAAAGTAGAAAATATCTTTGTTAGAAGTATATATACTTGAAAGTAAAAAAATAAATAAAAAATACTAGAAAAAATAGCGTACACGTGTGATGAGTGGAATAATAATGGAGTAAGTTCTTGAATGGAATGTACCTACCATTCAGATGCATCCGTTTACTTTAAGGAAATGGTAATGAATTAATTTCATATTCTGCATTTTCTAAAAAAATTCGGCGTTGATACTTTTATGGACAAAATTAAAAGAATTTATGATTTTTTTTAGAAGCCGAAGCCAGATAAAATGTGGTGGGAGTCCATAACACACAAATTACAAATTGAACAAATGAAAGGGATAAGGGGTCAGATGGAAAATCAAACTCCAACTTAAGGTTAGAAGGCAGGGACTTTGCCACTTGGGCAAAGTACTCATCTCCAAAAGAATTTATGAATTGATAAATACGGTTAAATTATATTAAATTTTATATACATGCTTGTTTAATACTACTACATCTGTTTCTGTGAAAGTGAAACGTTTGATTTTTTGACACTATTCATTAATCAAGTTTGATTCACGTTTCTGTAATAGTTATACAATGAAAAATATAGACAGGTAAGATTTTGTTAGAACCGTCTCCTCTTGTTATACTTATAATATCAAATTTTTATAATTTTTACTTGTACACAACATAAGTTATTCATTGTTCAAAATACGCATTGGATTGCGTGTACAGAGTAAATGTTGCAGATTCATGAAAACAGAGGAAGAAATATATACTTCATCCGTTCTTTTTTAAATGCCACAGACCCACATTTCACGCAGTCCAATACATATTTTTAATCCTCAATAACTCAAATTGCATACAAGTAAAAATTATGAAAATTTGATATTCTAAATCTATGCGATTAGACGAATCTAACAAGATTCCACTTGACTATATTTTTCTTATATAATTGTATTAAAAACTCGAATCAAAATTACTCAATGAACAGTGACAAAACCTCCAATGTGTCACTTATAAAAGAACGGAGGAAGTATTTCTTTATATTATACTCCCTCCGTTCCTAAATAGTTGTCTCTTTCAGCTGAATTTCAATAACCAATGTTTGCATTAATTAACTCATAAATTTACATTTTTTCCCTTCAACTAAATTCATCCTTAATAAATGAAGTATCCAACAAATAGCATTTATGTAAAGTGAATGGCAATATAGTAAAAATATAACATAAGTACCTATAACTATAAAAAATAACAACTATTTTGGAACACTTTTCAATTTCTAAAAAGACAACTAAAAAGGAACGGAGGGAGTAAGTGTAATTGAGTAATGTTTTAAATTTTAAATACCGCATGAACTATCATGGAATTCACAAAAAATTGAATGTCTCGATCGAAATATAAATTTAAAATGAAGCTGGTATCTATAAGAAATTAACAAATCTATAAATACTGGTATATAATTAAAAAATTCATTAGGCAACAATCTAAAGTTTTGACTTGGGAATTGAGCATATTTTTTTAAGGTAGATGTTCCTTTCGGATCTCAGAGAGCTCAGAGATCAGATTAGTGTCTAAAAAATTTCATCCAATTTTCAGTACTACAATTTTTTTTTTTTGGATAAGCCGAAGCCTGGAAAAAACAGTACTACAAATTAATGCTTAATGTTATCACAAAATAAACATCTTATATTACAAATATCTTTTTTTTTGCTCGACAACATCGTACAAATATTTTTTTTTTTGGAGGAGCCATTGAAGGCCTGGAAAGGGATGGTGGGAGCCCATGCCACACAATTACAAAGGAGAAATAAAGGGAGGGATAGGGGGCCGGTGGCAATCGAACTTCCAACCTTCCGTTGGAAGTCAAGGAACTTAACCGCTTGAGCTATGTCCTCATCCCAGCATCTTACAAATATTGAAATAATCGTACAATTCATCGCCCCTCAACCAAAATTACACAGGACAATTTGTACAGAGTTAGAAATAATTACCAGGAGCGAATAAGGTAAAAAGACAAAAATGACTTACCAAATAATCACCTCAACAAATCAAAATCAGATTATACTTACTACATCTATTTATTACACAACTAACTAATGGTAATAATAACCCAAAACAAAATCAGGAGGATATACTCATACTTCTATTATAAATAAAAGAATATAGATATATTAAGTGCGGATAAACAACAGCCTGAAAAAGGGGGAAACGCCGCGCAGCCGATTCATTCAAGTGCGCGTGGAATCCCCACATTCCCACCAGGTCCCAAGATTTCTACAGACTCTAGTGCGAGAGAGGCGGTCTCTCGGTCTCACACCCACGCCACCACCATTCTCTTCTCCAAAGATCCATTTAACCCAACCAACATCCAACTGTCTTCATCAATTGTCGCCCTCCCTCGACGCCAAGGTAAAGGTGAAGTCCAAACCCTGGGTTTTCGATTATACTACTACTTATCAATTTTGTATACTCTTACCGATTTCCACGGTCTACTTGCTTCAATGTGAGGGGCCCTTACTTTCTTATTTGGATTTTGAGTTCAATTTACTGCCGATTTTGACTTCAATTCACATTTTTTTTTCGTCGCTTGAAGTTAATTGCACGGCGTTTTAGGTTATAGATTTGTGGGGTGTTCATTTCCTGAGGGATCTTTCGCTTTTTTACTTTTCCGGCAGCAATTTGGGCATAGGGGATTGTCTAGGGTTAAGTTTTTTTCGTTTTTTGGGTTTGAAATTGTTTCTATGATATTGGTTTCATGGTTTTAGAATAATTGATCGAAGCGGGGAAATTGCTAATTTATTTAAAGTTTGTCGTTTGATTTGCTTTCTGTGCGCCATGTGAGGGACCTCTTTTGGGGGAGGGAATCTTCTTTTCTTGGTTGGTGCTTTTCCTTTCCTCTTAAGGTATATTAAAGGTCGTCTTTTTTTTGTGCTGGAGACAATTGTTGACCTGCTTAAGGTTGTGTATTGTTCTCAACAGATGAACTCGATTCAAATTTAAAGCACAAAAGCACCATTTTGATAAAGTTTCATTTAAGTAATATGTGTGATTGGTGTACAGGGAAGCTTGAGCAGTGATGTAACCGTAGTATAAGAATTAGAGGATGTTTCTACAGTGAAGTAAATGTCGTTCCGTAGCCTAGCTCGAGATCTAAGAGATAGTATTGGTAGTTTTTCGAGACGGGGTTTTGAGGTGAGGCTTCACGGTCACGACCGGGGTAAGTCTCATGGTGCAGTTCATGAGTCGCCGGATCGGCCTGAAGTTATCCAGAGTAGTTGTTGGGCTGGTCTTCCACCAGAGTTACTTCGTGATGTGATCAAAAGGTTGGAGGAGAGCGAAAGTACATGGCCTGCACGGAAGCATGTTGTTGCATGTGCTGGTGTTTGCCGATCATGGAGGGAGATGTGCCAAGAAATTGTCCAGTATCCAGAGTTTTGTGGAAAATTGACCTTCCCAATATCTCTCAAGCAGGTAAGGGTCATCCATATTGCATTTGCTTGCGTCGATTAAGCAGGTTTGCAATTTTGTTTATGGTGGGAATGGATGGTTTGAAAATATGCCATTTTTTTGACCTACTGCAGCCAGGGTATCGAGATGGAACGGTTCAGTGCTTCATTAAGCGAGACAAGTCGAAATTGACGTACCAGTTGTTTCTTTGCCTGAGCCCTGGCAAGTTCTCTTACCGTTTTTAGTTAATAAATGCAATAAATTGTTGACTAGATGCAGTTCCATCCATTCTTAGTTTGGTATTGTGTGTAACTGCATCTTTCTTTGCAGTCTATTGTTCTCTTACATTTGTTGTTGTGTGTGTGGTCAAATGATCTTTTCAAGTGGTTGAACTGCATTCTGAAATTATGAAACTTTGATTCTGGCTTTTATATAAATTTGTGTGTGTGTGTGTTTGTGTCAAAGTCTATTCCATATGACGATGTGCGGTTCACAGGGGATCTATTTGCAATAAAAGGGGATGGTTGTATAATTTTTGTTGGTGCTTAGTTAATTTATGCAATCTTTGGGGGTTTTTTGTATGTTATAAACAAACATGGAGGACCACACAAAATATGGGATCTAATGAACTCCATTAATTTTGATCATCTCCATGGCCATTATGTTTGTTGGTATCTGCATATACTTATATGGTATTGACAATTTATATGAGCACATATATTTGGAACCATTTCCTGAAAACATGCATACATGTCCACACAAAAGTTGTAGGGCTCTCTCCTTTGATTGATCCCAACCACTTAATTTTTGGTTTTATTTCTTTGAGTAAGTCTGACTTGTGGCCTTGTCAGTGTTTCAGGAGCTTTCTGTAAATGTTTCTGTGTACATGATAAGTTTATGCATTTGCCTTATTCAATGTTGGTTTCGTCCTTTTGAACTATCTTTTTTGTGTTTACTGAGGCCCTCTTTGAAAAATTGTTTATTTTAATTTTAATGGATAAATCATAAATTATTGTATTTATCTTCTAGCATATTTATAATAGCAAGAGCAATACTCTATTTTAGTAAATGAGTTTGGCTGTTATGAGAAAACAGAGTCTAAAATTGAGCCAGTTGGTTCTCCCATAGTATTACTAAATGAAAACCATCTTCTTATATTTCATCAATAAAACTTAAAATAATTTGTCATTTTTATTCATTTTAGGGTCATATTATAGTGATATAAATTCAGTCACTCGGTAATTTAAACCCCATTCAGTTTTAATCAAACTGGCCCTGAGTCGATTTGCTCAGAAAAATTCATTGACCATGTGTGTTAACTACCACGGTGACCTGTCTAGAAGTCTTTAAGACATCAATTCAAAGTTCAAAGTTCTGCTTCAAGAAACATTCTATTGTTTACTTGTTTTGCCTAGAATGCGATCGTAAGCATTATATTGTAGTATTTGCTTGATAGCTCGTATTGGATTTGTTCCATTGACTCTTGGTTCTTTTCGTTATGCTATGTTCTTGCAGCCTTGCTTGTAGAGAATGGTAAGTTTCTTCTTTCTGCAAAAAGAAGGCGCCGGACCACTTGTACGGAGTATGTAATCACAATGGGTGCTGATAAGATATCAAAGTCAAGCAGCAGTTACATTGGGAAAGTGAGGTTAGTACAAACCACATCCTCTTGCTTGGCTTTATCATATCAACCTTGTAATAAGATTCAATAAAGTAAAATCTTTTCGACTGTAGACAGATTGATTTAATTTGGCGGTTTAACTGCATATGAAATCCTCAAGAAAATGCTATTACTGAATATACCAGAACACCATGATGGGGCCTTATGTAGTTAAAACTGACCTTTCTACAACTTTATTGAGTCAGGTCAAACTTCCTCGGAACCAAGTTTGTGATTTACGACACACAGCCGCCTTACAACAGCTCCAGCATTTCACGCCCAGGCAACACTAGCCAAAGGTTCTACTCGAAAAGGGTTTCTCCGAAAGTACCCAGTGGATGCTACAACATCTCGCAGGTCTCATACGAGCTTAATGTGCTCGGCACAAGGGGCCCTCGTAGGATGCGTGTTGTCATGCACTCCATTCCCATTTCTTCACTCGAGCCTGGTGGTGTCGTCCCTGGCCAGCCAGAGCTCCTTCCCCGCTCTCTTGAAGATTCGTTCCGGAGTATTTCCTTCTCCAAGTCGATTCACGGCTCCATGGATTTCAGCAGCGCCAGATTTTCAGAAATAGGCTGTCCGCGCGAGGATGAGGATGGTGTCAAGGACGGACCCTTGGTTTTGAAGAATAAGCCACCGAGATGGCACGAACAGCTACAGTGTTGGTGCCTAAATTTCCGAGGCAGGGTGACTGTCGCCTCCGTCAAGAACTTCCAGCTCATCGCTGCAACGCAACCTGCTAGCTCCACCGCCCCAGCTCCAGCCCCGGCCCCAGCCCCAGCCCCGGCCCCGGCCCCTCCACAGTCGAGCCACTCTGATCACGACAAGATCATCTTGCAATTCGGTAAAGTTGGAAAAGATATGTTCACTATGGATTACCGTTATCCCTTATCCGCGTTTCAAGCCTTCGCCATCTGCTTAAGCAGCTTCGACACGAAGCTGGCATGTGAATAGCCCCAGCACAAAGCGTGTGCTTGTGTGGGTGTGTGTTTATTACCGTCGTTACCTTACCTTGGGAGCACTCTTTTTCTTCTTTTTTTTTTTTTTCTCATGTTGGATCCTTTCTTTCTTCCAGGCTTTCAGTTTGTTGTCAGTTAGTATAACATTTATCCAACAACTTGAGGGCACAAAAGATGATTCTGTTGTATGATGTGTGAATGATACAATCATTTGTCTTGCTATCTCTTGAAAGGATGTCATAAATTTGAACCCACCTTTGGCCTTTTCTGATTATTGTGTTAACTTTTTCTTTTTAGCAATTGGCCTACATCATTAATGCTGACAAATCATGGAAGTTTTGATTATTGAATAAACTTGTCACCACCTGTGTGTCATTAGGATTTAGGACCACAGATTTGAGCTCTGGTCAGTGAGCTGACAGGGCAGTTTGGTCTCATTCTCATCAATTCAACATATAAAGAAAACATTCAAAGCTTTTGTGACTGGAATATACTTGCACCTCAACAATAACAACCCATGGTTTTTTTTTTTTTTTTCTTCTTACATGTAGAACGGTCACTGTTTCATTCTAAACTGGTGAAGCACAAGTAGCAAATGGAAATGACCAAAAACAACAAAACCGGTAGAGGCCTACAGAAATAATTTCTAACAGGTACTTGGTGAGGAGTGTGTTCCCCTCAGCTCTACTGGCTTTTGATCACCTGGAGACAGCTGCCCAAAAACTAATTTATTCTCAGTTCTTACCTCTCTGCAAGAAAGGAAAAATATAAAATAAAAAAAAAATTGAAGCAACTGTAATATATATACACGAAGAACTTTGTTTAATTCTAACATAGAATGAGAACACAGATCGTATGTTTTATACTCAGAACACTGAGACGGGATAAACTTTTGCGGCACAGAAGGAAGCAAAGACAAAATATGGCAAACAGAACATACATACCACATCGAGACAGCAAACTTCTGCAGACAGGGATCGATAGATGTATCGGACAAGGCTTGTCCGAGTGTTTTGCTTGTGTATGATATAAAGCCTGAATCTTTTTTCATCCTGAGGAAGAAGACGAAACCCCCCCTTCCCTTCATCCCCCCGTTTCCAGGGAGAAGGCTCAATGGAATTGACAGATACCGAGAAGTGAGCACCGGGACAAATCCCCACCATTTTTCTGTCACATACTTACATCAGGCCTGCCTGCCTCCCTCCCTCCCTCCCTTCTTCAAACAACAAAGAAGAAAACAAACACAGTCTGAGAATGATGGCAAGTGAGGACCAATACCGAGCATGTTTGTTTTTAATAAAAATCCCTTTCCTCAACTTTCCAACACAGGAGATTAAGGGGAAAAAAAAAAAAAAAAAAAAAAAAAAAAAAAACTTCCCATCCCATATTCCCATCCCAATTCCCACACAAACATATATATATATGTATGTAACTTTTCATACCTTTTTTCCTACTTGTCCTCAAGCTGATTGGCCAACTGTCACTGAATAAACAAAAAAATAAAATAAATGGGATATATTGAGAACAGCTGGGGGTGAGCACTCCTTACAGCAGCCTTAGATCAGAGCAGCTAGTGGAATTCACACAATGAGACAAAGGTACCGAAGCCAGAATATCCTAATGATATATATATATACACACACTGATACACACTCCCACACACATCAGTTATGGCCCATGTATATGTGTCCGTCCCCCTTTCTTGCTTTATTAATTGGGATTTGATCAAACTGAATGATCTCATCTCATGCTGCCCACTTAGGTGAGTCCCTTTAAGTCACATTTATCGTGCTTAAAGAGTGGCCATGTAAGAAACCAGTTGTCCTCAGAAAACTAGTACTACCTCCGTCTCAACATATTTGTTACGAATGTTTTTTTGACACTATTTACTGTGTAACTTTGATTCAAAGTTTTAGTATAACTATATAATAAAAAATATAGTCAAGTGTGTCGAAGGTCAATGTAACAAAAACAATGAGATGGAGGAAGTATTCTACTAGAATTTAAGGCCAAAGAGCTACTTACTGCATTTATTGAACACTTCATTTATGAGAGATAGGTTCAGAAATTTTGTGGAGTTGTCAAATCACAAACAAGTCTCCATTGATTTGAGTGGTTTAGATTATTTTTCACTTGCTGGTTGATGGATTTAATTTTGTATGTAATCCAGCTACAAAGGAGGCAAATTGATTTAACATAAAAGTGCCATTGCTTAGTAGGGTTTATATCACCAATTCCTCAATAGAAAACATCACTGAAAATGAAATACTAATGAACAATTAAGTAGATGAACTAATGTCTTCAAAATTGATACTCCATCATTAGACATAATCAAATGGAAAGTTTGCTGGGGTTTTGAATTCTTAGTGGCATGGAGTGTTTTGAAATTGTTTTGGGGCATATTCAATTTTGTCTCTATTTTTCATTGACTCGGCTCCAAAGTTCTTCCCTATGCATCACTAGCCAGGGTGGGGGCACTAATTAAATTGGAGTAATGGAGCATTATTTAAGGGTCTATCTAGCCTCAACATGTAGTGTAGGGTGTAAAGGCATGGGGTTTAGGTTTTGGATTCATGCCTCATGAGGCCACTTTTGGGAGGATAAAAATATTTGTTTCTTGGGAGGATAAGAAAATATAGTTTTTTTTTTTTTTTTTAAGGATACTTAATGAATCTTAAAAATCATGCTTTAATGGTGATGGATTATAATAAACTAAATGAGGGTGGAGAAGGAGTACATGTGCAAGAAATGGGATCTTTTTATTCAAAAAGGTGTGATAGAAAAACAAAGGATTCTTTTGAGGAGATAAGATTATGAGGAAAAGGAAAGAGACTAATTACCTTCTTTATTAATCTTGTACTTAAATGATAAACATTAGGGCCCCTAAGACTATAATGATCTCATACCAACATTGTGTGGTACCTTTTTTTTTTTTTTGAAAAAATAAAAATAAAAATGAGAATAACACTCTGGTGCTTTGATGTAAATATTCAATGGGTATGAATGAATATAAGTTATATTGCCATTTATGTTTCTTAATGGGCCGTGAAAACTGAAAAATCAATTCAGTTTTTTGTGTGTGCATAAATCATTGTATGTTGCATGAACGTTGAAACAAACTAGACAAATACACCCGAAACCCAATTCAAGGGGCAAAAAAAAAAAAGAAATTTGTGGAAGAATAATGCTATTACATGTCCAAGTATTATTCTAGCAAAACAATAGGGTGACGCAAGAAGTTGCTCATGGTAGACATGGCATGAGTAATTTAGAGGAATGCATTTAGTGGATTGATTATTTTATTAACTTTTTTTTTTTAAAAAAAAATTGCAAATTTGTAGTTAATTTAAAAATAAATGAAATACATTTTGAAAAAAATAGTTGAAATTTTACGCTTTATACATTATACAAAGATAGTTTAATTTTGTTATAAGGTAAATTATTGGAGTTACTAATTCAGACATTCAATTAGTCATCCATTTACTATAAAAGGAAACAAACGCTCTTAATTTCATAATTTTATGTTTTTTTTCTTTTTGTTTGGTTAGGTTTTTTTATTTTGATTTCAGATTTTTTAAATGATTTTGATTTTTACTCTCAAACTTTTTATTTGTTTTTTTAAATTCAATTTGATTTTAAATAAAATTTCATTATTGAAATTGGTTTGGTTTTTGATCAAACTCGAACTGAACCACGGAATGCCCACCTTTAAATTTTATCTACTATTTATGGAAAAATGGATAAATACGTCATTTTTCTTTTCCAAAAATTCAAATCAGTCATTTTTCTATTTTATTACCAAAACAGACCGCTACAAATGCTAATTATGTCCAAATCAGTCCTTTATTCACTAATTATGCTCTAATTGCTGACGTGACAAGGGTTTAAATTTAAACCTGACACGTGGGCATAATATTAATCATTTTTCTTTTTATCGTTTGTCAATTCAGTCATAAACTTTTGTTTTGTTCCATTTATTAGTCTACCCAAATCAGTCACTTTTATATTAATTGGCCTCCAACCTTTTAAATTATTTCATTTCAGGCCCAGAACCTTAAATTTTTTATTATTACTAATCAATTTATCAATAAATGTCCGACATACTTCCGTAAATAAAATTAAACACTAAACCTCATACATTGGGTTTTACTGTCTTGTTACCGGGTCTTCCAAGTTTCGAGATTTTACGGACTCTTTCTAACCACCCGACCGTAACCCAATGTATTAGGTTTGGCGTTTAATTTTATTTACGAAAATATGTCTGACGTTTATTTGATAAATGGATTAGTAATAATAAAAAAATTTAAGGTTCTGGGCCTGAAATGAAATAATTTGAAAGGTTGGAAGCCAATTAATATAAAAATGACTGATTTGTGTAGATGAATGAATGGAACAAAACACAAATTTAGAACTGAATTGACAAAAGATAAAAGAAAAAGAATTAATATTATTATCACGTGTCAGATTTAAATTTAAACCTTGCCACGTCGGCAATTAGAGCATAATTAGTGAACAAAGGACTGATTTGGACATAATTAGCATTTGTAGCGGACTGTTTGGTAATAAAATAGAAAAAGGACTGATTTAGATTTTTTGAAAAGAAAAATGACGTATTTGTCATTTTTTCCTACTATTTATTAACTTATTTGTAATAACAAATCGATTAAAAATTATTTTGTTAGAAAAAAGTACTATCAAATAAATGAGGGAATTTTCGAAAATTAGAATTTATTGATTTATATTTTCTAGTTTTAATTGACTGTTTAGTAAAAAAAAAAAAAAAAAATTGATGAGGCATGGATGATGGTAGCCGAAGAAAAATTGATGACTGTTTATTAATTTATATTTTCTAGTTTTAACTTATTTCTAGTTTTATATTTTGGGCCAATTTAGGGGCATTTGAATTTAGCCGAAGAAAGATGTAGGGAAAAAAAAGCCAATAGTCATTTTTTTTATAAAAAAAATTAAATTAGTCCTTTTTTTTTAATTTTTTGGCCCAATTGGTCTGCTACATATACTAATTACGTTCCAATTGGTCCTCCATCCACTAATTATGCCCTAATTATATATTTTTGGCCAAATAAGTCCTTTTTTTTTCAAAAATCTAAATTGGTCTGTTATTAATTTTTGCCCCATTTTATGCAGTTCAATACACATTTCAAACCACTAATAACTCAAATTTGATATACGTAACAATTCTAAAATTTCGATATTTATAAACTACACAACGAGACGAATCTAACAAGATCCTACTTGTCTCATTTTAACTTGTATATCTAGGTCCGTTATTAACACGATGAGACGGACCTAGATATACAAATTAAAATGAGCCAAGTAGAATCTTGTTTGATTCGTCTCGTCATGTAGTTTATAAGTAAATATCGAAATTTTAGATTTTTTACTTATATCGAATTTGAGTTATTAATGGTTGGAAATGTGCATTGGACTCAATGAAAGGGGGTAAAAATTAATAATGAACCAATTTAAATTTTTTTAAAAAAACAACTGATTTGGCCTAAAATGTGTAATTAGAGCATAATTAGTGGGTGAAGGACCGATTGGGATGTAATTAGTATATGTAGCTGACCAATTGGGACAAAAAATAAAAAAATGACTGATTTAAATTTTTTTGTAAAAAAAAAGGACTATATTGGCCTTTTTTTTTTTCCAAAAATGTAGCCTTAAATAGATAAGTTTTGAAACTTGGTTTTGGTGGCTTATGACAAAATTACCCAACGCTTTTTCCTTTTTCTTTTTTGCTTTTTATTTATTTTAATATATAAATAAATTTTAAAATTTTTAAATCAAGTACTGTAGATCACATTCTCTCTGATAACACTCAATTATTAATCCCGACTATCGAAGTAAAAAAGGAAATCAGTAGGAAAAAAAAAAGGAAAAAAAAAAGTTGGGGTAGAAACTTCAATTTGTTCTCAAGCTGCGTGCGCCTGAGATCGAATTAGAATTCGAAACCCCTTCAGGTAATTGGGATTTTCGCTGTTTTGCTTCTGATGGAATTTTCAATTTTTCCGAGTAGACAACTATTGCTGTATATCTAAATTCTTGGAAAGATGGGTTTATTTTCGTGGGGAGAAAAGAAACCCTTGAATTTTTGACTTATGAAGTGTGGCCTGTAGGTGAACAATGGGGTTTTTTCTTGGCTATGATTGTTTGTTTAGATAATCTTCTTTTGCCTATATTTGCGCTCTGGTATTTTTTATTTCATTACTCATTTTCATTTTTATTTTAAAATTTTTATTTTGGGTAACTGTATATGGGTTTTGGAGTTTCTGATGTGGATATGGTGAACGCTGATTTTAAAGTTGTAGATGTTTTCTTTATATCACTCATATGTGTTTACTTAGTAATTTTCAGTTTTGGATTCTGTGATTGACCATGGGTTTGAGGGCTCTGGATTTATGATTGCTCTGATCGATTCTAGGGAATATGATGCTGATCACAAACTTCTTCCATGCTGGCATGATTCAAGTTGAAATTCTCTGTTTGCCGAATATTGCTATTGAGTCATTTCATGGATGAAAACCCTGAGAGATGAAGGGATAAATTAGGAGGAAAACATGAGAGAGTGGCGTGTTCTTACACTTTTCCTAATTTATAGTAAAATATAATTTTTGAAGTATTTGGTTCAACAAAATTTGATGTACTTGAATCTTACTTTAAATTAGTATTAATTGTTCAATGTCAGATGCGCATCATGAATGGTAAAGAGGACAGATTGCATATTCTAGTTGGACAAGTGAGATAGCATTCTTAATGCAGTGGTTAGGATCAAATTTTAGCTTCTCATTATTCAATTCAATTAGTCATATTGATATGAGCCATTTAAGACGATTTTGAAGTGTTATCATTTTTATATAGCCAAGTTTATGGCTCTGCTGCTGGTATCTTATAGTTAGCACACAATGCCAACTTTCAGGGGCCAATGCCCGTAATCCTCATCCATATTATTATGTTGTTGCATTTGAGTTATAAACTCCTGTTTTATTACAGATTGTTATCATAGCAAGGATCTAACTGAACAAAAAGTAATATTTACAAATAGATGGGAGCTGAAGTCTGATCCGAGCAAAGATTTATAGTCTGTTTCCTTGAATTCAGCAATGGATGGCCAGCAAAATAATGTAATGCATGACTTCAATACACCTGTTCAACCAGTAGTTGCTCCAGCATGGAGGTAATGAACTCTGATTGTGTGTAGCATTGTTTATATGTTTACACAGCTCTTCCTTTTCTCCGAGAAATTAGTGTCAAGTGAGAGCATGTTTATGCTTGATTGTTTTGCTTCGCTAATGAATAATGAGTAATGACCAATGTTATCTTTGGAGCAGAGGGACTATTAATATCCCAAGCAAGAAAGTAGATATACATGTAGCTGCCCATGTGTCAAACAAAGCATGCATGAAAGTGTTGGAGGTAGCTAAGGTAATGCCTGAGTCTTTATGCTTGGAGATGGTTTTGCGGCCTGAGGTATGGCCTGTATCCTTTAAGAGCTCTCCACCAACTGAGCACAGTATGGCGCTCTTCTTCTTTCCTGAGGGAAGGTGGGGGTTTAAAAGTTAAGGATATGCTTTATTTATTTATTTATTTTCGTGAATTTTCTCCTATTTACATCCGGACCATAATCATAGGGATGAAGAAGTTTTCAGTAGTCTGGTTAACGAGGCCATCTACACGGACTTTGCATTTCGAGCAATTATTGGTGAAACTGAACTCTTAATATTCACTTCTGTCCAACTTCCTAAGAAGCTGCACAGTGAGTCCTGCTCCTAGTGTCTATATAGATATGCTGTGCAATCCATAATTTATTCTTGTGTCTTTGTTTCGCGGTTGATTGATAATGTATTGCCAGAAGTGTTGTATCTCTTCTCTTTCTTGTGGATTCACAGGATTTCTTGGGAAACATTATCTGTGGGGAGTCTTCAGGGGAAAACAGGCTGCTTTTTCTCATCAATCTGATTACCAAGTTAACACTCAAAATGCTAGAGTGAGCTTTGAGGGGTGCAACCCAATAACTGGTTCGAATGTCCTCAGTCCATGTAAGTCCTTCAGAAAGCATTTATTTATTTTTATCCTTTTTTCTCTTTTTCGTTTTTTAAATTCCATTTAGTTGCTTGTAATTTCATTTCTTAGTTCATGAACATTGAACCTCACCTTTCTCTTGAGGGTGTAGGGGTGGGTTGGATAAACAAATTTTATAGTGGGCTGTGGGTCATTATTATATAGAAGAATATTGCCTAAAGGAAAATGCTGATAGGGGAGACCCATTATATAGTCTGCATTGCATATATGATGAAGGATAAAATGCTGATATGGTAGACCCATTTTTCTGGAATCAGTGTCTTGCAAGAAGGCCTTTCCCCTCAATTTCAAAGAGGAAGAATGAGGATAGTGAAGTTTTAGTTGATATAATGAAGGAAAAATGATTTGATTTTCGTATTTTATTATGTATTATATCTGCTTGTAGTTTTCCTCATTTCATTTTTTCTGAAAGAGTGTTCCTTTGAAACGTGTGATGTTTATGCACTCAGTGGGCAATCTGATACCTTTCCTTTTGCTTCTTTTTTGTTATTTTGCTTTTAGTATCTGTAACCAATTCTGCTAGAGCTGATAAGAGAGGGCGGCACTTAGATGATGCTTGGGTGCATGCCAAACCATTGGATGAGTTAAGGCAGAAAGCAGAGTGCAGATATTGTGGTTTTGTTTCTTCACATGGGGGAATTTCGCGACTTAAGGCGCATTTGGGAGGAGGGATCTCTACCATCCATTTACCTGGCTGCCCTAAGGTGTCAACAGAAATTAAAAATATCATGGCCGACTGGTTCAATCAATGGGTGAAGACCACAAAAGCTGTTTGGGCAAAAGGTCTCAGAGGTATGTTGTACGAAATATGTGATAAGAAAAATTTCCTTCTTTAATCTCTATTCCCAAATATTGTGTCCGAGTAGAAATTGACTACTGACAGCTGTTGCTTACAGTTCATTGCTTTAGTTTTTATGTTTACACTGCATGTAGACATAGACCTGGCCCTTGTCATCATTTGGCTTGAGAGAATTCCAATATGAGACCTGAACAAAAATTGCATTTCTAGTGTAGAAATGAATGCACACAGTTTGCAGCTACAAGATTTCTAAAATAAATTACCACAACAATATTTGTAGTATGATTAATAATTGAACAGAAATACCAACAAATACACCCCCCCCCCCCCTCGCGTGCACGCACACACACACATGAACTCTTTCATGAAGCCTTGTATGAATGATAGTTGCTGAAATTTTGTAGCTAATGAGGTTATCACTGCAGATATATTCTGTTAGTGTAATAATTTCAGATTTCCTTTACAAAGTTGGAAGCATATCTTTTCCATTCCAAACTTGCTTATTCCTAGGGTGTTCAATTACTGTTTGACATGAATTTCTTGATGGATTAGGACATTGTCAATCTACATACAGCAGGGGGATAGAACAAAGGCAGTCAAGAAAAGAAAAGGGCAAAAAATTAAAATGATTGGAAGTTTCAAATGGCTCTAGGGGATGTTTGGGAGTCAGCGGATCCGCTAGCAGATAGCATATTTGGAGAGAGAACTGTGAGACAATATGTTCTTCCAATATGCTATATGCTGGTCAATATGCTGTCATCCAAACAGCCCCATAATGTTAACTTGACCTGAAAAATACATGATTATATTTAGAAATTGGTTTATGGATTGGTATGTCCATTATGCCTAGTTTACCATGGATAATGAATCAATCATAGTTGACAAGTGTTTAGTGAGGAGATCTCAAATAAATGAATTAATGTGTGTCCCGTAAAGTATCTTGTAAGGAAGTTGCATCTTAATTTATGTCATTTTGCCCCATCTGTTTTTCCTTTTTGGGTTTGTGATGGCTGTTATCTGTAGTAGAACCAGAGACACATGATGATGTGAAGAGAGGTCCACATAATCTTGCTTGGGAACATGCCAAACAATTGGATCTATCGGGGAAACTCAAAACAGAAAGCAAGTATTATGTGTCTTTTGATGGAGGAGTTTCACACCATAAGTTAAACTTGGATTTAGGTGAGGAAAAAATGCACATGGAAACTTGGCCTATGGCGTCTCCCAAGATAAAAGGTGGAGTACCTGAAAAAGTGAAAAAACCAAAGTCCTCTAGGCCACAGAAAATAAAAGGACTCACGCCTGAATGGGCAAATGATTCGACTACTAATAAAATGAAGAAATCTGAAGGTACAGTTATTTTGTCATTTCGTTCTTTCTTTTGTTGATTTTATATTGCAGCTATCTGTGAAAAACCAAAGGACAACTTTTGGTTGATTCCTGATTGAAATTGCTTTCATTGTTTATTTCATGTTCTTCTCTTTACCGGGTTTGGGAATGTGATTTGTGACAGATGATGCACAAATTGAAAGGAGGGGAAGGCCATTGGATGATGCTTGGAAACATGCGAAGGCATTGGATGCAGCTAGACAGAAGACACAATGCAAATACTGTAGTTTTGTTTCCTCATATGGTGGAATCTCACGCTTAAAGGCACATTTGGGTGGGGGAAGTCCACAAATGCAGTTGCAGGGCTGCCCCCAGGTACCACCAGAAGTGAAAAGTGTTATGGGGCAGTGGTTCAATGAATGGGCAAAATCCTCGTCTGCCGCTTGGACAAGGAACCCCGGTAAGCCTTCGGATATATGTGATTCGGTAAAGATTCCACGCAATTTATTGGTTTACTTCGGTGATGTTTGATAGGTAGTTACTGATTTCCTTCACACTATTTGGTGGCTGGGTTGTTTCTTTTTCCTGTTTTTTGGCCTGCACGCTGCACACTAACTGTCGAAATGTGAGTTCCATGAAGCTCGCACCTACTGGTCAATGGTTCTAATCAAATTCAAGCAAACTGTTTATAGTTGTGTTTACAATTTTTTATAGATCTTATATACCTCTAGTACTTGTACGGTCCAAGTTTTCTCTCTCAACTGTGAATACTTTTGGTTCTGGATCCTTATATGAGTTATACCCTTAAACATCTTGTATTCCTGTTGATAGCCACTCCTCCCAAACCTAATAAGAGAGAGAGGCTGGCAGATAATGTATGGGAGCATGCTATACCGCTGGATGAACAGGGACAAGCCTTGAAATGCAGGTACTGTGGTTTTGTTTCTAAATGTGGATCAATTGATCGACTGAAGGCGCACTTGGGTGGAGGTGATCCTACATTACAGTTGCAAGGCTGCCCCAATGTGTCTGCGGAGGTCAGAAGTATAATGGCAGTCGGAAAAAAGAAATACAAAAAGAAACTGAAAGCTGTGTCTGCGGCAGCCATTAGTGAGGTATTTCCAGGTATGCCCTATACTGGATAATTGAAATTCATCTGTCAAGCTGGACCGTGTTCTTTTCCCAAACTTTTTACTACGTGCACGCAAATGAAACCTGGAAAAATAAACTGTATCAGCACTGATTAAGCTTTTGCTAATCTACATTGTGTTTTTTGTTCCAAGCAAATGGGAGCACACCAAGCAACACCCAGTGGTACGAAAAGCGCCACCATGTCCTTCAAGAAACAATGGATGAAATCACAAATACAAACCTAAAGGGGAGCCTACAGAAACTAATGCACGACAAAAATACCAAGGTGCAGAAGATGGAACTCGCGATACGTTCACTGCAGAATCACTTAGCTACGTTGCCTTAGCTTGTTCGGATGTAAAGATTGGAACGACCATGACCAATATTACCTTCTGTTAGTCTCCCTGCTGTGTCAATGCATATGGGTTGATTTTACCTTGGAACTGCTACTGGCTGGCATAAGAATGTTATATAGCTCCCTGACATGTGTTATTGAAAATTTCCTAAAACCAAAAATCTTTTGGATGGAATGTGTAGTGAATGAGATTTGTGAACTGCTGCTGTGTATATCATGTCTGGAAGTTAACCTTATCCCATTGAATTTATGGAGTGCATTTCTATTTTTCTTTGATACTACATCGAAACAATATACTACCCCCATTCTCATGAAAGTGACACGTTTGGTGTTTTGACACTATTCATTATTCGACTTTGATTAACGTTTATACAATAGTTATAGAAGAAAAAACATAGTCAAGTGAGATCTTGTTAGAATCGTTTCATCTTGTAGTTTTATAATATCGAATTTTTATAATTTTTATTTATATACAACGTGAATTATTAACGATTAAAAATCTGCATCAAGCTGCGTGGGGGAATGTGACACTTTCATGAGAATGGAGAAAGTACACTATATAATTTTCATAAATGTTCTTAATATGTTTGGATGTCCCATCATAAATATTTGTTTCTATGATTAGAAATACGTATTTTTTTTTGTTTTATAATTATTTGGATGTGGATCTCATCATATACTCAAAAATTAATTTAACATTAATTCTTGTGCCCAACAGTAACGAGCTGTTTTAAATGGGACAGAATGAGTATAAACAAAGATTTTGAGTTCAAGCTTATTCTGCTTCTGTTTCGAGAGTTAATCTTTCAATAACAGTTGATAAGCGCTCGCTACACGATGGGCTGGGCTTGGGCCAAAAATTATTTATCCTTAAGAAAATTCGCATATGGCATGGACCCCAAATTGTCTTTGGGGCTAGGATTTGTCGCAACTTATATATTCTTTTCTTTGGACTCACTAGACCTTATTGTTTAAACCGTGAATAATATTGTTAAAACAAACAAATTTGATCGAGCAGCTCGTGAAATTTAAAGGTGGGAGTATTCATTTAGGTATAACTAATGTACAATGCATTAAATAATTGGAATGAGTAAATATTATCAGTTGCAATTTCCATCTCAGGTCAAATTAGATTATAATTCAACAATCAGTCCTTTGTTTTAAACTTAACTAATTATTTTTTTTGCGTTACAGCCTGATACGGCTAGAGAAAGAAAGAAAAAAAAAGAAGAAAAAATATCAGTTAACACGTGGGAACCACGTGCCAGCTAAATCAGCCAATAGGAGGCTTAAGCATGAATCCGGAGGGAAAACCCAAGATGTGAAGAACACTTCATCACTCGCCCCCAACTTAGCCATGCAATCAGCAACAGAATTGCCTCCCCGCAATATATGTCTAAACCGAATAGATTGGAAATGCAGCCTGAGATCATCAATACAAGCCAGATACGACGCAAACCAATGGGTTGGACATCGAACAGATTGCATCAACCGCAAAGCCTCTATAGAATCACATACACAACAAATATCATGAATGCCTTTATCAACAGCCAACTGGAGCCCAAAGAGAATACCTGCTACTTCTGCATGTAACACTGAAGTGTTCCCCAGATATCCAGATATGCCCCCCAGCCATCCGCCAACATTGGATCTCAATACAGCACCAAAACTAGCGTGGTTATAGGCGGATTGACGAGACCCATCAGTGTGCAAGAACACACCGCTCCAATCTTCCATATTCCATGAGACAAACCGAGGCGACTGCATATGGGTTGGTTTGTAGCTGGCCTTTTCCAAGGTGTCTCGGAAATGAATAATCCTCTTACAAGGGAGTGATGTGGAGCAGCAATTCCACGGAAAACCCTAGAATTCCGCTCACTCCAAATGCACCAAAGTCCGGCCATGAAAGTCATACCATAACAAGAATACATAGCTTGCAACCAAAGGCGAATGTTAAGCCTGTCCACCGTATCCAGATCAGTCGGAATAGTGATACCAATGGAGTGCCACACCGCGACTGCCCATTGACAAAGAAACATACAATGTCTCCAATCTTCCTCAATGGTACCACAAATTTGGCATAGAGGGGAGCTTGCAAGCTGCCTGTGGTGTCTGAGGAAATTACAAGGCAATGCCTCCCAAGAAATTAGCCATACCAGGAAGCAAATGCGCTCTGGGAGCTTAGAATCCCGTATCCAGGACCAACCTCCACAGTACACAGCCCCCTGCAAGAGAAAAGAATACGCAGACCGCACTGAGCAACGTCCTTGTACATTTCCTTTCCAAATCCAGCCATCCTGGACCGCCATGTGCAGACAAGGGGGAGGTTGAGCCAGAATATATAACCGAATATCATCCGGGATTATGGTACAAGGACGGGACAAATTCCATCCCTGATCAGAGAGAATATCCGAAACCCTCCAATCCAGATCGCAAGTCTCCACAAATTGAAGCCTTGGTCCTAGCTGATGACCATCTAACCACGGAGAGAACCATAAAGAACTGGAGCCATCACCCAAGCGAAAGGAGTATCCTGGGAGGAGACTAGCCGCAGCTTTGAGAATCCCTCTCCAGGTGCATGATCCCTGTGTTCGCGAAGACAAGAAGGTTAGCCATTCCAACCTTGAAACCTATATTTCAGATGCATCAATCGACACCATAGCTTATCTCTTCCCATAACTAGATCATCAACCAGCTTACCGAGCAACGCCAAATTTGCATACCTGGTTTGTCGAAACCCAAACCACCTTGCACCTTAGGACATGCAATTCTATCCCAACCTACTAAATGAATCCTGCGGCTATTGTGATCTTTCCAAACAAACCGCCGAATGCGCTGATCAATCTTAGTACATATGGCTACGGGAAGTAATCCAATTTGCATAGGGTAGGAAGGAATAGCGGCCAAGACGTTGCGCGCCAAGGTTGCCCTCCCTGGCTTATTTAAAAGTCTCATAGCCCAGGAGGACATCCGCTTATCCATTGCTTCCAAGATATAATCATGGCACTACTGCAGACTCTTCCCAAATGAATGGGAAATCCCAACTACTTTCCAAAATGAGTTGTGAAAGGGATGTTTGTGGCTTCAGTAAACCAGGCCTTCTCCAATGCTGAGACAGACCTAGATGCTAAGGCCCGTGACTTCTGAATACTCACTTTGAGGCCTGACCAACTAGCAAAGGATTGGAGAGTAGTCGCCAGGGAATTAATACTACCTTCAGTGGCCATGGTGCATAAAATAATATCATCTGCAAAGAACAGATGAGAGGTGCCCTCACAGGCTGGAGACACCCTCACTGGGGCCCAAATACCCCGAGCAACCTCTTGTCCAATGGCCATAGACAACCGTTCCATGACAATGTTAAACAGATATGGTTACAAGAGGTAACCCTGTCGAAGGTCACGCTGCGGACAGAAACCCTGAAGTGGCAAGCTATTCCATAAAATGGAATATTCAGGTGATGAAACACATGACATAATGAGGCTACGCAAGGATGGAGGTAGCGCCATTTGAATTAGACATTCCTCTAAAAAGGTCAGCGGACAGAATCGTACGCCTTCTCGAGATCAATTTTCACAATGATAGCTTTTAAACGGGAGCGGGGTAGATTCAGAGAGTGCACCAATTCCTGTAAAATAATAGCATTGTCGACCGTTCCGCGGCCAGGAAGGAAAGCCGACTGTAGGGGCGAGATGTAAGATGTCAGCAGAGGGCGAAGACGATTCACAAGTACCTTTGATATGAATTTATAAGACACATTGCACAATGTGATCTGCCGGAATTCTCTCACTTTGGGGAATAGGGACTTTAGGCAGCAAGCAAATATGAGCCTTAGCCAGCTCAGGTTCGATCACTCCAGTATTAAAGGAACGCTGCACCATGGCCACAACATCATTCCCAACGCTTGTCCAATGCTTTTTGTAAAAGGCAGCCGGAAACCCATCTGGGCCTGGGGCCGCAAAAGGTTTGAACTGGCGAAGGGCATCCTCAACCTCCTGAACTGACACAGGACCAGATTCCAAAGAACATCCCAATTCGTGTACGGGTCGGAGAGACGGTAATTGCTGGCCTGCAACAAGCTGCTGAGCATCCGAAAAAAGATTTACATAAAAATTCCTCACAGATTCCTGGAGAGTGGCAGTATCATAACACCAGGTACCATCTTGGAGCATAAGACCATGTATTTTATTACGATGATGATGAAATTTCGCTTGGGCGTGAAAATATTTAGTATTTCGATCACCCAACCGAATCCAGTCATCTTTCGCCCGCTGGAACCAGAATAATTCTTCTTGAGCTAGTAACTCTTGATAATCAGCCTGTAACTTCCGTTCAAGTATAATTAACCGAGCCGAGTCGACAGTGGCCAGTGTTCTATCTAAACCTGCAAGCCGACGCAATAATTTTTTCTTTTTGTTCTGGAACAGACGGTGGGCTTGGAGGCAATGTTGGACAGACAAAGCCCGAAGTTGAGAAAGTTTTGAGGCAACTGAGCTGGATTGCCCATTCCATGCAGCAGTGACAAGCTCTTCATAAGAGGGCCTACTACTCCGCATAGCTTCTCATCGAAATGGCCTAGATGCATTAAGAGGCATAGGCTCCCCACAGCACAGGAGCATGAGAGCATGGACCGAGCCCACCCGGGCCAAGGTGTAAACATGGCCAGATGGGAAAAAATCGATCCATTCCAAATTGGCTAATGCACGATCCAACCGCTTCTTGAGGATTGTGGATGTGTTAGCCGGTCTGGACCACGTAAAAAGGGGCCCTCCGTACAAACTGGAAAGAGTTCACACTCCAAAATACACTCCTGAAACTCATCCGCGCGAGACTGGTTGAAAACCCCACCTTGCACCTGAGAAGGCGAAAGAACCTCATTTCAATCCCCATGAGGAACCAGAGGCCATGTATGCGGTTGTGTAACTGCGTTAAATACACCCAATCCGATCGAAGCCTATAAAAATTAGGCGAAGCATAAACCGTTGTAAAATACTACACAACAGCTCCTGCCGCAATAGTAATAGTAAGAAATCTATCATTCTCTTTAAACACCTCAAACTGCATCGAACTCCCTGACTGTCCCAAGGCCCATAAACCCCCCGCCCTTCCAACTAATTCGGCAAGGGAAATAGGATAATACCCTCAGCTGTAAATAAAATTACGATGCCGATCATAGAGACCCTGCGGCTCAAACAAACAAACCACCGAAGGACGGTGAAGACGGAAATAATCAGAAAGACTACGCCGCGCAAGGCAATTTATCATCCCACGTGTATTCCAAGACATAATAGAAAAATCTTTAAACAAATCCATAAACAAGTGATAGAAAATTAGCCACTACACCCAAGACCTCCTGCTTGGGTGAACCACTAACACTGAGGAGCACTTTCACCTCCCACCACTTCAGTAGTGGACTCCAATTCCATCTCCTGAATGGCAGAATCATACGAAACTGCACCTGGAGACACATCAGTCGTAGCGCCATGGACCGGCTCAATACAGACCCCAGTCTCATGCGGTTGTTTGAGTCGCAATACTAGAGATGATGCAATAGATTGTCCATCCAATCAACTGCCACGAGGATCAGTACGTACACGTTTATTACTATGCAATGGTACCTTCCCTCTAGGGTTAGCAGCACCACACTAACCAGTTTCAAAGGAATCAACTGGTAACGGGAGATGGGCACTCGGGATATGAGTCTTACTAGGGCCCGCCCATCATGAGAAACCAGGCCCAATTTGTTCGAGGTAGGCTGCCCAGGTTTAGTGGGCCGAGAAACCTTGTCCTTACTGGAGTTAGATAGATTTTTCTTGCGTGGCCTACGTGTCTTGACCATCATCCACTCACCAATCCCTAGCAATCCCTGATCTTGGCTATTGAGATCGTGGGAAGTAGTTACCTTGTCAGCAGTAACTGCCTCAGAGGAACCACAATGCACAACCAACTCCGAGCCAGTAACCGTCTCCACCTCCTTACTCGGCTCACCTCCAGTTGCCTTACCAGCACCCTTAGCCGCCGTAGGTTCCGCAGAAGCAGCACCAGTAGACGGAGGCGAAGTTGTCAGGCAGCGACCCTGAAGATGCCCAAATCTTCCACACTTCATGCAAACCATATGAAGACCCTCATAAGCAATGTGGACGATCTCACCCTCCACATCCACCATACCAAGCAACGGCTCATCAAGGTTCACTTCCACACATACACGGGCATAGCGACCCCGTTTAAGGCCAAGAGTGTTAACATCAACCTTAATCGGAGTCCCAACTGCCGCCGCAATCGCCCGCACTCCACTCTCCTTGTAGAAGGCATGGTTCAGTTGAGGGAACCATACCCAGACCTGCACCGCATAAACTTTGGATGTTGCAGGGTTGAAACCTCTAGACCAGCGAACCACAGCGAGGACATGATCAAAGATCATCCAAGGGTCGTTCGTTAAAACTTTCTCCCGATCCGCAGGCAATTCAAACTTCGTCATAAAACAACCATGGCCAATGTCCAATAGGTCAAACTAACCAGTCAGTTTCCATGCTTTAGTAAATCTATCCTTCAAAGCAAAGTATCCAACCGTGATGCCCAAGGGTTTAAGAATTAATGTGTCTTTCCAGGGGCATAGAATTCTTCCAGAACAGACGCCGCAAATCGAATCTTAGGGCACCTTTTATTTGCACCCGTAGCATCAATTGTCGCTAACTTTTCTGCCAGCAAATCTTGTACCGGTTCCACCGTAGGAGTGGACTCAGACGCAGGGTTCGACATTACAACATCACGAAATGAAGGTGGAGAAGGGGGCCTACCGACCCCAGGGGGAGGGTTGGCCGGAGAAGGGGGATCCGGAGGATGTTCAGGGGAACTCATCAGAAATTAAAATACTTAACTAATTATTAAGTGAAGATTGCATTCAAAATTAATAATAAATTTTATTTATTTATTTTCAAATGTTTGCATATGAAGCTCGTCAGTCGCATCTTGTAATTGCTCTTGTGAGAGAGATACGAAATTGAGAAAAGGAAAAGAAAAAAACAAACAAAAAGCTATTCTTTGACTTGTATAAAAACAAAAAGGAAATTTGCAATTGGATAAAGTTTTTTTGACTTTTGTTGGATTACTATATAACTTGCATTTCCCTATTTCTCATTTTCTTTTTCTTTTTCAAATAAAAGAACTAATAATAAATTGTTGCATAATTTGACTTTTAATTTATACTACTTATTGGCACAAAAATCAGAAGATGCGTTATTTATTAGTAGTAGTAATTACTGTACTAGTTAAATCACAGTATTATTAATGAATTTTAAAAAAATTCATTACGACATGGGCCTATCCCCGGATGAGCTGCTGCTACTCCTCACTGCGGATCAGATGGGTGTCTGGTTTTTATTCGTGATTGAGCCTTCCTTGGTTGGTTCCTTCTTGTAGGTTTTTTTTTAGCTTTCTCCTTTGCCGACGTTTTCGCAACGTCCTTGTTGTCCAAAAAAAATCACAGTATTATTAATGTATTTAAAAAAAATGATAACTTACACACGTCTCCGTGTATTAGGTGGGCATAGACGATAACCTTAAATTATTTTATTCCATTAAAGGAATTTTCCCCTCCTTTAGGTACAACTGTATTTTTTTTATTGTAAATTTTCGAATCTGCGCACCCATTTACCTCTTTATTTAACTTCAATTAGTAATATTTTTTTTTTTCCAGAGCGAAATGATAGAAAATAAGATTCAAGAGGACCTTGAGAAGATATTCACATGAGATGGTGGCCGATTTGGTAATTATATGTAATATGAATACGCTAGAAAACATATATAAATTAAAATAATCATAATTTGAAAAGGTTTCTAGTCTAAAGTAACCAAACAAACACAAAAAAATAAAGCACGCACTCGGAATAAATTAATTCGACACTACCACTTTAGATTATTAAGAAAAGAGTTGTTATATGTATGTTGTGTTTGTTTACACGCCAAACCATATTGTTTTTTCTCTAAAAGAACGCATATAAAATTCAAGATTGCATTATTAAAATACAAATAATACTATATTAGTTAATTAATTTACATAATGCCTAGGGCTTCAGATCGATCTGAGTGATCTGACGTAGACATGATGTGCAAAATTATAAATTTAAATTCAGAAGGGAGCTTCATACAATAATCTAATAATGTTATTGTTCAGTGTGGGAATTATTAATGATGAATATATATATATATATATATATATACACACTAACATACAGTTTATATGGGTTCTAAAACGTTTTCTTTTTTTTTTTTCTTTTTTTTTTCCCTTTGTTTCTTTCTGAAGAACAAGATTAAATCGCACATTTATTTAGGTCACAAAATCAAATTAATTAATGTGGAAATTGCAGTTTTTGTTATTACATGTAGCGAGTTCATTCCAAGGAATAGTAATCCATCAGTTACATTTGAAATTTGAAATGTCTAAAAATTTTTGGACACACAGTCTAATGCATTTGTTTAACAGTTAATATCTTAAAATGTAGAGAAGTAAAAATTATAAATATATATGTATTCTAAAACTACACGATTAGATGAATCCAACAAGACCGGACTTGACTATATTTTTTGTTTATATAATTGTAATAATATTATGTCAAAGTTGATCAATAACAGTGTCAAAAGTCAAAATAAGCATAACAAGTGGGACGGAGAGAGTAATATAACGAATCATATACATTTAATTACACTGAAATAAACAATTTGAGCTTGAAATGTAATTTTGGAATGTAAATTAGTAAAATATATATGTTTTACGAGATGAGCCTATTATGTATATATATTTTGCAAGATGACAAAGCAATTTGATCAAAAGGGTTAACTAAAATATTTAATTCTAGTGGCATCGCCGAATTATGACGCTCTTGGTATAGGCTGCGCTTGGGAACAAACGCTAGCGATTAACGTTTAGCTTTTAAAATACATACTAAAAATAGCCTAAAATCCTATATATAGTAAACATTAATTATAGTAACTGCCAAGTTTTAATCTCTAATCTCTAAACTCTGAACGCTCCTCTTCCCCTGCTTTTAGCTTTCCAAACTCCAGACTCTAAACTCTAATTTAAAATTGCAGTACCAAACACCATTATTCAAATTTAAAACTAATTTTCACCATTAATTTCAACTCCAGACTCTAAACTCCAGACGCTAAACTCTAATAATTTCCCAAACATACCCATAATCCAATTGTAAATTCCACCAGAAAAGAATTTATACTACAAATATGCTAATGCTATGCAGCATATCTATATAATAATAAAAATATAATAATAATTGATTATGACTATACTTGAGGAATAATTAAAATATAAAATTTGGAGAATAGAATTTTGAGTTTGGGATCAACAATAGTTTTAAATTGAGATAATTTTGAATAATAATATTTGATGTTGGAATTTAAAATTAGAATTAGATATTGAAGCTTGAAAAATTAAAAGTTGAGCAAATGAACCATTCAAAGTTTAGAGTTTAAATATTAAAATTTAGCAGTTACTGGAATTAGTTTACTATATAATACTTAAATTATTTTAATTTTTAATATGTATTTTATTAGTTAAATACTAGCGTTTTCTCGAAACACAACTATGTGTCGTTTTAATGTTTAACAGGAATTGAGATCAATAAGTGAGGGAAATTAATTAAATGGAGAAATATATAAAACTCAATTAAGTTTCAACTCTTTATGATGATTTAATTTGGTTAATCACAAAACACGTACAGTATTTAAGCATAAAAAATAATATCACTATTAAAACATGTTGTAGTCATTGGCCCTGTTTGGCAAAACAGCTAAATGAAATTAGCTTATTCTAGGCAATTTGAACTGAATTAGCTTATTTAAAAAGACAAAATAACTTAAAACAACGTTCAATCAGCTCTGTTTGAAACCGCTGCAAATAGCAACATTTTGGATTTTAGCTTATTCTAGGCAAAAAGTTAGTTTCGAAATTGTCAAACAGCTATTTTAACTAATTATTACTCACATAATCAGTTAACAGCTAACAGCTAATTCCCAAACAGGGCCATTATTTTTAACACATATTTCCTGATAATGAATTGTGAACTTAATTTATTTTATTTAATCTGTAATCGCATTCAGATGTTAATAAAGTACATTATCCTAAATTGAATACATCAATGAATTCAAAGGCATCAGAAAAAACTTGGAAGGGCAAAAATTTCCAAAATTAATAATATAAAATGGAACCCTATTCCAGAAATTGCAAGCTTTGACCGAGTAATCACACAGGCAGCAAATTGAAAATTGTTGGATCATTTGAATTACGACAAAACAAGAAAGTTATTACAATAAAACTTCTGTAAGTATGATTATAACAAAGCCAAAACGACACACAGCCAAAAATCAATGTATCCACAAATAAATAATTTGTACATATATCATGAGGCCCACGAAATTAAATTTTCAACTGTAATGCAAAAAGGAGGAAGAAAAGTAAAATAAAAAATGAAAGTAAAATGAATTAGTACCCTTCTGCTAGCTCCTCAAGAATGCCCCTTTAATTTCCAATTCTGTCCCTTTCCTCACCAATGGTGATGAAATCCTTTGGCACACAGCACTGCCTCCCCAAAGTTTGAATTTTTTTTGAAGGGTCAATCCCTAATTTCAATCTTTCTGTAGCTACAATAAATTTTCTGTTTTCTTCTTCTAATTGTCAAATAAACTATGGAAAAGATCTAAAGTATTCGGCGAGGGCATATAATTGATGTTGGGTGAGATCATAAATGCTGCGGAGGGACTCTGCAGGAGATGGAAACTGTTCTCCATGTAATTAGAATGATTATTCCTGCTGCTGTGCAGGACAGGGCTCAAATCGGGGAAATAATTCAGAGGATTGACGCTGTTTTCCGACGGCGGCGGGGAGAAGAATTTGGGAGGAATTGGTTGGAGAGCATTAGGATTCGGCGACAGGATTCCGGGTAAGTGCCCCGTCCGCTGGATGTTCATGTCGCCCCCAATTTCAATTTCGTCGAGAAACCCTAGATTCTGCTGGTGGTCGGGAATAATCGGCGGTTTTGATCGGCCGTCGGGGGATCGGGTTAGCTCAATGGAGGCGAACCGGGCGGCGGGGGATAGAGAACCGGCGGGTTCGTGGAAAGCGGCCGGCGCGGCCGTGATGGACGAGGAGGAGGCGGCGGAGGAGTTTGATGAGCCGGTGAGGCGCTGGACGAGGGACATGAATTCGTTAGGGTTTGCATGTATGATTTTGGGGGAGACCGTGTAGATTATGACTGGCGGCCGTGGCGGCGGCGGCGGCGCGTGGGAAAGGTTGGGGTGCGGGTGCGGGTGAGGTGCCACCGGAGGCTTCCTGATCTTGTGGGAGTCTTTGCGGACTTTAAGCGGCGCGGGGCGGGGGCCCTGGAGTTCTCTCCGGGGAGACCGGCCCGAGGGGAATTCCGGCATGTCCATGGCGGCGGCGGCGGCGGGGCGGCGGTGGTTGTGATTTGGATGATGTTATTTGGTGATATATAGATGCTGAAGTTTCAAGTTTGTGGTTGTGTATACTGAAAATTTGAAATTGAAAATTGGGAAATAATTAATGGTGAATATATATATAATTGAGTGTGGGATTATTATGTATATATATTGTATAGGATGGTTAGTGTGGTGTGTATATATATGTGTGAAATGTAAATTGGAGAGAGGGGTTGAGGATTTAATAATTTATTTATAGTAAGGTGATGCAATTGGGACAGGTTTCTTGGTGTAATAAATATAGGTTTGAACCTGTCAAACCGAATGGGGGTTGGGCAGAAGAAGAATGGGTTTTTGCAGCCTCCGTCTTTGTATAATTTACTAATACTATCCTTCCGCCGTCCCTTCATAATATTAAGATTGATGTTGTCCTAAATTCCCTACATTTGGGAAAATACATTCATTATGAGCTGTTTACATACATAAATATGATAGAATCACTCGTGTACAATATCAGGGGTTTTAATTGATCCTTATTTTATTGTTTTTGGATTTATTTTTAATGGCAAACTTTGGTTTCGCTTTTATAGACAATATCACACATTTTGATTTAAACTCGCCACTTGCCACTTGCCAAAGATCAATATAATTCAGATGGCCTGTATTGGCAAAAATATGTAATTCAGATGGCCAGCTGGTGTCTTAAAGTTACTTCTTTTTTTCTTTTTCTTTTTTTTTTTCTTAATGAACAAAGGAAATCATATAAAGTGAAGTAGTAAGTATTACATACTTCCTCCATTTCTTTTTTGGTTTTATAATTATTACGTTTGCATAGTAATTACTATCATTTATTGAGTAAATTTGATTCGACTTTTTAATATGTACTACATCCATTATTTTTTAATTGCTCCAGTTCAATCACTGTTTTCAACTAACTTACTTTGGATGATTTTATATGATTCAGTACAAGGCTAAATAAAAAATGGTAAAGTAATAATGAAAGTAAAGATTACAAACTACAAAACCCGTAGACTTACCTTCAAAATCATTCTCTAACCTAATCAAATAAAGCTCCAAGTCAGCTAGTTGAAAACAGTGATTGAAATGGAGCAATTAAAAAAGAATGGAGGAAGTATATAAGAAAAAATATAGTCAAATGAGATCTTATTAGATTCCTCTAATTGTATAGATTTATAATATCAAAGTTTATAATTTTCAATTTTGTACAATTTGAGATATTAAGCATATTAAAAATAATTTTCAAGTACGTAAAATCATGAAATGTAACACTTAAAAATTAAAGACGCCGAGGGAGTAGTATCCATGGAGACGAATGAACAAGTGTGATCGTTACGTGAGGAGATTTAATTATATTTAATTTAATCATACTAATTTTTTATTTAAAAGATTTGAATTTTAAATATTTTTTCACACGTGGCATGCATGTAATAAAAGTTTTGAATTGTGTATTAATGTAATATACTATGTTTTGATTTGGGTTTTTCTATGAACTTGAGAAAGAAAAAAAACAAAGTATAAGCATAGTTTAAAAGGTTCTTTCTTTCTTCGATTATTAATTAATTAATTAATTAATACCACTATCTCGTTCAAATTGATGCATTGATAAATGAGTTTTGGAAGCTTATATTGTATAAATTATAAATAGGTAGGTAAAAAATGTTCAATATTTTTTTTTATTTATTGAAACCTTTTATTCAATGTTTAACATTTAATATATAGTATATTATATACTCCCTCCGTAATTTAGTGATATTAACATTCCATATTTTCACGCAATCCAATAATGATTAACGATTAGTATTTCAAATTGTGTAAAAGTAAAAATTATAAAAGTTTAATATTCTAAAACTATGTGATTAGACGAATCTAACAATATCTCACTTGACTATATTTTATCTTATCTAACTGTGTTAAAAATCGAATCAAAGTTACTCAATAAATAGTGTTTAATATGCAAATATTAATATCATTAAATTATGGAGGAAGTATATACGAGATAAGATATTTCCTAAGTTAGCTCGTGTAATACGTTTCACTTAAAAAAGAAAAAGTACTACTACTTAATACTAGATGTTTGTACTTAAGTAAATATTTACACAAGAATTGTGAAAAAAAAAAAATTATAATATAAGACTCCAACAACCATTGAGTTTAATTTGATAGATATGAAATATGATGGATAACTAATATGATTATTGCACCTTGTTGATCTCCTAGTCCAACGATATTTATGAATTGTATAGGTGTTTGTTTTCTGCCTTGTTGGACGACGTGTGAACATTTGGTTTGAGTTTAAATAGTGAGTGTTCTAGAAACTACTCCATTATACTTCCTCCGTTTTTTTTGTTAGCTACGTTTGACAAATGTGTACTGTTCACTTATATACTTTGACTTAAAGTTTTATCATGGTTATACAAGTTAAAATATAGCCAAGTGTGATCTTGTTAGATTTGTCTCGTCTTGTAGATTTTAAATATCAAACTTTTAGAATTTTTACATGTACCAAATTTGAGTTATTAATGATTTAAAATGTGCATTGGATTGCGTGTTGGGTGGGTCCGTAGCTATCTTTAAAAAACGGGGGAGTATATAAATAAGACCAGTATAGTACAACCACCAATTGGGGACTATTGAGGAAAAAATTGGTAGTACTAGTCTAGTACTTGTAGTATTTATTTTATGGTAATTAATTGGTCCATTTGACACTGTCTTTAACACTCTTCAGCCTGGATTTGGTGAGACTTGATCCTTGAATTATCAGCAGCACAAGTTTGGTCATCTCTGACTGTGTCTTAAGTTAACACCAGTAGTCACCACATATATATATATACTTCTATGTCTGACCTGATCCGATCCTAACCGGAATCATCTATCACATATGATTAGCAGCCATTATTGCACACAAAAATTTGTCTCGTGTACTTACAACAGGATGTAGACCCAATATATGATCATACATACTATGCCTGATTTTTTCAATAAGTTCAAATAAATATATATATGTACACTGCATACCAATTCTGGAAAAAGGCCAAATAGAATGACAAGATTGAGAAACCCTAATTCTTACCGAGTTGTTCTTCGTTACTAAGTTTAGAATCAACTTGACCCCTTTTTCTTTGTCTTGTTGACCCTATGTGAGCCTGCTTTACATTTTATTGTTTGTAAAATATGCAGTTTTATTATTTTTTTTTTATTTTTTTTATTTTTGAGTAGGAGTTTTATTTTTTTTGGAAGAGGCAAAGTTTTGTTTGGTTACAAGTTTAATTACCTTTTTTCATGAAAGAATATTGAAGTGGTGGGATTGGGAATATGTTGGTTTTATCGAATGAATTTGAATTGATTGTTGGGAATTTAATGTGTGAATTCTATTTTAAGTTTAAATTTATATATAGTGTATGTTGTCTATATTTCCTCTTTACATCTGTATATTTTTATAATCTTTTTACCATTGAGAGAATCCGAACAAGAACAACCTCATGTGGAGATTTTTTTATTTTCCAAGAAACAAAAATTCATAATAATTATTTTAAATAAAATAAGTTTTGGGATTGGGGACTTATTCTAGTGGCATGTTGGGGTTCGAATCCCCACCCACCCCTATTCATCCCCTTTTCTCATTTGTAATTTGTGTGGTATGAGTTTACACTATTCATTTCCCAAACCTTTAATGACTCTTAAAAAAACATAAAATAAAATAAGTTTTCCAACTTCCAATTTTGTGACTCAGGGTTAGAATTTTATATAAAACCCTTATCCATGCATGAAGAGTGTTTTTTTTTTTTTTTGAGGAATAAGAACACTTTCATTTCTCCCAAAAGAAATTTACAAAGTTCAGTACATATATAATAGAGGCAAGCACCCCCCCTAATGCCACTCAGCGTTTCTCAATCCATACTCATTTCAACACCACATACATCCAGCCAAATTTAATCTATTGTCCACTTCTAATACCAGCATTCCCCTAGATTCAAACCTGAAGCTCCATCTCTCGCCAGTTGGTCTGCGCTTCCATTTCGCTCTCTGAACACATGATTGACCCGAACTTCTCCACTATGCTTTAATACCACCATGATGGGGTGTAACAGATCCGATAATCTCCAAGGAAAGCTGTCAAAATTCTGCAACCATTTTACAACATTCGCGGAATCGCATTCAAATACCAACCTTGGGAGTGGAAAGCCTTGATCTCGAATAAGCACCTGACACACTCGACTTATAGCAGTCAATTCTGCCCTCATAGAATCTGCAAACCCGATGTTATCGGCCAAGGTGAAAATAGTTGCTTCGTCCTCATCCCGAATAATTCCTCCAATCCCTGCCGGTCCCGGGTTACCAAGGGACGAACCGTCAGTATTAATCTTCCACCATCCCCTGTCCGGCCTTTCCCAATGAAGACCATCGCGGTTCGCCCTGGACCCTCTCCAGCCTCTCCGCTCCATACCCCTGGGAAAAGATTCTTCAATGCTGGTAATAGTTGCTCCAATACCTTTATTAGCAATTTGCCACCAATAAACAGTCCTCCATCTACATTCTTCAACAATGGCTTCAATATCAATTGGGCAATTCTTAAATACCACTTTGTTTCTCATCCTCCAAATAGACCAAATAATCGCCATTCCCACCATATCCCAAGCCTCACAATGTACCTGTTTGGCCCGATATCCGAACCATCCTTCCATCAACTTCTCAGCACAGCCTGGTGACACCCACTTCACACCGAACCACCCAGCCCCTATGTACCAAAGCGATCACGCGACCCTACATCCACAAAACAGGTGATCCGACGATTCAACCTCTAGCCCACAACAAGGACATCCTGCTGCTTCGACAGGCAACCCACACCTCTTCACTAAAGTTTCCCTAACTGGGAGAGCTCCTTGTGTCAACTTCCAAGCTAGCAATCTTACCTTCGTAGGACACTTTATCCTCCATACTCTCCTCCAATACCATCTTCTCTCCACCACAGCCCTTCCATCAAAGCGTTTCCAGCATGAAGCCGTGGAGAACTTGCCGTCTGCTTCTCTACTCCAAATCACCCGATCCTCCGAATACCTGTGCAACCTCGTCTGACAAATCGTGCTATAGAAATCATCCCATATCTCCTTTTCCCAATCAAAGACAGGTCTCCTCAATTTCACATCCCACTCCCAAGGAAAGCCTTGCCATTTCCCATAATCTTCCACTTTTCCTTCCTTGTCATTAGCTAATGCAAAAATCCTGGGATACATATCCTTTAGAGTTTGCCCTTGATCAACCCAAGCATCTCTCCAAAAGTCCACTCTTGCACCATCCCCAACCAGGATCTTAAAAGATCTGTTCTGCATATCCAGCTCACAATCTTTCCATGCGCCACAAATCTTTCCCCATACCGCCCTGCTTTCCTTTACCATTGGCAGTAAGGGAGCCTTAAAATCATAGTACTTTGAGTCGATTACCCCCTTCCACAGCCCACTCTCAACCCCGAACCTCCACCTCCATTTTAAAAGTAATGCCATGTTGAATTTCTGTACTTCCCAGACACTTAGTCCTCCATCATCCCTATGTGTGCAAATGGTCTCCCAATTAATAGTGTGTAATCTTCTTACTCCATCCCATTCGTTCCATAGGAAGCATCTTTTTAGTCTATCCAACCGAGCAGCCACTAACTTTGGAACCTTGAACAGGGAAAGGTAGTAAACTGGCAGACTATGTAAAACTGATTTCAACAAACATAATCTTCCTGCCTGAGATAGCAACCGCCCTTTCCATCCGGCCAATCTCTTTTCCACCCTATCCAAAACCGGTTGCCATATTGATGTACCATTAATCCTCCCACCAATGGGAATTCCAAGATATTTTAACGGCCACCTCCCCACACTACAACCAAGGATGTCCGCTGCCGCCTCCTCCATCTCATTGGACACATTAATTCCCACAATACAGCTTTTGCCATAATTGATTCGCAACCCAGTGATGAGGGAAAAACACCTCAGCAGCCTTTTAAGCATAACAACTTGAGAAATTTCCCCTTCGCAAAACATGATGGTGTCGTCCGCGTATTGAAGGTGAGTTATCATTGGCCCGTCTTTGCTTGACTCCAGCCCCTTATACAGCCCCATACCCGACGCTCGACATATCAACTTATTGAATATTTCAGCCACCAAAACGAAAAGGTAAGGAGAAAGCGGATCCCCTTGCCTTAGCCCCTTTTGCATTTTAAAGAACCTTGTTGGGGTACCGTTAATTAGCACAGCCGCGGATGCTGAGAAGAGGCATTCTTTCATCCAAAAACACCACTTTTCATCAAAATTCATCACCTCTAAGATTCCCAATATCGTCTCCCATGAGACACTATCATATGCCTTGGCTATATCCAACTTTACTACAAAGCCGCCCCTTCCCGCCACTTGGTTAGATTGTATGGTTTCCGCTGCTATCAACACGCCATCCAAAATTTGTCTTCCCCTCACGAAGGCCATTTGTGTATCTCCCACCAATTTATCAAGAACCACTGCTATCCATGAAGAGTGTTGCTGTGGACTGTGGTACACCATACACCCCTTCTTCCAGATCCTCCATATAATAAAATATAGTATAAAACTAGTATTTTAAATTTATAAAAACACTGTAAATTTGTGAAATAAGCAAAAACAAAAGCACAAAAACTCAAATTAAATTGACAATGAGCATGCATGCATGGAAGTGAACTAATTAAATCTTGCTAGTGAACATCTTGATTCTTGTACATATATATAGTGTGTGTATATATATATATATATATATATATATATATATATTTGTATATTTGTATATTGTAGCGCTTAATATATAAGCTGGTCAATTAATAATAGTATTCCTAAAGCCACGTATAATTTTGTTAAGAACTTAATTGGGTGCCATTGTATTTCATACTCCCTCCGTTTTTTTTTGTTTGCTACGGACCCACGCAGCACGCAGTCCAATGTACATTTTAAATCATTAATAACTCAAGTTCGGTACAAGTAAAAATTCTAAAAGTTCGATATTTAAAAATTACAAGACGAGACGAATCTAACAAGATCTCAATTGACTATATTTTAACTTGACTAACTATGATAAAACTTCAAGTTAAAGTGATTGTGTGAATAGTGCCGAATTCTCCAACGTAGCTATCATTTAAAAACAGAGGAAGTATTTTACAAGCTATATTTTGTTCTAATTAATTTAATTGTCGCAACAGTTACACATCCACCTCGCCTAATTTAATTACAAATAAATTACAATGAAGAGGATGGATATATTGCAAAGTGCAAAAATTATTATTAGTAATATTCATGACTCTGTATTGAAGGATGCACATAGCCATTTAGAGCACACCACAATTCACATCCCTCGCCAGCTCCTTCATTCTCTCTCCCTCAATAAGTACACCGCTTTACCCTTTAATTTGTTGAAAACAAGCTAGATATTGACAAGATTGTAAAATTAAACAACTATGAATGGTTGGACTGACAAATTTTATTTTATTTTTATAATTGATGCTCGAACGTTATCAAAAAGCGTTGGGCCTATAGTCCTATACCATACACATTATAAAGGATAAAGGTGGGGGTGAGGGATAAATAAATATTATAATTGGAAGTGAGGATCTTGTTTGAATATGTTGAAAAGTATGGTATTGGTAGCTAGCTAGAAAATCCCTAATTCTGGTAGAAAGCTTCTAAATAAACTGTCTATGTCGAATAATACAATAATACATTAATTGAAGAGAGGGATGATGACTTTATGAAACACAAAGGACTGTCGTGCTAAACTTACATAGGATAGAAGTATATACTAGAAAAATTCAATGAATTTTAATACCCCAATAGTTGGCGGGTTTTTATTTATTTTAATTTGTTTATTTTATTTTTTTGGTAGGATCGGATGAGATGAAGGTTTAGTTTGCCATTGCATATGAAGTGAAGTGTTTCTCTAAAGAAATCTGTAATGTTGCTAAAAAATGACATATGACGTGACAGTGGATGAAGTACATATATAGCCGCGCTATAATAGCCCATAGTTGACCTGACCCGTGACGACTCATGAGTCATGACTCCTGAATTAACTGGGTCAATCGTCGGACCCAATCAGTTTGACCGGATCCATTCGGGTCTGGCCCATATTTCTATCCAATATATCATTAATTAATTGAAATACATAAACGTATAGTTGCGTATAGTATACACTCGAATCAAACGAAATGAAATGGAATCCAAACAATTAGCCGGATCCGAAATATAACTTTTAAGTGTTGTTACAAAATAATTAATACATTAAATATAATAATAATAATCCAGTATTAGCTAGAGTTTACTTTTCAATTTTAAGTTTGGGCCTCTTCCTTCCAAATTAATAACTTCATTTAATTATACTTTCTCCGTATCGATATATTTTCTATGAACCCACTTTTCACGCAGTTCAATATAAATTTTAAATGATGAATAAATCAAGTTTTATATAAGTAAAAAAAAAATTTGCGAGACGAATCTAACAAGATCACGATAGTATATTTTAACTTGTATAACTATAATAAAACTTTAAGGGAAAGTATGTATGTAAATAATAACACATTACCAAACGTCAACAACATAACGAGACGGATGTAGTAATGGAAAAAAAAAAAGGTGTGTGCTTCTTTTTCTATAACACAAATTATATAGTAGAATCATTCAAAAATCATTGAGGAATATAATGATGCACCACAAAAATTTAAGTGGCGTCAATAAACCAAAATTAAAACTTTTTTACCTTAAAAAAATAATTTAAATGGTAGTATTATACTACCTCCATTTCTATGAATTTGAATATTGGGATTTTTGACACTATTCATTATTCAAGTTGGATTTACGTTTATACAATAATTATGGAAGAAAAAACCATAGGCAAGTGAGATATTGTTAGAATCGTCTCGTCTTGTAGTTTTAGAATATCAAATTTTTATAATTTTTACGTGTACACAATGTAAGTCATTAATTGTTAAAAATGTGCGTTGGATTGCGTGTGCAGAATATGTATTTCATTTTCATAAAAATAGAGGAAGTATGTCCCACGGCAATACATGTGGGTCCGCCCATAAGCATGGAAAGGTCAGCCAATGAGGAGGTTCCGGTCAATGTCTGTACTTGAATTTGCTCTTATTACAGACTCGGTCGTCTTGCCTACTTATACTAGAAGTATACTATATGTATAAACCTACCATTATAAAACAAAAACAAAATCAAATGAAATTTCAAATAAGTCATGCCATTTAAAATAAACGGTAAATCACAAATTAATGTTTATTGTTTTTAATTAAACACCTTTCACCAGTTTGGTTGTGCCAAATCACTAATCATAATATTTCACAGCTTAAATAGCTAACATTTTTAAACCTCTTTTTAATGATTTCCCATTTTTTAATATACAAACAAGTATTTTACCGGATCAATAATCATACTATTATCAACTAGATGCTTTCACCTGATGCCTAATATATTATAATTAATGTCATTGCCCCATTATTCAATTTTCGTTGTAAGAAAAATGTGAATTTCTTTGCAAAAAAATTGTTTTGGGAAGAGGCGCCCTTAATTGCCCTTGCAGTTCCTGATTAGTCTTGGGTCCAATGTGGCCTGGGGATACCCGGTTTCACAAAAAAATTTGAATTTCTTTGCCACGTGTTTTCTTTTCTTTTTTTTTTTTTAAAGTACTTAAATATTTTCACTTTAAATGAAGTATTGAACAACTAATTTTACAGTAGTGAGTTTTGTTTTGTCGTTGAGAAATTATAAAAAATGCATTGACCTTTTTATTTAACTTTCAGATGATGAAATACTCATTTTGACCTGAATTAATATATGGTGATATCTCATTGAAATTGTCGTTTCTCAAACTTATGGACTGCATTAAATTACCAGTCCATTTGTTGTTCTTAGCTTGTTTTCTTTATTTTTTTTTTCCCCTCCTTGTTCTTTATTTGTCTCTAATCCCTTAGATTGTTGCTTCTTGCTGCTGCAATTTTCAATTCCAGTTTCATCACCTGTGAGTTGTGACTGAAAAGGATAGAGTCTACAATATACAATTTTCGTAACATATGAACTATATATACCTATACTATAAAAGATTTTAATAATTTTTAATAAAGTTTCAAATATTTATCATATTTACTATCTCAAAATCTGAATATAAAGTAAAATCCTTAACTTATTACATGTATGTTTTTTTTTTTTGTTTTTTTTTATCGTTTTATATATTTTGCGTTTGTAAGATAGAAATGAGATTTTTTTAATCCAAAACGGAAACCAGATAAAATGATGGTGAGAATAGACTTGACCATTTGGGACTGATAATGAATAATCGAATTATTTTTTTTTTGTTAAGCATAATCGAATTATTTAAGTCATTATTGCATTGGGAAATGGGAAGCTTCCCGAGTATATTAATTAAATAATTTAGGAGGTATTATTATTTAAAGCCCAATAAGGCCCAAAACAGCGTTGGGCTAAGAATTTTTTTCTCGAAGTATTGATGGGAGGTTTGTTTTTGCTTTGCCTTGTTTTTTTTATACTACTACGTAGTACGTATTTTATTTTTTTAATGGTGTGATATCAGTGTGAACAAGACTAGCTAGAAATCCATGCTTAAATTTATTGATTAAATTGTCAATTTATAACATTTGAATTGGGGGTTCAGATTTAGATTATGTAGTCAAATTTATATCTTCTTTTAGGACATATGCGCCTTTTTTCTTAAAAAAAAAAATTAAAAAGAACAAACATCACTTAGACTAATAATATATTCCTACATGATAGTTTAATTATATATTGTTTTATAGACTTATTTATCATTTTGTTTATGTTTAGCGCGCGCCCCTTTAATTAGAACTAGTTCTAGCTAATTAATTAAAATTAGTATTAATTTTCATAAAATAATTCATGAAAGTTAATTCATTAAATTAAAACATACCCTGCTATAATACCCTAGCAAACCATATCCTTCAAATGAAAAAAAGAAAATCTTCCGTTCGTCGTGGATGTACAAAGAATAAAGAAAAAAAGTTTTAATTAAAAGGAGACAAAAAAAAAATACAGTACTTCAATTGCTTTGACGAATTGAACTGGCGAGGGAGTTTTTTTTTTTTTTAAAATAAATTATTTTTTTGATAGGGCGGGGCCGGGTGGGGATCGAACTTCTAACCTATGGTTGAGAGAAAGGGACTTGACCACTAGGGTAAGTCCCCAACTCCTAAATTATTCAGAATAAATTATTCAGAATGCATCTATGACAAAAATAAAATAAATAAATCGATCAATGAATTAACATGGCAACCCTGTTGAATGGAGAAAAAAACATTAATTAGCGTTTGTTGATTGGTGAAAATGAAATTAATACACTATCTCTAGAACCGTTTTCTTCAAGATATAGAAGTACTATATAAATGGATTGTGATTTGGACAAATTAAAATAAAGAAGCAAAATTGAATAGCTAGCTAGAATGAACACTAAAATAACATGAATAAAGCCGCCTTCAATTTGAACGATTCTGCATATCTGATTGGCTTCATATGTTGCATTTACATAGTAATACCTTGTACTGAGGGCCCCCATCAGTATGAACTACCACTATTAATTATATTTATTTTATTATATTTTTTTTATATTGGCCAGTGATGATGTACATCAACTTGATTATACTAGTATATACTATATGTTTAATTCATTTGCTTGTAAACAATTGAGATCGATTTCATGGAAGCTGACCCATATATAATTTGAACATACTAATTATGTATAAAGAGAGTACATATATAATAAGAAAAAACGAGTGCATCCATGTTTTCCTTTGTATTACATATATTATATCTCTCTCTAGAAGATTAGTTTGATTATATTGCATGCATGCATGATTCTTAATTAATTGGTTATTCGTAGCTCTTTAATTTCTTTGTATGCCAATATATAGTGTAGGGATAGAAAAACTGAAAAACCCTCGTCTAAATTTTACAGATAGATATGGATTAATTACTCCTTCCGTCCCATAATATTTATCTTCTTCGACACTGTAGATACGGAGTTTAAGAAAGTTGTATTTTATTATTTTCATGTGTACTTTTTGAGGGGTAAATTTGTCTCTTTTTGTCTTGTAGTGCAATTGTTTGTAAAATTAAGGATTGGTTTTTCTGTAAATATATAGACATGTAGGGACATTTTAGTAAAAAAAATTTCCTTTTTGGGGTAGGAAGATAAATGTGGGACGTCTAAAAACGGAAAGTAAGAAGATAAATATGGAACGGAGGGAGTATTACGTCTAAATTTGAATACAGCCTAATTATATTACTACAAAAGAATGCCGCCTAACTATAACGGAAAAGGTGGAAACTGTGTCTGTACTAGGAACAAGATTATTGCATTGAGTTGACAGACCAAAAGTATACTCGTCTCTGATGTAGAAGATCATCAATAATAATACTCATGTACTTCTACTATGTAGAAAAGTTTGACTATCATATTAAATAAAGTGTTTTTTTTTAAAAAAAAAAAAAAAAAAAAAAAAAACTACTACAATAAAATAGACATGAATCAAATCCACAACACAACAGTTGCCTTAAGCGGTTATGTGGCTCTAATTACCTAAAAAATAATGTCTCCAGCATATGTGAAGGTAAGGAAGAGATCTACCCATCTAAGCTCTCCCGTGCGTGCCTCGAGATATATTTTTAATTCTTGGGTTAATCAAGAAACTTCTTTGGTTCAACCCAAGGATATATAAAGATGAATTTGAAGTACTTCAATTGGACAATTTGTTATTCTCGAAATACATTTTGTGTTTTTTTCCAAATCATCAACTAATTCTTTCGCTATATTATCCTTTTGGCCATACATGCATGCATGTATAAACTACGGAAGAGTGATGGGAGAAGAAGAAGGGAAGCAAAATATTTCTTCCATCATATTCAATATGTTTTGTTTGATTTTTAGATATTACTACTATTTATTTATTTTTAATTAAATTTTATTTTTATAAACATATATATATATATAATTAAAAAGATAATTAATAAATTGAGCTTTATTAGATTATATTGACCACTACAGTCTACATGTTCTAGATCAAACATAGCCACCTATTTCTTCTTATTCAAAATGGGAAGGAACAACAGGATTCGACAATGTGTGCAGGCGGCAACAGAAGCGGGCATATAATGCGGCTGTGGCATGAATAATACTCCCTCCGTTTTTTAAAAATTGAAACGGACTCACAGTGAACGCAGTCCAATGTATATTTTAAACCATTAATAACTCAATTTCGGTACAAATAAAAATTCTAAAAGTTCGATATTTAAAAATTACTCGACGAGACGAATCTAACAAGATCCCATTTGGCTATATTTTAACTTGTATAACTATGATAAAACTTTAAGTCAAAGTACGTGTGTGTGTGAATAGTGTCAAATATCCCAAATGTTACAACTATTGGAAAAACGTAGGGAGTATCCACGTAGTACAATTTAATTAAATATAGTTTGGTGCGTGGGTCACCAATTCACGATTTCCCTATACCATTTGACTAATGCATCGATCTGTTGTTGCAGTTGCATCATCGTAGTATATATCAAATCCACCACACACGCTTGCTTGCTCACACCATGTCGTGAATCGCATCATATACTGTACAGTAATTATAGTACTACTACTATTAGTCTCACTCATCACGTTATGTTCAATATCACTTGTTGCCACCAACACACTAGCTATATATTGATTGAGGATGTTTGGATGTTGGTACATTGGCGAGCGGATATCGGATTGAAAGAGCATATTGTCTCACATTTCTCTCTCCGAATCTGCTATCTGCTAGCGGATCCGCTGACTCCCAAACATCCCCATTGTCAATGACCTTGGGAGGAGACCCAATCGTCGTGTCATTATTTTTTCTATATAAAAAAAAAAAAAGATAAAATGAGACATGGTCCTTCATCCAAGTTCGACCAACACTTAAATTCAACCTCTTGGTCTCTTATCTTTTGGCCAATGGGAATGGGATATTTGTCTCCTTCCCATTGACCAACTAAAATTTTAATCAAATCCTATTAAAATCATTATATCTTTTATATTTTAAAATAAAAATAAATAAAAAATATACCATATTTTATAATTTTTCATTCTCTACAAATAGAGACCACTCTTGCTACATTTTTATTAAATACATAATATATCAATTTTGATATATTTAACCCATTTTAAAATTTATATAAAATAAAAATAAATAAATAAAATATATTAACATTTTAAATTTTATTCTTTATAAATAAGATAAATATTTTATATTTTTGATACTTTTTTATATATATATATATACTTCCTCCGTTCCTTATTAAATGCACATTTGAGATTTTGTTACTGTTTATTGAGTAACTTTGATTCGACTTTTTAATACAATTATATAAGATAAAATATAGTCAAGTGGGATCTTGTTGGATTCGTCTTATCGCATAGATTTAGAATATCAAATTTTCGTAATTTTTACATGTATACAATTTGAGTTATGAATGATTAAAAACGTGTATTGGATTGCGTGAAATGTGGGTCCGTAGCATTTAAAAAGGAACGGAGGAAGTATATTTCAACCTAATCTAAAATTATGTAAATTAAAATAATTATATATATAATATGGCGGTTGGATGGTTGAGTGGTTATTGATAAAGTATGTGAAATTGGGTGGTTGGGTTGGGATGAATATTTATGGTTTGGAGAAATTAATTAAATAATGAGATGGTTGTATGGTTGGGTGGTTGGGGTGCTCATGGATAAAGAAAGCCGTAGGGCCTTCGTTTCGACGACCTGTACGTTATCACATCAAAAATAATACTCCATCCTGCATATTCTAGATAAATTTTGAGGGTTTGTTTTTTGTATTTGAACAGGGGGTTGTTTATTGTGTTTGATTGAGTAATTTTCTTTCTTTTTTTTTGTAAAGGGTTGTGTATTTAGAAAGAAGCTTTCTTTATTAGTTTTATAAATAGACCGTCTATTGTAATAAAGGGGCATGCATAAAAAAAAAAAAAAAAGGCAGTGAAATTATCCTTAGTTACTTTTTCTTTCTTAATTTCATTAGTCTTAATTTAGTTTAGTGTTAGTTATTATAATATTCTAATTACAATGGCTACTAACATGTATATGGATACGAACCATATTACCTGTGCAATAGTTATGGCAAGGTTATTGAGACATGACATCCACCAGTCTATATATCACCCAACAAATGGACCAAAACATTAATATTATCAAGAAATTAGATTTCCGGTAATAACAGAACCTAAGACTGCTCTAAACCTAGTATCACTGAGATATTAGAAACATAACAAGAAGTTTTTAATTTATACTTTCACTGAATATTTAATATTGTTGGTGGGAAAAAAAAAACTAAAAACTAAAAACTGAAAACTGAATTCACCACAAATAAAGTTCGAACTAGGGTACATCCACCACAAGAAAATAAGGGTTTTAAAATGGATTTTGTGATAGAAAGTTTCTGTAATAATAAATAGGGATGTAAATGGGTAGGGTAGGGTACGGGTATACCACCTCCACTCACTACCCGAAATATAATTATCCTACCCTTACCCTACTCTGTTACCCTAAAATTAAATATCGGGTAGGATTCGGGTAAAGCCCGTCGGGTATGCGGATTATCCACGGGTAAACGGATACCCGAAATCTTAAATATTACATAGTTAACCGACTCTACCCGACCCAACTTTAATAAAGAAAAAACTTATTTTTCACCATAAAAAAATAAATAAAACATTCATTATTGCACGAGAACAAAATCTGAAAGAATATTTTAAAAAACTACTAAAGCAACATAAATAAATATTGTAATATTTAAGAATATTCGGTAAAAAATTCATAAATCTTTTTACTGCCAAATCTCAAACATTAATAAATTTGAAATATAAAAATAAATAAATAAATAAACAAATATATAATATAAATTAAATATATATATATAAGTATATATAGATAAATAAATATATACTTCATATATTTAATCGGGTAATCGGGTAGGGTAATCGGGTAATATATAAAATCCATACCATACCCGCAACCGATATGATTTATTTCGGATTCGGGTAATACCCTACCCGATTATCTCTACACTACCCTACCCGATACCCGATTATCCGACGGGTTACCCGACCCTACGGGTAAAGTTGACATCCCTAGTAATAAATAGCGGTGGATTTTGTTACGAATTTTTGTTCTGTCACAATTCGTGACATAATTTGCAACGGGAAATTTGCGTAGCAAAAATAAAATTATTTTATTTAATATAATATTTTTTAAAATATATTAAGTTTCCTTTATTATATTTTAATTTATATTAACAATTTAGTTAAAGTAATTTATTTTAATTCATTTCAATGCTAGATATTTCCATTTATCACATTTAATTCTGTTCATTATTTGAAGTTTTAATTATTATCTATTTACTACTATATAAACGGGAGAAGAAGTTTTTTGCCAAATCTGAATTTTACTCCTGTCCGTTGGATCAGTCTCCAATTTGAGATCCTGGCCGTTCATTTCCCACTTTCTTTCTCCTTCGAGCTGTCTCTGATTCGCGTTTCTCTTCTTCTTGCTCTCGCCATCTGTCTCTTCTTCTTTTTGCTCTCGCCATCTGTCCCTTATTCCCACTTCCTTTCGTTGTTCCCTCGCCATTTGTCTCTTGTTGGGTTCCAGTTTGTTTTTTGTGTGTTGTTTGCGTTGAAGGAGACTTCTTCCGTGGCCCGATCGAGCTTTAAAGCTTCGTCCCTCGTTTGCACGCCCTCGCTTTCTTCGGTGGTCCGGGTGAGGAATTTTGTAAATTTTATCGCCGGAGTCGTTTCCGTTGCGTTTTTGCAGAGGGTGTTCGATTCTGATGTAGTTATTGCTGGGTTGTTTCTTTTGTTCGGGCTTTGTGGAAATTGCATGTCATTTGCACTAACGAATTGGGTTACCTGTTTTGGAAATTGCATGTAATTTGCACTCGCGAATTGCAAGCCCTAGCCGCCATCGATTCTATGTCTCGTCGCCTTTCCCAAGCAGCCGGAAGGAAAATCGCCGCCGTGCAAACCCTCCGCCGCCACTACGATTCGATCGTTAAGCCCTTCTATTTCAGAATTGTGTCCCTCGGAGGCCGAAGGAAAGGTGATAGATCGCACGCCTTGTTAGTTTGTATGGTTTTCTAATTCTGATCATTATTGGTTCTTGATTTGGTTTCTCTATTCTTTATTGTTAAGAATTGGAAAGAGGAGTCCTAATTCTGATAATTCTTTTTCGGTTCGCTAATTGGAATTTGATTCTGCATCAAATCTGTTTTTGCACTCCGTTACAATTCCCTTTCTGAAACTAGGGTTTTGTGTGTTTTGACAATTGATTGTTTTGTCGACAATAAATCGAGTTCTGGAATTTAGGTTAGATTTCCGTTCGGAACGCAGTGGCATGGAGCTTGATTTATGGAAGGCTAATGGCTATCCATCTGCATGGTTGCTGAAACTGATGAGTACAGTAAAGTTCAAGTTCTTTATTCAGTAAACCTTTCTTTAAAAGGTTTCTTCTGTGATTTGTTCTGTTTCTGTGTACTACTTTGCTAAGCTTGTAGATTTGAAGTATGCTATGTAGTATGAAAAAAACTATTTCTGTTACTACTGATTGCGTGTTAATTAGATGTTAAATGTGCGTTTAAGTAGAAGAATATATCAATCACCTTGGGTTCGACTGCTTTAGAATCTGAACCAAATCAAATTGAACAGTTTAGTATTTGCACCTCGTGTTGATGCTTAATACTCTCCCCTGGACTATAGCTCCCTTCAGCAAATGGGATTATAATTTGTCCTTATCTTGTGTAATTATGTTCTGTCATCTGTGTAGAGAATCTGCTTATGGAGTTTCAAAGATTTATATTGTGTAATTTTCTTTATTTAGAAATATTGTAGTTATTTAGTGGTTTAGTAATTCTTAAGCCATTTTCTGTTTAATCAATCTGTTTTTGTCACACAAACTGTTTTTGTTTGACAGGGTTTCCGCTCTCGGTGTGGAGTGGCAGAAGATGGAAAATATACATTTGCGGTCGTTCTTTGGAATGGAACCTATGCAGACGGGTGTGCGTGTAAAAAGAATTGATCCCACCTCTTCAATGTCCAATGTTTTGAAACCATCAGATATCATTCTTAGATTTGATGGGGTCAACATTGCTAATGATGGAACCAGTAAGAGTTAGATACTTGATTGTGTGTTGCATGAAAGAATAGGTTTTCTGGTTTGAATGCCCTCAGGTCATCTTAGATCTCTCCTCTTATGACAGTCTAATGCAATATGCAGTTGCAATATCATCTTCCTTCCATGCCTTGCATTCTCAAATATGTGATTGGGGATTAATGTTCAATGTTTTGTTTATTTTGTTGGGGTGACTATCAAATTTCCAAGTCATAAGGGCATGTATTTTTACACTGCCAAGCGGGTAATAGTTAATAACTCCTGAACCTTTAACTTCTAAATATGTCATGTAAGTTGGTTTAAACTGTTAAAGTGTGGATTTGATCACGGACTGGGCTACCATCCATGTTTTTGATGAAAACTGTCTATCTTCAATTTCATTACCTACTTGCCTTTGCACTGGTTGATTGAAAGGCATCACTTTTGTGTAATTTCCTTGAATTCTGGAATTTCATCACATTTATCTTTCTTCCAATTCCATTTTGGCCTGGTGAGCGGATTAGGTTTAACATTCTTGCGTCCCTCAAGTATACCGGAGAAATAGCAGAAATAGATGTTCTTCGTAATTCCGAAATCCTGAAGTTTAATGTTGAACTTGGTTCGCAAAGAAGGCTAATTCCTACTCACAGCGATGGCAGGCCTCCTTCCTATTATATTATAGGTGGATTTGTTTTTGTAACAGTTTCCCTTCCATATCTCCAGGCTGAGGTTAGTGTCCAATGTTGTCCCATGATAAGAAAGCTTGCTTACTTATAATGGGAATAGCTACAGCATTTCTGCTTTTGTCTTATTTCTTTTCCTCGTAAAACATCAGAGTAGAGATTGCTATCCATGGGTTCATCCTGGACCAGATTCCTGTGCACTATTCCAAAACTTAATGATGTAAAATGTCTATTTTTGTATTCATGCATTTTGGAAAGCACTAAGCAACTAAGCACTACAACTATTCTATGCCTGCAATGTCCAGCCTATTATGATATTCAACCTTTTTGTCTGTAAGAGCAATTAAACCTGATGTTGGCATCTATGACTTGATACAAGATGACTAGAGGCAAACCCTAGGTTAGGTGCTTTCGAAATGCTTGAGCTGAACTGTGCCTTATTGTATTAAAAAGATCAAAATAAGATGTTAGAGATAGCCGATAGCTCTAATAAGAGAACATTTAAGGTGTTTATATATGTCATTGTTTGGGGTGGACTCTTTCAAATCACATCATACTCCGAATTCTTCTGCAATTACAATGTGGTAATTACTTGATTTTTTTTCAGCCTCATTATATAGTTCTGCTTTGGGTTCTTCTCTATATGCTCCTTTGATTTTTAATTATATTTGTCTTCTGTTTACAGAATGTTCACTTGTAGTATTTTTTGAAAAATAATGTTCAATCGTATCGTGTTTAAATGCATAAAGTGGGTTTTATTTAGTTTAATATGCTCCCCCACATCTATCTACTTTCTTTTTCTTTTCTTTTCTTATTTTTTTTCCTAATGGATTATTTCTTTCCCTGTCTGAAGCTTTAATGGATCTGTAGCAACCATTGTCATGCTTTTGCATCGAATCTAATACTTCGGGGCTGCTTTGTAGCCATCATAGGAATTTTAAAATGTTATAATACATGCCAAACTGCAGGGACATTGTTTGTGGACTTGCTCACTTGCATGAACTGGGTATTGTTCACGGGGACTTAAAGCCTCAAAATGTTCTCGTCGTCAAAGATCGTATTATATCTTCTAAAATTTCAGATATGGGTATCAGCAAGCACTTAGATGGAGACATGTCATCATTAACCAGGCCTGCTACTGGTGAGCACCTTTTGTCAGTTCATAATTTGTAGTAGTTCTCAGTCATGAAAGACATGACAAAATTGATTTTTATTCAATCTCATGTATTTTAAATAGGATCCGGTAGTTCAGTGTGGCAAGCCCCTGAACAGATACGTCATCAACGCGAGACTCGAGCTGTAGATTTATTCAGTCTAGGCTGCATCCTCTTTTTCTGCATGCCCGGTGGGAAACATCCTTTTGGAGAAAGCTTTGAACGTGATGTTAACATAGTCAACGATAGGAAGGACCTGTTCTTGATTGAAAACATCCCTGAAGCTACTGATCTCATCTCTCAACTTCTGGACCCCGATCCAAACATGAGGTAACTCTTCAATTATATTTATATAGCTGTCAACTATAATCAATATCATCATCATGATCATCATCATCTCTGTAACCTATTTTTTGGTGGTATCTAGGCCAAAGGCCATAGAAGTAATTAACCACCCCTTGTTCTAGAATTCGGAGATACACCTCTCATTCCTTAGAGATGTCAGCGACAGAGTCGAACTTGAAAACAGGGAGGCTTCATCTCCACTACTGGAGGCATTAGAAAGCGTTGCAAAGGCTGCTTTTCGTAGTAGCTATATATGAGCATTTTTACTACCATGCTTCTATGTGAAAGAGGAATTGTATATTAACGTAATCCGGAGTATGATTGCTATTGTACTGGGATGAAATATGTAGAATATGTTTTGAGGGCTATTCAGGTCAGCATCTTTTATATTACTTATTTTGCACTCTTATAGCGCCGCCTCCGGAATAGCGATTGGATCGTCAAAGACCTTCGGGCTAGATCATCTGGTGTTCCCAAACATTGCGGTAATATTTTTACTACTGTTTTGTTCTTCAACTTATAAATACGCAGGCTGTGATGTTGATTTTCGTTTTCTTTGGTCTACACATTCTTTGAATTTCGGGATGTTGATTTTGGGCATTGTGAATCGCCACCGAAATTGAGACTCGAAAATCGTCAATGGAGGCTGAATTCAGGCACTGAAATCGGAGCTGAAGTTGGGAGGATTTGTACTTTTCTTTTATCTAATTTTTATTGGGTTTGTTCAATTGGTTTGATGATGTTTCTGGAATTTAGGAACTCAATGGTGTCTACTTTGGAAAATCACAAAGAAGAGAAGTTTGAAATAGATCTTATGGTGAGTAGTAAGTCATTTCCAACACTTCATGCTATTTGTGGTCGAATGTAATATAGGATCTTATTGCTTGAGTTATATTTCAGGCTCCGCCACTGGTGGCAAGATCCTCTCCCGAGAGGGAAAGCATGGTAGAGTCAAGGATAGCTGCCGGGGATCAAAAGCCAGTTCTATCCAATGTTGATTCTGTAAGCAGCTTACGTTGAGTGAATTTTAATGATGGTTTTTGGATTGAAATAGGAACTGAATTTTTTAGTATGTCTTAATTAACTTGGTGGTTCCCTTTGGTCATCTGAAATTAAATAAATAAATAAATAAATAAGAAAGAAAGAAAAAAGTCACTGAAAGCTGATAAAGATAACTAGGAGGGAAAGTCCTTGCAAGTTTTAACCCTTTGATTTTCGGAGGTTTCTATGAAGTTAATGAATTACTAATTTGAGAATTCGGTCTTAGGCAAGATATGGGGAGTTCGAGTACTAAAATTCTCGCTAGGTTGACTTAAATGTAAAATTTTCAAATTCAAGCTCGAGCTCAAGGGCGAGTTGAGAACATAAGTTCCAAGTTTGAGCTTATGTTAGACTATACTTGATTCTAACTATAGCTAAATAAATTTAGAAGTTTGTAGGAACTGCTCAAGTTTGATCATTAGAAAGTTTAGATCATAAATTCGTAATTTGTATTGTATTGAATTGATCCAAAAAATACATTTGTGATCAAATTCTTGACCAATTCACATATTACAGTTAAACATAATCATCATATTATACACTATAATGTATGTTGAATAGCATGATATTTGACGATGTTGGAAAGAAAATTGAGTGGCTTGATCAAATTCGAGTCAAGTATTTTCCAATTCTGGTTTTGCTGTGATCTATTTTCTTATTACATGATTTCTATTTTTATTTTTTATATTTTTTTAATAGAGCATGCAATTATTTCATGTTGTTATTTGGACTTATGCCAGATCCTTCAGAACAATTGACGAGGAACAATTATTACACGGTTTCTGTGAAGTCTATGAACTTATGCCAAAGACTTCAGATCACAAGTAAGTCTCAATCTTTTCCTTTACTAATTGGAATCTTTTTAGTTGACTTCTTTGGCAGCTTGAGTTCTTCAATAAGTGTGTGAATGATGCTATTGCATTTTTTTAATCCAACTCCTTTCATTTTAGTATGTGGTATAAATATGTGCTGTACTTTTTGGTTTTTGCACTTGATTGGAGTATAACTGTTGGATGTTATGCAGAATCCGCTCGGAGACTGGTGGTGGCCTTTCACAGGTAGAATAAGGTTTCAAGTTCTGTGCCCTCGTTCAAAACTTTGATCAACTTTAATTTCAAGGGACCTGCTACTATTCTAATAGCTTAGATTGCTATTATTTTAAATGGTTTCATTATTTTTGAATTTGTATTGTTTATAAACTATTGGTATTATTTGAAATGGTTTCAATATTATTTTAAATCTAGAATGGTTGCTTAAGCTTTCGTCCTTAATTTTAGCTGTTGGTTTTGTGATTACTTTGAAACAGTGTTTCATGTCCTTCGACTCGATTTTTGCTCCTTGCTAAAGTTTAGGTCATATGAATGCATGCCTGTAAGCTGAATCTTGTTACGAGCTACTTCTCTCCATGGTATAAAGTTCAATAATTCAATGCCTTCAGGAACTCTTGCACGCTTTACGGGTTTGAATATTCTAGAGCGAGCTGCTATGGGTATAAATCCTGGAGGTTCGACTCAATATCTATTTTGTCTTTAGGTGCGTGTTCATCTGCTAGCTTTAAGATTGATAAAAAGTTAAACTTATTCTTGGAGCATATAATGCACAAATTTAATTTTTAATCCAAATCAGTAATTTCATCTGCTATAGCTTCATGTCGCTTTGCTTCCGAGATTGAATGTTATTTGAGTTCTTGAATAAGTTCTTACATTATGATCAATTCAATTTACAAGTGGTCAGAATATTAATTCTCCATGACAAGCCACTAGATATGGTCTGAATAGCTCATATTTTCCTGTTTGGCATGATCAATAGTGTTATTTACCATGGGGCATTATGATGATATAGATTGTTATGCTTTAACAAATCAGGTTTGTCAATGACATATAATAAGCAAAACTGATCATTTGGAATGCATTACTAATATATTATGTTTTATATTTTTTAGTTAGAAAAACAACCATTAACCAATAACTGCTTTTACAATGTCATTTAGGTGCAAGTGATCAAGTTTCAAGTCTTGGCAAATCTTAAGTTTCCAATAAGTGATCATGTTGGTGAATATCAGGGAGCATATAAGGTGCAAATACTTGATCAAATATAGTATGTATCATCTCAATGGTGTTAAGTCTTTACTCTGGTATTCCCACCTATATATTTGATTACATTTTACTTTTTTGTAGGGCGTTTCACAAAGAAGGGATACTAGGCAAGAAGAAATTTAAATTAGGTCGAGGTAGCCGAAATTGCTCCCTAGACCCTAATGACGATGATTTTGGAAGGTGTTCGGTCTTGGAGGTGCTTTGCCAGGCATAGTTCAGTTATATATGACTTAGGTACTTATGTAGTGTTCATTGACTTGTTCTAACCATGTCATATTTAGATATGGGATTGTAGTTTTTAACTGCACATTGGATTGTAGTTTGTAAGTTATGCTTCTTTGTTTGACTTTGCAGCTCTATTGGATTGTAGATATACTTGCATTTATTTCTTTTCTTTGTAAATGGATCTTGACGAGACCAAAATTGCTCATTCGTCAGTTAATTCTAAGGAATCTAGAAACCCTTTTCCACAAATTGCTTCCAGGTTTTGTGTACATTGTATATGCTGGTGTTGGATCTAAAATCCCATTTGTTGAATATAATCTTATATTCATTTATCTCTGTCATTTTCTTTGTCAGCCTCTTGCGGACGCGATGCACTATAAAAATCATGAAGTGATCAAACTTTTGGAGAAGCATGGTGCTAACCAATTGGTTAGTGATTTATTTAATGAAAACTCTGCATTTTTTTCCCTTTCGGTGTACAAGCTTGCTTTTACTAACTGTTTTCATCTACTCTTGCACTATTTGGGGACTTGTTGTTTCATTCGATGGCCCCAATTCATGTTGATAATGTCCGGCAGGTACCCGACTATGAGATTGATCCCAAGGAACTTGATTTCACCAACAGTATTGAAATAACCAAGGTACTTTCACCGTTTCATGGCATGTATTTTTTATTATCTCAAATGAGGAAAATCAACGGCATGTATTTTTTATTATCTCAAATGAGGAAAATAGAAGAGAGGTTATATATTTTGATTCAAGAAACACACAAGGGCATTAATTTACTTCTTTTCTAATGTCTATGACTCAAACATAAGAAAAGTAAAAAGATATAGCAGTTTGCTTATCAATGGACGAATTGAGGTTCTATTTTCTTGATAATGGAAAAAGATGTAGCAATTTGCTTCTGTGTGTTCAGTTGAGGGAATTTGGGGGTTGTGTGCTTCGAGGAGGATGTTTGGGCTGCAGATTGTTTCCTGTTGTACATTTGGCTGAAGGATCTCTCGCATTGGTATATATGTCCTGGACAACATTTTCCTTGATTCCTCAATTCTTTTTCAGAAATAAAGATGGAACAATTTTGCAGGTACTTTATGGCATTTGCTTCAACCTCTGTAATATGCTAACACACCCAGACTTCTGTAGATTTTTGGTTCTGTTTTTGGCGTTTCTGTAGTGTACTATGGTACACTACGTATAACATAGTAAATAGCATATAAGGAAACCATCTGCGCTCACGTACAATTATTTCTTCTTTCTCCATAGGCATTTGTATGTCCCAAATAAGCTGTGCATCGCACAGCTGACTTAGCTAGTATATGTATATAATTTTCTGCACATAATAATGAATAGAATTAAAAATGACATGAAATTTGAATGGGTGGAAAAGGAAGCCTGAGGCCGTGGAAGGGTAATGTTGAGAACTTGAGATTGTGAGGTGCGGTAGCTTAGCAACGGAACCATTTTCCGTCGCAACTTTTGGAAATTGGTTGTTGCGACAGAATTTGCTACGATAATTTTCCAAAGGAAAAGAAATATTTTCTTATAGTAATCGATACGATGGTGTAGGTCTTGTGGGAAGATTAGAGGTGTCTTGGGATTAATATAATATACTAATAATGGTGCATGGGAGGCAGCTTAATTGGGATCAAAGTATGGGATGGCGACAACCCTTTGGTTTTCGTCGCTTCATGATAATGCATGGCAGATATATAATAGAGATCAATGCTCATAAGACTATATAATTTGAATGGAATGTAGACAAATTTATTTAATTTGAGCATTTGATTTTTATTTTTATTTTTAATTTTTTTTTTGAAAGAATGTTACAATAAAATAATTAGAGATGACAATATTATTCACTAATCAATTGTATTAATGTTATAAACAGGTTCTTGATGTAACATATTGTCTTGGGCTGAATGTAGCATAGGGATAACCAGTATACGTCAAGAATTGTATCGTATTGGTTCCACAACTAACCTCTCTTTTGTATCTATATATATTTGTAGTAATAATAATAGTTGAGCATATGTAAAAATGGAAATTCCACGTTTCAATTGAAATCCTAATTTTCCATGCGTTTATTATCTATATATATATATATACACGCACAAGCCACAAATTATGACAAGAAAACTAATACTAATACTAAGAAAGAAGAAGATGGAGGAGCAAAGCCTGAAATATATGACATTTAATTAGGGTTTAGAAAGTGACAATACAGAGGAAGGGTGGTTTCACAAAATCGATCTAAACTTGTCAAAATATTTCAGCACATGAGTATGACCACCTAAGAGCAACTACAACAGTCACCCTCGGTTCTCCTCTTTGGACAAAATAAGAAATTTGAATAATGAAAAAAAATAAAACATATTTTATAGAATTTATTTTATTTTATTAAATTTGAATGTTTGCTTGAGGGAAATTAGAGAATGGAGATAAAATTTAGGTGGGTTTTGAAATGAGTTCAGAAGTTGATGTGGCATGAGGGAGTATGTAGAGCGATAACTTATTTTTTGGGTTCTCCATTGGAGATGGTCTTAGATTACCGACATTAACATATATCAATTGCAAATCGTAGTATCATCATACCAACAAGCATCTACCATAGACTACACTAATATTTATTTTTATTTTATGGCAAATATTCCTAAAAATTATATGTAATTACAAAGATTGAAGCTTCCTTTTGCATTAGTCGTTCTAATTAATGATCTTCACCTACTAATTAATCTTAGCTTAAGACAATTATACTTTGCGTAATGGCTCCATAAAAATTACTCTACTTACCTATCCCCTTTTTTTGTCCATTTTTCTCAATTGGAATGGAATGGAGTCATACTTGAATTTTTGCAGCTTTTAAGTAGTTCATTGAAGCACGTATTTACTCATTAAAAAGAAATACTTGCCTTTCTTTTTAAGAAATTAAAATTTCTCTATCTCAATTAAAACCGTCTATTTTTAGTTGTTGTTATCAAGCTATATATCATAATCAACAAAAGCTCTAGAAGTCATATATGTTTAAATTTCACATAGTGCATACCGAATTATATATAATGATAATGTGCAACAACTCTTCTTGAAATGAAATGTTGTTGAGACGGCATGAACACAATGGGGAGGTTTCTTATTACAAAGCTACATTTAGACAAGCATAGGCCACATGCAACAACTCCACAAAATTTTCTCACAAAGAACACACAAGGGGGATTATTGACACATGGGGGTTTTCTCCATGGATATTGCTTGTTGATGAAATGTAGAATCCATATTCTACATGCATGAATTAGCTAGTGGTAAGATTTAAGAAGGGTGGGTTGATGTGATGTGACAGATGATGTATGTAGGGGAAAATGGCAGTTGTTTGAGCCGTGGAAGGTACATACACACATATATATATATGTATATATATATAGACAACTGATGAGGTGACTTGTGCTTGAAAGTGACCCAAAACACCCACATGACTTTGTGTTGTCCTCATAATACCTTTTCCACTGTTCATACACAACTGATGCAATGCAACCCCGGCCCATAGTGGACGACTAGTAAATTTTTTTATTTTTTTTTTATAGTACTTCGGCCGTTTAGAAATAATTGTAACATTTGCATAGTTGTTATTATTCACTAAGTAACTTTGATTTAAATTTTTAACACAGTTATACAAGATAAAACATAGTCAAGTGAGATATTGTTAGATTCGTCTAATCGCGTAGTTTTATAATATCAAATTTTTATAATTTTTACTTTTATAAATTTTGAGATATTAAGCATTAAAAATGTGCATTAGATAACGTGAAACGCAGGAATGTTACAATTTTTTTAAAAACGGAGGGAATTGTTTGGTCCGTTTGCGTGGATAACCAATTAAGTAGTTCTGAAAACTAGTTCAAACACCTTTCGTGGACACGTTAAACAATTTAAGATATTAAGCAGCGGAAAGTAAATAAACTGTAAGAATAAAGAACTCAAGGTTTGTTGACCCAGTTCGGCACAAGCCTACGTCTGGGGGATACCAATCCAGGAGATTCACTAATTGTTTTGACTTGATCATCGATCTAAACAATAGTGATTTGTTTCGCCCAACTCCAATCACCAAGCGGACTGAATTGTCAAACCAAGACACTCCCCCTGCCTTGGTGAAGATCTCCCCGACCTTGCTTCAATCCCTTGAAGGCTCCTCCTTCAAGTTTGCCCTTGGTCGAAACCTGTTGGCGACTCTCCTACTTGAATCTTTCAATTAAGCTCTTGAGTTTGACGACTCCTCGAAAGCCTTGATTGAATCCGTCGTCCTCAATCAAGTTCACAGTAGCACTTTCGATCATTCCACTCGAGGAAGTGTTGATCGTATGTTTTCCTTCAAGATGATGAATTCAAGAACTCGGAAGGAATGTGATTCTCTTAGCACGATGCTTTTAATCGCACAAGGGAGAAGATGAATAATGTCAGTCGTCATCCGTTCATCCCTTGGCCGTCCTTTTTGAAGAGAACCACTGCATCTCCATTCCAAGGTAAGATATTCTTACCATAATTGCACGGATCCTTGGAATGGAGTTGCCCGGATTAGGAGATCCTTATTTCCTTACTTCGTGTGCGGGATCCGGGCAGAAGATCAGCTAGCCGTTGAAGAATCTTCATGAGTATATTCGCCAGCTCTTCTTCCTTTACGTAGTTTGTCTGTTGTTGACGTAGTTGGTCCAACAAAGTAGTTCAGACATCGGTTGTGAACACATTTGCTCAAAACTGGTTCCCAACATAAATTTTTGTTTTCAAGAAAAAGTAATATCGTATGAGTAGTGGTTTATATAGTTCTTGAAAATTACTTCATATGGTATAAAATTTCCAAAAATTTTCATAGAAGGATTATTGATGAGGGAAATATGATAATTAAATACCCTATTTTACCCTTTTTTTTGGGGTCATAAACCATATTGTTTGCATTTGAAAAAAAAAAAAAATCTACTTCTTTTACTCAACAGCCTATATTCAAAAATATAAAATCTAAAATCTAAAAAAAAAGAAAAAAGGATGAAAACCATCCAAACATGTCCTGACAAGTTTTGATTCGAAAATCCCCTTATAAGAATAATGAATTGAGAGAATCTAAGTATCTAACAATGTATCACAATATTTGAAAATGGGGATGTGGAGTCACAACATCAATAAAATTTGGTGTAGACTATTTATTTTATTACGTGTAGTCGTGATGGTGCACGTTGTTTTTGTGATGCCTTGAATTCACCAACAAAAATCAGTTGAAATCGTGATGTCAGACGTTATTTTTTTTATGACGGTCACGCCATTTTATGTGATGCCTGGCATGGGTTGTGTGATGCCTGAAACTAGATGCGTGACAGTGTGGATGTAGATTTTGCTGCCATAACACCATCCATCAATCATCAAAACAATTGCGGTCATCACACTATTTGTAGGCATCACAAATATCTCATCCCACAATGCGGCTGCAGATGCAGCCAACTTTACAAGTAACCACTTTCGATTTACATTAAGTTTAAATTAAATTCCCAGAAAAACTACTACTAAGACACCAATACCCATACATGCGGGTAGTGGAGTATATGCATATGCATAGTATAATAAATACAAAGTACCGTGCAAGAAATGGTTCCTAAAAATATTTAGTATTTATGAAGTTTTTATGGGCTAAAGGAAATTCACTCATCTAGTCTTTACTACACAAATCTTTTTTATGTTATCAAATCCCAACAGTGCTTCAAATAGTACTAAAAATTAATTGCAACTATTAATGATAAAACGAAAATCCCATTATTTATTCCTTAAATATTTAAATTTAATTAGCACATAATTTTGAATATTTTAAATCCAGGGACATTTTGAAAGATAATATATAAAATTCTGATTGAGGTCGACAAATTGACCCAGAAATAAGGGAGACAAATTAGCAAGTGAAATACATGACCTTTGACCATTTAAGTATATTTTATTTTCGAGTGAATAGGTTGACTTGCAATGTGTAAAACTATAAATAATAGTAGTAGTATATGCAAAAAAGAAAGAAATATTAATAAATTAGTACTAGTAGAAATTGAAGGAAATTTAGAATAGGGAATGACGTGCTATGGCAAGCACCAAAACACTGAAATCAAAGAAGTACTAAGTGACAGATAGCACTAACAGGGTATTTGGATGTGCGTTTTAAAAAGTGCTGCAGCGTTTAGAAAACGGATAATCAGATAATTGCTGTAACAAAACGTGCTGTAGAAAATTAAGTGTTTGGATGAGTTTATGCTGTTTCAAAACGCAATAATCAGATAATCATTAAAAAGTGTTTGAATTTGCGTTCTTCATTACCTCAAAAGGTAACAATATAGTAACATCTATTTTTAGCTAAACGCAATTTTCTTGCAGCACCAAATTGTAGCTGCAAGAAAATAGCGTTTTCATTCCCTCAAAACGCAAATAATAGATTATTAGAAGTTAGTACACAAACAGGATTAACTGATTATTTGCGTTTTGCAAGCGCAATAATCAGATAATCTGTCCCAAAACGCACAAACAAACACCTCTAAGTAGTAGTGTTTAAATTAAAAGCTCATTAAATGTGATTAAAATAGTGTAGCTAGATTCATTAAGAGGAGAGATTTATTGAATGGCGGCCACGTGTAATGCACCATTTCGTTGTACCACTCGTAATTAGTAGTAGTAATTTATTACTACATTAATTCTTTGTTGATCCCTAGGCCAGTGAAATTCGCTGTATTGGGTCCTCTTAACAGTTTACGCCATATGCTTTGATCAAGGGGGGTCATTCATAGAGCTGTAAATGAGCCGAACCGAATCGAGCTTCAAGTGTTTGAGTTCTGTTTGTTAAGCTTAACGAACGAACACGAACCGAGCAAAAATCTTAACGAGCCAATTTTCATGTTTGAGCTCTGTTCGTTTAACCTTACGAACGAGCTAATAACGAACGAACACGAGCCTAGTCGAGCTCAGTTAACGAACTATTTATTTTATTAATAAATTTATTTGTTTTAGAATTAAATTAGGTGTGAAAATATAATGTATATTGTAATATAATTTATGAGAGAAATATGAAATTAATAAAAATAAAAAATGGAAAGAACAACTAGATAATTTTTTTATTTTTTATAATATATTCCATTCAAAAAGAATTCCGAACTGTTCGCGAACTTAACGAACGAACACACAAACCAAATTATGCGTTTGAGCTCGGTTCGTTTAACTTACCGAACGAGCTGTTAACGAACGAACACGTGTCGAAACGAGCTCAGCTCACGAACTGTTTGTTCTATTTACAGCTCTAGACTCATTCAACAACTTACTTATGTGGAGGTGTTCAATCTACCTATTTATTTATTTATTTATTTATTTTTTGCGTAACAACCAAGAAAGATTAGGAAAATAGAAAAATTAGAAACAAAATGAAAAACAACGTTTCCGAAGGAACCAAATGCCAGCAGCATCAGCTGCTAACAGGGACTTCAAACGGTCTGGTGAAAATGCCCATGTCGTGAAAAACAAGTCGTCTTCAGCTCTCAACTCTGCAAGAGATCGCATCTGCAACAGCATTGCCTTCCCGCAAAATATGGCCAAAGTGACACACGCGAAAATATCCTCTAAGCTCATCAATTCTGGCCAGGCAAGCAGCAAGCGAATGTATTGCACTTCGAGGAGCCCGCAACAGCCGCACAATCTCCATAGAGTCACAATAGCAATAGATTTCCTCAATGCCCTTATTCAACATTTCAACGCCATTTGAAGACCATGCATCAAACCTGCGACTTCAGCATGTAATATTGAGACATAAGGTTTGGAATTTTTTTTTAAAAAAAAAGTGATTTGAAATCGAACATTACTAATTGATTTTATTTTAATTTATTTTTTATTTTATGTCAGTATTTTTGAGCTCAAGATATCCACAGTAGTACTCTTGATGTACGATACTGCTAGTTCTATTTCAAAATATGTTATAAAATAATTAAAAATGCACATGTACTAGCTCCGTTTTCTTAGAATTACACCACTCCACTATTTTGCGCTATTCACAGTTTAACATTGTTTCAAATTTTTTTCATAGTTATACAAGAAAAAACATAATCAAGTGAGATCTTTTTAGATTCGTTTAAACTATTGTAGTTTTTTAATATCAATTTTTTATAACTTTTTTACTTGCACTGTTGCACACAATTTTTTTTTTTTTTTTGCTGGGATCCGGTTGTTGCACACAATTTAAATTACTAATCTTTAAAATATGTATCGTGTTAATTATAATTATAAGAAAACGGAGGGAATATACAGTAAAATATTTAAAGTGAAAAGAGAAGAAAATAAAAAAATGGGAAAAATGAAGATGACAACGTGGAGAGCAGGAATGACGGGCAGAGACGGCGAATAACGAAAGGCCACATTAGCCAAACGTAAACGCTTTTGCTGTAGTAATAATGAAACTTGAAAAACCCGATTTCTGCATCTTCACATGCTGCTGCACCACCACTTCCATCTTCTTCCTTTTCTCCAACGTCAACCGCCCACGTACGGTGTCTCCACTTCATTTCCCCATTTTACCCTCCATTCCTTGATGCTAAACGCGTGTATGTTTATTACAGATTTTTTTTTATTTATTTTGCGTAGATTACAGATTTTTTTATGATCATTATTTTTAAATGTAATTTTATTAATAGTTAATTACAATTAATTAATCGTTAAAAAATATAATCATCAAATATTCTATCACTGCATTCTCACATTGCTACAGTCTTCACGCCTACACTGATCACACTTCCCTATTTATCATAGTTGTTAAGATCCCGATCCTGATCTTAGGATCTTACGATTTTACGATCACACTTCTCTAAAACGATCCCGATCCTTGTAGGATCTTAAAATTAGTAAGATCCCGATCCTGATAGTAGAATGTTACGATCTTATGGTCATACTCCTTCAAACGCTTCTACGATCTTACGATCATACCCTCTTAAACACATAAAATTTTTGTAGTATTTTATGATTTGGGATCAAAGTAACTTTTTTCCTATAATTTTAAACTTAAGAGCTTGTATTCCTTATGTATGATGTGTAAAAAAATATAACATGTATGTATGTGAAAATATTTTATGTTTAATTATGATGTTTTTGTACTGTCTGTATTAATTAACTTGTAAGATTCATAAACACACGAAATAATGCTTTTACATGTTAGTATGCATAATTGAATTTATCCATTATTACAATTTCATAAGATCTTAGGATCCCGATTCGATCCTACGATCCCGATCTTGCAAAGAGAAAAACGATCTCATATAGGATCCCGATCTTAACAACCTTGCTATTTATATACACTGTATATCTATATATCATATCTGTCTATATCTATATATATATATACACACTCACATACATACACGCATGCACAGTCCCCCTCCTGACCTCCTCCCCATCCCAAATTCAATCCATCAACTATCTTCTTCAGATCAAAGATTCAATCTTGCAATTAAAAAAAAAAAAAAGAAAAAGAGAAAAGCGATGTTGGGCGGTGAGGATTACTCCATGCTCGAGTGCCCAATGGCGAATATGGAACGGTCCACGGGGAAATGGCGGTGCACCAACACTGAATCGGCGCCCAATTGCCCCCGCTGCGCCTCCACCAACACCAAATTCTGCTACTACAACAACTACAGCCTCTCCCAGCCCCGCTACTTCTGCAAGGCCTGCCGCCGCTACTGGACCAAGGGCGGATCCCTACGGAACGTCCCCGTCGGCGGCGGATGTCGCAAGAGCCGCCGCTCCAGGGCCTCCAGGCACGCCGCCGGGGCCACGAGTAATTACCATCCCCAAACCTTATTAGGTCAGAGAGGAGGCCCGGGCGAATCTGGCTCCGGCGTCGCCACTGACATCGACCTGGCGGCGGTGTTCGCGAGGTACGTGAGCCAGAACGTTGACGTGTCCGGTAGCCCCGGCGGGAGCAGCGGGTCGTCGTCGGAGAATATCCCGGCGGGAGCGTCGGAGGTGGATTGCCATTATTTGGATGAGATGACGATGCTGGAGTATCAGACGCCGTTGGATTTGATCAACGGCGGAGAAGATCGGGGGATTCCTGGAATCTCGTCCGTTGAGGGAGGGATGATGAACGGTCAGGATTTCGTGTACCAAGACTGCAGTGGGTACGATCTGCTTCATCAGCAGCAGGGTGTTGGTGGAGACGATTTGGGCATATTGTGGTCCGATGAGGGCACAACAAACTTGTCGAATTATGAATGGCAGCAACAGACGACGACGAGGATGCAAATGGGAGATTTTGGGAATTTCTTACCCGATGATCAGTTCAGAGAGTCTGGAAATTTGTCGACTGAGAATTGGGGTTTCTTTGATTTGGCCGCATACGATTATTGCCCATCAGGCCCTTGATGATTCGGGGTAAGGATTTATTTTTATTTTTATTTTTATTTTTGATTTGGGGAATTTGTTGGAAGAAATTATTAATGTCCCAATTCTCTTCCAATAGGCTTGTGGCAGAAATACTACTACAATAGTACTAATAATTAATATTTGTATGTATATTCATATTATAAAAGAAATAATAATTATTAATAATAGCGAAATTTTGATATTTGCTTGAATGTATGAAGAACAAAGATATATAGAGAGTAGTGATACTCATTTGAATTTTCTAACTTGTTTTATTATTCTGTTGAGACTTGAGATGCAAACATTACTTTGGTTGAAACTAAACGGTACACATTTGACGGAAATCAAAGGCTTACTTAACAATGCATGGGCCAAATATTCAACCAAACCAGAATGCAACTCAGGAATATGTCTGGACATAACTGACACGACATCTATTATAAAATTAACCACCATATGAAATCGAATTTATTTATTTATAGCATCTTTGGATTGGAGATATTAATGGATTCATTGGTGCAATGAATCAAATCTAGTTAAAGTTGCTAATTAATTTTTATAATTAGATATTAAATCAACCCGTTAACTCGCGTAAAGAAAGGCTCATTGCCATTTGCCGGCCCCAATTGATGGAAAAATTAACAAATTGGTCCTTTAAGTTTAAAAATTCGTCGTCCTCTTTGTTTCAATTGGAAAAATTAGTCCTCTAGGTTTGATTTTTTCCTCCAATTTAGTCCTTTTGAGATAATAAATTTAATTAGCATGTAATAAAGGATGATTAAGCCATTAATATCAATCTCAAAATCCTTAATTAAATGGGTCAACTCATAACCCTTAATTTTGTTTGAATAAAATTAATTTTTGATAAATGATTATTTTGTTTGAATAAAATTAGTTTTTAATAAAAGGTAATTTTATATAAATAAAATAGTATTTTTTAAGAAAATGAGTTTTGATAAATGTGTTGGTAGGTTGACCCATTTAATTAAGGATTACAGAACCAATATTAATGACTTAATTATTTTCATTAGATATTAATTTGGTTTATTATGGCCAAAGGACCAAATTAGAGAAAACATCAAACTTAGGGGACCAATTTTTCCAATTCAAACGAAGAGGACTATTTTGATGAATTTTAAAACTTAAAGGACTAAAATGTTAATTTTTCCCCAATTGATCTTATGCACCTCTTTTATTTAATTGATGAAAAAAAGAAAGAAATACAAGTTGAAAATCCAATATAGAACAACTGTAACGCTATTACGTATGTATATTGTATACAAAGGGAAAAACCCTGATGGGCCATGGCATGGGTTTAATTATTACTCCATTCTTGCCAATATATTATGATGGCTGAGGTCCATATATGGGTCTAAGCAACACTCCAACAATTTGTATGTACCATACTGACTTCACCCTGAGTTTTCATAAAGCTCCTCCCTTTGGTTATTCGGTAATATGCCCATTTATGACTTAAAAAAAAAAAAAATACTATACTCTATGAGGCTACAGCCGACGAGAACCATATATGATGTTAACATGCTTTACCCTAGAAAATTGAGTCACGCCAAACACAATCACATGCTCTCTTAATACAAGGAGATGGATTATTCAAAAATAAATCCACATGTGCATATCAAACACTATATATGCTTAGCGTTACAGTACAATATTATTGCAGTCTACATACAGCCTACAATACACATTCTTAATTAATTAAGTTGGATATTCTGTAATCTGTAGGCATCGAATTATTGTGTAAGTAGATACCTAATGCACTAGGATTGAGCCGTCCTAAAACTAAATAGTTGTGTAAATGCACAGTAATAATTTAGGTGCAACCATACAAGCACTGTCCAAATTTATGACACAAAAAAACAAATACAGTAAAAAAAAATTCAGGCTTGCATCCTGAGAAATACTAAGTCAAAAGTAAACTTTCATGAATAGAGAAAGACAGAGCCGCCTAAGATAGTAGTAGTTTCAAGTTTCGGTTACTGTTCTGAAATTAAGAGATTCGGCATATGCAGAAGCACTGAATTGACACATAAAAGTATTGAATCGATATTTCTAACATCAATTAGTTTATATATGAAATACTATTAAGCACTTTTGAATAATAATCCAACACATATAAGTATCAATTCAGCACATCTTCATATAGAGAATCAACATACAAACCGTTTTTAGGAGTTTCTACAGCCTGTAACTAGCATTGATGATAGAAGATTAGAAGGAATATGGAATGTTGGGAAGTACCGTGGAAGAATCAATCAATCAATCAAGGACCACACTTCACAATAATTCCTTTCCTATAGAACTAATTTAGGGTGGGTGTGTATTTTATTGCATTAGTGGTTTCTTGGTAGTTGCTATTACCTATTGGGATTGCAAAATTAAGTCAGCACTCAGCATCAACTATAAAATCCAACACTTTTAATATTGAAGGCTAACCTAATCCATGTTAAGCTTCTAATAAGATTTTAGGCAGTCGGCAGAATTAATTCACCCAAGATCTATACCTTGAAGGCTGTAATAGGCCCAAACTACAGGACATCCTAGCCCATCCGGCTCGGCCCAGCCTAATAATGAGCCTCACCATTTATGTGTCAAGTTTATTTCTTACAAAAGGTGTTAGTTCATGGAATTTGCAAAAGGAAGTAGCAAATTAGCAATTGTAGTGGTAGAATGATGGACATCCCAAAAGTAACACCAAAGTAGATCCAATGTTGTATGGTAAGCCTCATGATATTCGGGCATGACAAAGCAAGGCTGATGACAATGGTGTCCGGTGATCATTCTTGTTATGCCTCAATTTAAGGATGCCACTTTATACTGCATCCAACACTAGCCATGCAGAAATGAATGATCTTAATTGAAGCATGTTACTAAACAAATTTTCATAAGGTGGAGATTTTGAGATGAGGTATTGATCAGAAACAACAGGGTTGAAAAATGAATTGGAGAAGTACCTGGGCTTCTGATTAGATGACACTGTCTGTCCACTTAAAACACTGTCGATTGCTAAGCTCAAATCCCTATATAGTAGTATGATAAAGGTCATTAGGAACATGGGATAATGAACTTCCTTTCACAGTTAGTATTATTTTTAGAACTTGGAAGTGCGGAAGCAACCTTCCTGTGATGGGCACATTATTACTGGGCCGTGAATCATCAAATTGTCCATGATAGACCAGCTCGAATGGCCTGCGACCATCCTGTCGAGAGAAAAGTAAAAGTCAATCTCTAACTCTGCACATCAACCAAACAGAACTACAAAAGCATTTTGTCCCAGGAATGTGCTAGTGATTAAGAGCAGTAAGTGAATCAGGTTATTTGTAATACTGTACCTTTTTAAACAAGAAAAACTCTGGAGTGCAAACAGCTCCAAAGCTTCTGGCAACTTCTTGGGACTGCAGATATACTCAATGAATTTAATTGGTAATGACCATCAAAATGATTGCCTTGGACAATCCAAGACGATGTGTGTGAGACATTCTTCAAAATAAGCGTTGACAGTTACTTCATATGAAAAGGTCAGCACATTAGATGCCCAGACTAGATCATTGGCTTTTAAATGTATAACATAGTAAAGCAAAAACATTTGCAATGTAAATGATTGGATTGATTGTACTAAATCACACACCGGAAGTGTGATGATCACAACTAAAAAATAGTAGTAGCATATATGACACAACAGATTCAATTCAAAGAAGCAGGGGGAGATAGCCTCAAAGCCAAGAATGCTACCTCATCGTATAGATATGGAAAGGGGTAGTTAAGCATTTTAGCTTCCTCAGCCATGATCTCAGGTCCATCCTGTGATGAATAGGTTAATGCTGGACGAATCATTCACTGGCTTCAACACTGCTCAAATGTTTGTACATATAAGAGATCATCTGAAACCTGTGGATGAGTAATGACGGAGTTTGAAGAAATTGCAATCACCCCAAGCCCTTTCTGCCTCACAGATAAGCAAATCCATTAAGAGCATTTAGTTTCCAAATATTTGTATACCAAAATTATATGCCTGCAGTTCATAAAAGGCAAAAAAATTGACTGAAAATGAAAATGATATCAGCTTACTTTCATGTAGAAGTTTGTAAGCTTTACAATATCTTTCTTCAAATGTTTGACAAATGGACAATGATTGCAGAGGAACATAACCTGCATAATCACAATGCTCACACAAATGGTCGACCATTTCAGACACAAAAAAGAAGGGAACTAAATAAAAGGCAGTTGTCATTAAAAATAAAGAAAAGCAACACCTTGCTTCTATATGTGTTATAATGCAATTATTGTCTTCATACATAAACTCAAATAGAAACTAAGTTTTTTTATTATCAAGAAATGCATATAAGCACAAGATTAAACAGTGTAGCTGTGTAGGAAAAATATTACCACGATCCTCAAAGTTGCAAGTTCCACTGTTCTGTTCTTATGTACATCATCATCTATTGACGTATCCAACTAGTCTCTCACCAATTACTGATAAAACCTTGTATTGCAGATAGACTACCTAGCCACACTGGAGCACTAAAGTCACACTCACCTCCCTCGCATCCGAAGATCAGAGACAATGTCATATAACACATTTTTAGATTCAATATCCTCCTTAATCCCATTTCCAAAATGTACAGTTTCTGCCTGTTTGCCCATGACTCCTCAAATGAGAAACAAAAAGCCACACCTCAAATATATAACTAAACTATTGCTAATCACCCTTTGTATCTCTTTAGAAGTTAAGATATCATACATGCCTGCCATTGCAATTATCCATTATAAAACACGTAACCGTTGCATTGATGCTTAATGATATGCTTGTAGTGCTTTAGAATAGCATAAAATAATCAAATATTGAATTTCAAAAAGTTTATCATTACCAGCAATGCTGGGTAAGCTTCGAAGTCGTCCAGTTTCCAAACTTTCCCAGTGAGAGGCTCCGGAAGCTAAAAAAAGTCGACAAAAGTTCCATATAAGAATTAAAGGCATATAGACATTACAATAAAATTGAGATCCCGGAGCGAATCGAGTGCTAGCACACTTCAACTCATGAATCTTTCTCAATGGGTTTCAACTCCACTTCGAACAAATTAACTTTTTCAATTACATTAAAATTGCAATTCATCAATCCAGTCACCTGCGCACACAGCCAAACGCCGATAAAAACGCAAATACCTCAAAATCGGGTGCTCTGGAACCAAGGTACGCCCCTTTGGACTCGGTTCTTGCAGCTCGAATCAGAAGTTTCCTCGATAACAGTGCCGCGGTCCTGCGCTGCAGGAGAGGATTCCAACCCATGCTCGAGTAGCATTTGGAAGATGATAGGCAAGAACAAAAATCCTTGGTCGCCGACAAGGAGCGCGGTAGGGCAAGCAAACGCCGGCCGACGACGGCCGACGACGTGGCGACCGTTGCTGCGACCGCCATTCCAAGAGAGGAATTATTGGCTTCAAAATTCTGCTATGGCCCTCCGCGCCTCCCTCTCGCGTTATCTGAAACCAACGGTATATTTGTCATTTAATAATTTACAATTGGGCCACACTAGTACTTTCAAACTTGTGAATTCAAGAACGGAAGAAGTGATGAACACATTAGTTACGTGCCACTTGTGTGGCATTAATCGACTAGGTTAACATGTTGTAATATACTATATATTGGGCCTGTTTGGGAGTTTAGCAGATGGTAGAAGCAGATAGCAGATTTGACCCAGCAGATTTTAGGAGCAGATATGAGTAGTAGATTTGACCAGCAGATAGTAGTAGCATATTTTATTAAAGGTGTTTGGTAGATTAATCAGCAGATAGCATATTTAGTATGTAAAATTACATATAAGGACAAATATTAGTTTAATTAAATAGTACTTGTAGTTATATACTTCCTCCGTTTTCAAATCTTTTTTACATACCAATTTTTCACGCAGTCCAATGCACATTTTAAACCATTAATAACTCAAGTTCGGTACAAGTAAAAATTCTAAAAGTTCAATATTTAAAAACTACTCGACAAGACGAATCTAACAAGATCCCACTTGACTATATTTTAACTTGTATAACTATGATAAAACTTTAAATAAAAGTCTGTGGGTGAATAGTAACACATTAATAAACATCAAAAACATATGAAAACGGAGGTAGTAAATATGAGAGAGAGGGATGGGTATTTGAGTAACAAGTCAATCTACTCCATTCTACTCCATTCTGCTTCCTAACGAAGCAGATTGCATATAAGCAGATTTGGCCAAATCTGCCCATCAAATACGCCAGTTACCAAACACTTAAAATAAGCAGATTTCGTGGTCAAATCTACTCAAACTCAATATGCTGTACAATCTGCCCTCAACCAAACAGGCCCATAATGGATCAAATGTATACTAAAGTCTAAACGTAATGTATTTTGATTTTTGAAAGTTTTGAAAATTTTATACTCCGTATTTTATATATTTAATAATTTTATTATTTTGTGATTATTTCGCACAAAGTCAGAATGCAAGTGGAGATTTTCACAGATATGTTGCGCATATGATGTGATTTCTTTAGTATGAAAGTGTTGCTTGATATATAGTTAGGAATGTTTAATTTGTGTGGTATGAGCTACCATAAATATTTTCCACACACATGAATGACCATGTTTGCCAATAAAAAAATGTAATATTTCGTCGAGGTTAGAATTGAAGTCTTTTGTTTGAATCCAATGCAAATATCTCAACTTTTTGCCTTCAGCAAATACTCTGTTGCATTTCATGATTTTATGAAATTCGAGACATTTAACTACATTTTATCATATATTTTGAAATATAAAAAACTTATATTCTAAGTCTATGCGATTAGACAACAATAAGATCTCACTTGACTATATTTTATCTTATATAACTTTGTTAAAAAAAAAAGTTGAATCAAAGTTATTAAATAATTAATAATTACTATGTAAACGTAACAATTAAAATAAACAGACGAAGTATATGCCAATCAAAATGTAGTGTTAAACTTTGGTCCAATTTAAATTTGCAACAAAAAAAAAATAAAGATTGATGACCCGCTAATTCACGGTGTGATAGATATCATCAAAGGGAGCAAAATTTTTTTAAAAAAATCCATTAATAATAGACCTTTAATTTATACAAATGATTCGATAATTTAATTTGTGATACTTCAAGCAATAAGCTAATTATGAAATCTTCAATACACAAGCAATTCATCATTTAAAGGGGTAGAAAAAGATTAGCAATATCAGTGATTGTTTGGTAGAATAAGAGATCTACCTCTATTACTCCGTTCAAATGTTTGATATCGATATTTGATAGGATAAATACTATCAAGGGATAAGCAGATCTTGATGCTTATTAAAAAGAAACAATTTTATTGGCAAAACTTATTACTCCCTCTATCCAACAAAAATATGTTATGTTTGATTTAGATATACTTTCTAATGCACTTCTTTAGCAGTTAATATCTAAAAAATATATGTATACATAAAAATTATATATAATATATATTTTAAAACTATGAATAAATAAAACATTTATCTTAACTAGTGATTGAAATGCTTGAATTAAAGGCATTAAATCTTCTAAGGTGTGTATATTTAAATGCTTGAATTATAAACATTAAAATAGTACTAGTATATTTTAAAACTATATTTTGTGCACACCCCCAATCTATACATGTCCACAGTAATCAGGCCGGGTTTCTATTTTGGAAAAGAAGACGAATTCAACTAATTAAGGTCACAAAGTTTCTAGTAATATATATATTTTTTTAAAAAAAAATGAAATTCATCGTGTGTGAACGATGAGATTCCCAGCAGAATTATTGAACTAAAAAATGAGGTGGCGCAAATGACTGAATAGTCGAGTTGTGATGCTTCTTGCCCAACAGCTCCTCGCCCGGGAGATAATTTATTGTCCTATTTAATTAATTTATTTATTTGAATAAATAAATAAATAAATCATGTTGATTATGGCTTCCTCCATAGTCAATTTCCAATATTATAGTACTCATATTTTTTAGGGAATTAGTTGATAGAGAGATGGTTCATTTTAATTAATGCGTGGATAATTGATGCGTGGTCTATGCGGAGTGAACAAATAACGCCACCATGACGAAACCAGCTATATTCCTTGGCAAGATTCCATGGATAGATCAATAAATAAAGAAATATATATTGACACTCCACATTATGTTATTTAACTTTTAAAAATATCTATATATATACTTCGTACTGATATAGGTCTGTTCTACATGCAGAGATGTAGCTACGAGCTGTAGCTGTAGGGAGTAGTTTACTTTTAACGCTACAAGAAGTAGTGTTGGGGCCATGGGCCACAATAAGGAAATTGGGCCATAGAAGAATTTTAAAGGAAGTGGGCTTAGAATTGATTGGGCCGAGATACTAAAGGAAGACGATCCAAAACAGACGAAGAGTCCAAACAAATGGAGATCTCAGAGGCAAGTGATTTCGGCCGAAATGAAGCCAAGTCAGCCGATTGAGGGAAGACGAAGATCGGCTGAAGAGAATAGGCCGGAGGAGCGGTTACCAAGCTCCGGCTATAAATAGGGGATGTCATGCACAGAATCGGGGAGATCAATCCAACCACCAAATTCCTTTATCAAATTTAATTCTTTGTATCTTTACTGTTTTCTTTACAGCTTTCCTTTACAGTTTTTCCTAGACTCTAGCTTAGCTTGTAGCGGTTACTTTCCAAGTCCACCGTTGTTTCTCAACAACTGGTAGTTTGGTTCTATTTTTCCGGTGAATTCGCCGTTGTTTCTTAACAACTGGTAGATTCTCCATTGTATCCAGTTTGCCATTATAAATTCAGAGAATATTCAGTCAAGTTTGGGCATTATTAGTCAAGTTTGGGCGCATTATTGTTAATCCTGACCCGTAATCGGTTTGATCCTTTTCCGATAGCCTCCCTTGAGGAGAAAAAGGTCCTTGGCTCATCACCAGCCAAACAGTGGCACGCCCAGTGGGACCAGAAATGGCATTCGAACAGGCAACTCTAGCAGTTAACACGTCGGCAAGGACCGATTTGCCGCCGATCCAGGAAGAACGCACAGCAGAACCAGGTGCATTCCCCCCAGGGTTCCCTGGACCATCAAATTTCCACAATCAGGAGTTTCCACACGACGATCTAACCCCGCGGTTCCGTGATCATGTCCAATTTATGGTGGAAGCGGCGGTTACTAATTCGGTTCGGCAGATAGAAGGCAATATTCTGACAGCGATGCCAGCTATATTCAGAACCGAATTAGCGAGGAACATGTATCCGATGGGAACGCAGAATGCACAGATGGCGCAAAATCCACCACCTGCGATGCAAAATCCTCACAACTTTCAACAGCAGGCCGATCGGCCGCTAGGAGGGCAAGGACCACGGCCTTTCGTCCCTCCGCAACAAAGGCACGATCAACAGCAGAATCAACCGCCTCAACCAGTAGTGCAACCTCCTGCTCCAGTGGTTCAACAACAATACTTACCACAGCAGCCGAATCCGTCACAACTGGTTGACAAGGAATTGATTGCTGAGATAATTCGTACTCAGTTCGGAAATCTCATCGGCCAGGAGAACAGGCCGATATATAGGAAGCCTTACCCCGAGTATATCGAAGAGCAATATCCACTACCTAGAGGAGTGAAGGTTCCAGATTTTAATACTTTTTCTGGAGAGGTCAGCCGATCTACGATAGAACATATTGGCCGATTTACAGCTCAATGCACCAGAATTGCACAAAATGATTTTCATAAGCTGATATTGTTCAGCTTATCGTTAACTGGTCCAGCATTTGAGTGGTACATTAATTTACCAGCAGGATCGGTTAACACTTGGGCCGAAATGGAGCGGTTATTCCATGACCGATTCTATAATACCAGTCCTGAGGTATCAGTGGTTGATTTAACATCAACCAAACAGAAAGCGGCGGAATCAGTCACAGAGTTTATAGAGAGATTTTATGCCGTTAAAGCTCAGATGAAGATGAAACTTTTGACAATTTCGTCCGCACGAGCATTTCTAAAATATACCAGGTTAGATTTATTAAATGAAAAGAGTTATGATTCACGGGAAAGGGTTTAGGGATATATCAAGATTATTAGACTTTTTATTACTCAAGCATGGTGCTTTGGTTTCAAATGGCACTGTGGCCCTCTCTGTCATGAAATGTTGACAAATCGCATGGCACAGCCGGGATAGGTTGACCTTCAGCCTGTCACACTGAGGATCCCCGGCAAATATGCCATGATACTTCTCATCAATTCTTGCCATAAGATTTCCTGCCATGAAACTTTTGGCTGATTCCCACTGCATGAGTATTTTCCGAAAAATCGTGATCCTGGTTTAGTTCTTATTTAATGAAACCAATTTATGATGACGGGGTTGTGATTAGGGATATATTTATAAGTAGTCATGTTTTTATTGCTCGTGTGTAAGAAACTGTGGCCCGAAAGCGCACGGTGTCAAAAATTGCAGTAATTTATAGTAAGACCGGATCGTTCACTGGAGGATGTGCGATAGAATCAGGGCCCACGTCGTTTACTAAGATTTTCCACTCGGTTACTCAATTCAAGTTGAGAAATGACTAACAACTACTTGACATAATTTAAATTAGATTATGAAGGCAATTAAAATAATGCAGATAAAATTATTCTAGAAAGCGAATTAAATTTAATCTAAGAAAGCAATAGAATTATTCTAAGAAAGTGGTAAGATTATCTAAAAAAGCAGATTTAAAATGAGACAGAAGAGTCAGGAAGAAAATAATAAAGATTGGACAAGATTCAGATGAAACACAGTTAAACTTCCATTTTAATACACAGATTTTAGCTTGGGATAATCCATCAATTAGCTAATTCTCATGCTCTCTATACCATGTTCCCTTTAACAGACAGGTACTTACAGTAAGAGTTTACATGCTCTTAAGGCAACAAATTCTAAGATACCACAGACTCACAACTGCTCCCGTCAGAGCGTGTCATTTATCTGTGGTGGACAAGCAACACCTGACAGATCATTTATTGAAGTGTCAAGTACTGCTATCATTCCCCCATGTCACACCCAAAGATTCTAATCAAGCCCTGAACTATCCCTTAACTCTCAGTCCTAGTAGCAATTACACAACTCTCAATACAACCGAGTGACCTCTAACGGAAGCATTTTAAAAGAAAGCAATAAAGAAAGCATTTAAAATCCTATCACTCGGAGGTTTTTGAAAGTCTGACCCTGGTAGTAAAAGAAAGCCCCCAGTCAAAATGACTGGGTGTGGATCAAGAATTCCCTATTCTCGGTGAACCGCTTGCAGTGTTCACTTCCCGTCGGGTGGTTATGAGATACAAACTAATGAAACGAACTAATAAATCAGTTCGTTCCGGATGCACTCACTTAGGACTCAAAAATAGGCTTTGGCGGAAGAGGATAGTAGTCGAAAGAATACTCATCCTTACCTTAGAAAATAACCAAGGCCCGAATGTTGTTCCTCTAGTATTATCTATTACACCTTATCGGAATCCAAGTGGAATCTGATCCAGTGCAATATTTAATACAAGATTTCCAACAAACAGCAATTTTGGAAAATAATAAATCTGAAAATCATTCCCTATCAGGTACTAGACTCTCAATTAAAACACAGATCCTTTCAGTCTAGGTGAGACCTAATCGCTGACTCTGCTTCTAATTTCCCTAAATCAACCCCCAGTCGGATATGAATTAGTCATAACTGTGGAATTTATCCCTTACTCAGATCCGGATTTATAAATGAATTTTTGTTGGAAATTTATTATGAAACATCTGATTTAAAATCAAGACTCCTGTGTCCAAGGGAAGGATCCCAAAATAATATTGACCACAATATCTACATAATAATATCATGCATAAATTTATAGAGAAGTGTAAAATAAATAACCCAAAATATAAGGCGGGTTTAGACAGAAGTTGACACACAGATATGAAATAGCCGGAGATGAGAAGAATTCATTTTGGCTAAAAAGATGACAAGAATAGTCAAGATAATCCGGACTGCAAACATCTGCTATCCAGGTCCTGACTATTCCAGGTGGGATGATTTTAGACAGCAGAGGATCTTAATAACAGTGATCGCTATCATCAAGACCCCTACTATCTGTGAAATGAGAGAAAAACCTACATGTTTTCTTACTGTAATACTATTCAAGCAACGTTGATCGACATCGTTTGATACTACTGCAGCTCAAAATTCAGGTTTGAAATTAAAATAAAGAAAAGAAACTGTATCCGGATAGGAATCAGCTGAGCAGCTATTATAATCCCAGATGGACGAACCGCCAAGGCTTCCACTGACCGCTATCCAGACCATGCAAAATAACATCTAATAATTAATATACAGACCACGAGCTAGTTATCCGTGTGGGACTACCCGCCAACATTAGTCTGTTATATCTCTTACTAGCTGTTTCACACAACACGGAAAAGGCAAAATAAATAAATAAAATAAAATAAAATGTTTTGGGTCATCTTGCATGAGAGACATTGGTTTCTCATGCAAGGGTATGGAAATGATTCCATAATTACTCTTTATGGTCTAAATAATCTCTCATTCCATAATTAATTAATTACAGTCCGGATTATATACTTAGATCATAAGAGTTTAATCATTTGTAGAAAAATCTTTTAATGGGAATTTGAACAAAATTCTTCATATCAACTTAATCATGGGTTGAGATCATTGGATTTCAACCTCAAAATATTAATATAAAGGTTCAATTAATTAAAGGAGTGGGATGAAGAATGAAAATTTGGCAAAAAGGTGCCACCTTGTCGCGATGCAGAATTTGTGTCGCGGAGCGTGGCTCCGCGACAAAGGTTTCGCGACAAGGGGGTGGGCAATAAGAGAAATGGGATTCTGAAAATTTAGGGTTTGCTTTGTCGCTAAGTAAAGAAAATTTGTCGCGGAACGTGGTTCCGCGACAAGGGGCATAGCGACAAAAAGGTTGAAAATTGGACAAGGCATAATTCTTGTCGCGGAACAAGAGGTTTTGTCGCGGAACCACACAAGGTTGCTTCGCGACAAAGCCCTTCCAGAATAAAATCACAAGCATTTGGGTCCTTGGTCGCTAATCAGGATTTTGTCGCGGAACGTGGTTCCGCGCCAAGGGTTGTTTCGCGACCAAGGGTTTTAAATAGTGGTTAACAAATGTTCTTTGGCACCTTTGTCGCCAAAGCGTCATTTTGTCGCGGAACGTGGTTCCGCGACAAAGGTGTGTCCAGTACACATGTCAGAAAAGTAAAGTGGAACAGTGGCATGCATTATGTGTGATCTCACCCATTTCAGATTCAAAAGCTAAACTAAGCTCAAAATAACAAAACAGAATATGAATCTAGCTAGAACATGCTTAAACATAATGGAAATAAAACAAACTTAAAACTTAAGAGACCCTAATCTAAGCTTGGTCACCCATAAGCCTGCAACATTATCCCAAGAAAAAGTCACCAAGCAGTGACATTAAAATGCAAAACGAGGATCAAATGACCCAAGGAAAACGAAAACAGCAAGATCCATGGGGTGTGAGACCCATTTCATGATTTTGGGACACAAATGGAGAATGTTTTCCCATGTTATTAAATGGAGTTGTTCATACCCATGATTTGGGCACCACAAACCCTTAAACAAAAGTTTAGAACAAGAAATAAGATGTAAAACTGGCTATCTAACCAAAGTGCAATAAACTACATCTAACTAGTGCATGAATTAAATAATACAAGAAAAATCTAACTAAACTACCCTAAACTAAACTAAACTACTGAACTCCCCAACTTGTCTTCAAGAAGGTATATTTTCTCTAAAATTCTTCCAACCTCTAGTCAAAGGAAACACCTCATATTTATAGAGGGGAAACCCTAAGCTTATGGGCCTTGATTTGAGCCCATTGTGTCTCAAGACATCACACACATCACAGCTTTGTCTCGGAGCACCAAGTTTGGTCGCGGAACACACTGCATGTGGCAAAGCTTCTCGACTGGGTCTTGTGTCTCTAAAAATGCATCTTTGTCGCGGAACGGACCTTTGTCGCGGAACAGGGCATCGCGACAAAGGTATCGCGACAGGTGGCTCTGGCTGGTCTTTTCCTTCATCTGAGCTTGCTTGGTCGCGGAACCCTCCTTTGTCGCGGAACCATGCATCGCGACAAAGGGGCCTCCGCGACAAAGGTGTTCCTAGGCCTGCCGGATTGGGCCAGATGGGCCGAAAGTATTCTTTTTGTGGGCTTTTCTCTCTTTTTCCCATCTTTTTCATTCCTTTTTCTTTTCTTTTCTTTTTCTCATGTTTTTGGATTTTTCTAACATAAATATGTAATAAAATCACATTTTTATGCCTTTTTCACATCAGCTTATTATTTTTACAATTATGCATAAATCAGTCCAATTCGACTGCTTTCTTACTTAATGTAAGACCGAAATGCGATCAAATGCCCGTTTAAGACACGGAAATGGATTGAAAATAATGGTCATTTCTGGCCATTATCAACATCCTCACATTTAATACTGATCGTCCCCGAGCAGTCAGAGTCAATGTTCCTAAGAACACGGACTCTACATATTCAATTCATTTTCGTGGCTTCATAAATTACATCCTTTTTGGATTGGGATAAGACAATCAAAAATTTCAGGTTATTAAATTCCCTTGATTGCAGTGTTTAATGAAATGATACTTGCTCACTATATCGGGCCTACAAATCAAACGTCATTATTAATCCTTCATGAATATCATGTTTGAAAGATGCCAAGATTAAGGATGAGAATTAGAGGATGACATGAACATTTTTAATGAAATAGAGCCTCACTTATAAGAGAATCGGAAAATTCACTCACTCTCAATGGGGTTTAATTAATGAACACTCAAAATCAATTTTAATTAAATTATCCCATAAGCTTGCAATCAGACCAACTCGCCACCGGCTCATTTCTTCAAATCGAGATCACGAGGTCTTATTTAAGGGTTGTAATGGGGCATACGGTTGTAATATTAGGTAGGAAAGGGAATTATTGGGCTAAGAAGTGGCAAGAATTTATTCTATCATAACTTGGCATATCTTTATTTGAAAATTTATGATCATCAATATTTTTCTTTCTTTCTTTTGCTTTTCTTTTCGTATTGCATGACATTAGACTATGTCTAATTTGCTTTGTCATTTGCAATTTATTTTGTGTTGAATTGAATTCAACATGAATTTCTTCTCTCTTTTTTTTTTGATCGGATTTTTGAATACCGATTTGATGAATTGATGATCATAAATTTAATGCCTTGATAAAATTCATTCTTACTCACTTGGGTTTGAATTTTTTTTTTTTTTTTTTTTTGGTCTTTTTAGAAGGCTTGGAATATTATAGAGGGCTTCAAAGAAAAATTAGGCTTAAGGCTCAAAGTGGTTAGTCCTAAAGGGAAAATATTTTTGGGTTTGGATTTCAAACGAAGGCCGAAATTTTTGGGTTTCTAGGTGCCTCGATCATATGCTCGATTTCGGGAATATGGCATAGTCTTGAATCGGTCCCAATTGCAAGTTCTAGTTTCCTTTAATCAAAATGATTCACACATCAAAGAAAAGAATGAGTAAAAGTGACTCATGGCTCAATTCTCACAAGGTTGGGTTGATTCATGTCATACAGTATTCTCAAATTTAATCAAAGCTTAATTCTAACAATTTATTCAATCAAGACCTCTAACATGCAGATTCCTTACCCAATAAGCTGATCGCATCATTAAATTTTTATAGCTCAAAACCTTAGGAATTCATGTCATGCATATTCTCGATTATATTATCCCAATTTAAAAGTTTGAAGACTTAATCACAAGCCTAAATTCAACAAGTGAATTCAGAGCAAGTTTATGCATATTTTTGCTGGTCATTCAATTTTAAAGCAGTAAAGAGGCACTGTTAACATACAAAGTATGTCAACAGCATATTTTTGGCCTGACAGTCACTTATTCATCTTGGACTGTGCAGACATCTTTTCAAGAATAAAATTGTTTGGACTGCAAAATTCCAAAATTAAAACAGTGAATGATATCAATTACAAGAGATTCCATTGCAATCAGAACGATTTTGCACAAGGGAAATGAAATTCTCTTATATGATATTTACAATTATGCTCGCTTGAAATGACAATTACATACTTAATCTGCTTTCTTTCCTGGTTGATTCGACGGCTCTGCTACATCTGATGGAGGTGGGGGTGGCTTGGGGAGTTGACTGATGAGTGCTTGCATCAGTGTTTCCATCATCTTGCGCTGCTTTTCTTCACTTTCCACTCTTTCTCTATGCATGCGCTCTTCCCTTTCCATCATCATCTGCCTGAATTCCGCCTCTTTCTTTTCCTTCTCCTGCTTCTCCTTTCGTTTCTCTTCCTTTTCTCTCCTACGCTCTTAGCGTTCCTCTTCTCTTTCCCTCCTTCGCTCTTCACGCTCCTCTTCTGCCCTTTTCCGCTGTTCCTCTTGGCTTGCCATAACTACATTAGACATGGACTTCATTCCCTCGAGCATAGATTGACTCATCTTGCTCACCATCTCAATTGTTTGGGAATCAGCAGGGAATTGTGATACGTTCTGGCTTTGAGGGGGCATCTGAGGTTGAGGTTGAGTAGGAGGTGGAATTGGAATCTCTGTCCGTTCTTGGTCCGCAGGGGGCTCTTCTTGAACATTCGAAGGTCCTGCATCAGCACAGGTTTTCTGTGTTCCCTTCTTTGTCTTGGGCTGTCTCTTTCTCTTTCTCGATGCCTGCCCACCCGATATGAAAGAGGATTGAGCGTCTGAATCTCCTCTGACGAACAGTTGGGGAAGGGAATATCTGATACTCTCACACAGGGGAAGTCTTGGCACACTGATAGGTGGGTTCACTTTTACCACTGTGTCACCCTCAAAAGCGCTCAAATCAACTCCCTGAGCTATGCAAATTCTCCTAATCAGATTTGGATAGCATAGCACCTGTCTATCCTTTATCCGGGTTATCATCACCTCGAATACATGCCTCCCTATATTTAGTTTTGCTCCGCTCCACATTCTTGCAAATCCCATTAGTACATTCCCGGATGTGGTGTGCGGATGCGAGTTGGGCCGGATCTTGGACATGTAGAACTCATAAGTTGGCATGAACTGTATTCGCAGCCATTTTGCATTGAATGTGTGTCCTGGGGCAGTCACGCTTGTCATGCTGTTAGCCAAGGTTGCATACTTCGCATATTCACTCGTTTTGGCTCTCTTTGTCATGATCTCATCAGGGGGAAATTCATTTTGGATATCTGGAGTCCCAAAGAACTGATTCAGCCAGTCAGGTGCAATGTTAATCACTTGGCCACGGATCCATGTTGTTCTGGCATCTTTATCAATTTGCAGAAGAATTCCTTTGTTAGCTCCACGAAGCCATCTTCGTCGTGATGCAGCATGAAGTTACCCCACTCTTGATTTCTGTAGAAAGTCTCAACAGTGGGGTGTGACAATGCATCGGGTCTGAATCCTTTATCTGGCACTATCATTTTCTGCAACTTCTTATACTTTTCTACATTCTCTTTGTTGCCATTGAACTTGATCTGAACCTGTTCTTCACTCAGCTTTTTCTTCCCATATTCCTTTGAAACGCCCATTCTTTGCCTCACAGTATTCTCAGACCAAAACTCGACTGGTCGAATGGATCCGACAGATTCGTCATCGCTCGTGTGCCAGTCTGTTTGATCGTCTCTCTCCTGTGGCTGGTCATCCCTTGGTTCAGCCTCATCTCCCCTCTGACTTGGCTCTTGCTCTCCATGAGCTGCTTCATCTCCGAATTCCTCCTCAACCTGTTTAATTACATTTTTCATTGTATTGAGTTCACAATTTACAGGCAAAGAAGATGTAGTTACATGCAAATTACGGTCATCAACATCAGTTGATACCTTCTCCTCCTCCCTAATTCTCGCAGCTCGTCCAACTGGACGTTGCAAAATAGGCGCCATCTGGTTCATGAATTCTTGCTCCTCCTGTCGAGCTTCTTCTTCTGAATCATTCCCATCTGCAGCTTCAGTCAAAATTCCTTGAACCTTTTCTTTAAGCGCAGAGGTCATGAGATAGTCGCCTGGCTGCTTTTCCAAGGTTTTGGCCAGTGCTGCTGGATCAATGGAGTCCAATGGCCCTTCTGATTGTTCAGGTTGGTGCGACGGGCCTCCTTGAGTGATGAATTCTTCAATTCTGGCCGTGCCCACGAGAGGATCAATCACTTGACCCACTTTTGTCTGATATTTGATTTGATGTGGCTTTTCTCCAGCATCGATTCTTGTTTCGATCTGTTCGTTAAGCCTTTTCCTTATATCTCCTCGGATAGTCTCAGCATCATGTGTAGTGGGGCCAGTCCATGCAGGAGGTTGTTCTTCTTTAATTTTCAAACCACGCCCCTGCACTTCTCCAGTGATCTTCAGCTCGAAGTCCTCCTCATTACCCTGTTCAGCCTCTCCAGATTTCCTGCCTTCCAGATCAGCTTGCATCTTTCTGGCAGTTTCTTCGTCTCTCGTCTGCTGAATGTTCTTTCTAATTTGCTCTTCCTCTGCAGCTTTCTTTTCCATTTCCAGGCGTTCTTCCTCAGTCACCTTCTCTACTCCCGAACCACCTGTTACTTGATCCAGCAAACCAGCTAATGCAAATTCATCATTTTGCATCTTCATGGCTAGCTCAGCATCGAATGCCACTTGATGCTTCTTTTTCGGAGGTGGTGGTGGCATCGGCTTCTTACCCCTGTCTTTGGGATCTGTGGGCTCTGCCACTTTCCTAACAGTTGGTTCAGGCTCCTTGATCTCCACTTTCTTTTCCGGAGCTCTTGCTGGTTTATCTTTGTCAGCAGATTTCACCAACCTTCTCCTCGTTCCCGGTTGAGGTGCTGGCTGACCTTCAGATGTAACCACAGTAGTGGAGGCTTTCTCGGGCTGTATGGGTGCCTTAGTGGTGGCAGGTGCTGCAGCAGGTGTTGTCATTTCAATCTGAGCTGGCTGTACTAGAGTCCGGGCTGCTTCTTGCTGCACCACTGGCTCGGACGTAGCAACTTTTTGTACTTCAGTCTGTCCTCTTGGTGGTAATGCCGAAGCTTGTACTGCTGGCTGGGTAGGCTGTGGGTTGGCTTCAGGGGGAGTGGAAAAATATGCATCAATCTCAGCATCGGGATCCTCTTCTCTGTTTGGTTCACCCTCGTAGCCTAGTTGCTTCTCGGCGCGCTGTAAATAGTCCTCAATGAAACTCTTTTGAGTGATTCTCCTCAGTTGGTCCTCCCAGTCCTTCTTGATCTTGGAGCAGAACTTACTCCGAACGTTGTTGTTGTAGTGCAAGACCTTCTTTCCATTTGCAGTACTATTACAGTATTCAAGTGCAAACTTGTCCATTTCCATGATCAATTCCCAGTAGGAGTCCCTATACTGATTCATCATGGCTCCTACCAGATCCTTTTGAATTCCTTCCAGGTAGAACATGTCTTCTGCCAAATCGTACGTGAGATACAACCCAGCCTCAGTTTTGGATAGTAAATTGAACTGCCTTTCATTTTTCTTTTTGGGTTTCCAGCCACCTTTGCGTATATCCACTTGCAGCTGGTCCCTTAATACTGCTATGTGCTGGGGAAATTCATCATCTTTGTTTGTTCCGTACCGTCCATACCTTCTATGTGTGAAGATGGTTTCAAGTACCTCATCTGCAGGTAATACTACTCCTTCTTCCAGAAAGGACTTAGTGATACTTGGATTGCCTTTTCCCCAGACCGTAGTCAGTTCGTCCCATTGATCGCGTGCATCTTTGATCATTTTCCTCATTGTGTTCAACAATGAGGTGTTGCGGCTTTGCTCAAATTTCTCAGCGTTTTTGAGGCGTTTGTACAGATTGAAGGTCAGCTCTCGATGCCTGGCACGAGCCAGATCTGTAATCCACCTCTGCTCCACTGGTCCTTTTGCTTCAAACAGATACGGATTCCACTTGAATGGGAATGCTTCATACATCATGATGGCCCCACTGTTGATAACCCTGCTTAGATCCATCTGCTTGTGCTCGAAGGCCATCCGAACTTGAGGATCTATGATCTGGTTAGGGATGATGATGTCAAAGTCAGCTATATTTGGATCTTTCGTTCCTTTTTCTACATGCCGATTCCACACAGCCCTGTGCTCTTTGAACTTCAATTGGATGCGTTCATGGTGGACTTCAGGAGTTGTCTTTTCGTCTTGAGGGGCATGCCCCATCATCCTTATCCAAAACTTCTTCAGGAAGTGATAGTAGTCCCTTTCTATCGATGCAGCGACTATCGATCTTTCTTCTGGAGGGATATGCACGTCCCATCCCGGAGAAAGTTTCAATTTTTCGTCCGTAGTGTGGTCCAGAGGTACCTTATAAACTGATTTGATGGCATCTCTTGCGTCCTTAATCTCCGTTCGATCAATTGAGGCCTGCTTGCCAGCAGCCTCATATGTGCAGTCAGGTAACCCGATGCCTGATTGCACTACCAATGCATTCCTGAAAAAGGGCAAAGTGTTTAGATACACCCAAATTTTTTATAGATTTTCAAAGACTACTCAGGTGCGAAAATCAACATCCTTACATTTTGAGCTTTGCTAAGCTCGAAATGTGATTTGAGTGATTTAATCTTGAGTTTATTAAAAGATCCAAAGATAAGGTACTATGCCTTAGGACCTAGAAGTAGATAACTTAATTGGATTATTGAGTCCAATCAAAAGGGGGAAATAGAAATAAAAATAAAAATGAAGTGGTCATTGGACCAAAAATTCCTTTTTTAGTGGGCCATTGGGCCCAAAAGTTTGTTTTTCCAATTTTATTAAACAAGCTCGAGGCACTTGTTGAAAAAGGAATGAAAAGATGATGATGGAATGGATGGCTCGAAAATGGAATGTGCAATGGAGGCATGGCGGATTGGATTCGCTTTTCCCGGATTGTTTGGACTGTCATTGGACAGTTAAAACGTTCAAGCAAATGCAAACACTATTTTTAATTTTTGAAAAGGTTGACTTGATTTTATTTAAAGAAAAGTGGGATGTGTGTGGTCCCATTTTGGATTTTTGTAAAAAGGTAGCAGTTGAGGTGGCAAAATACTGCTACTTAACTCACACTATTTAGTTCCATTGGGAACAAAAACACATTTGTCAATCCAAAATTCCTAGTACTATTTTTGTCTTTTGTGAAAATCCCTTTTTCTGAAAAGTGTGTGGTGTGCACTGAAACTGCCATATACACACCAACACTCCCACTTTATCAAATTGCAGTATACACACAACAGAGTACCAGCAGGGAAAACAGCATTAAATGATCACAGAGGCATGCAAACTATGCTGCTATCACACGACTCAAGTTCATTCTCCCCTCTTCAGCAAAAACTCAAGATCAATCATGCTATCATGCTTCATAAACCTTAAGTTCAACATAGCAATACAGTTATGAACACAGGAACAGGTTCTCTTTAAGCATACTCTCACATACTCATGTCCCCAAAACTCAAAATAGAAACAATCACTCATAGTTTACCAACAACATCTAGATATTCACAAATACCCTTATGCTCATTGGTATACCTTATTTCAGATTTTCACAGATATCTCAAGTGGCATAAATCCACATAAACCATACTTATGACACAGAAATAGCAGACAATGCCTCCTTAGGAACCCCTAGGGCACCCCATTCAAGAACGAACAACCCGCATGCTTCAATGATAAAAACAACAACACCCCATTCTTCTAAATCATGCTCGGCCAACACAAAAATCACAGTGATCCCTAAATAAACACTGCCTACACTAAGAATTGCTTAAAATCGAACTAAAACAGAAGGAATGAACATAAAACAGCCCTATTTACAAAAATGGAAATGAGAAACACAAGAATGGCAAAACAGGGGCCTGCGCGCACTCGCGAAATGCAAGGGAGAATGGTTACCAGGGTTCGGTTTCCTTCGGGGGCGAAGATGAAGATGGAGGTTCCATTGGGTTCGCGAAAATTGGGCAGAGTAACGCCTGGAAGTGGTGGGAAACGAGTGCCAGGAACACTGTGGTGTTCTTCGGGGGAGGTTTTTCGTATGAGCAGTTTTCGCAAATTTTCTAAGTGTGGGAGCGTGGGGAAGAAGAGGGAGGCGGAGAGGTTTAAATACTAATGGGCCGGTCGCGGAACCCTAGCCCATTGTCGCGGAACAGGGTTGCGCGACCAGGCTCGGCGACATTAGAGGTGTCGCGGAATGTGGGACTTTGTCGCGGAGTCATGCACCGCGACAAAGTGTTCCGCGACAAAATGGCGAGGAAGAATGGAGTGGTGTGCCCGTGTCGCGGAATAGGAGCTTTGTCGCGGTGCAGTGCTCCGCGACAAAGGCTTCCGCGACAAGGACAGACAGAGTTCAGGGGTGAGTGAGATTTTGTCGCGGAATTTGCACATGGGCGCGATGCTGAGCATCGCGACAAAATGGTCACTCCGCGACAAAGACAAACAAGGTTTGATGATAAGGAGAACTTTGTCGCGGAGTTACACTTGGTCGCGGAACGTTGTTCCGCGACAAATTTTTTGAATTTTCAAATTTTCAACGGTCTGGGCCCGAGTGTGATATTGGGCCTATGTCCATTTTATTTGAGTTGGGCCTGAATGAATTCAGTCCAAGTAAATTCAAATCATTGGGCCACTATTTAAAATAATCTACTTGCGAAAAATTAGGTTGGGTCATTTCCATTTATCTGCGAGATCTATTCCGGATTTTAAATTGCTTTAAATTCCGAAAATAATTTCTCAGATTTGTGGAATTTTCCCAACCAAGAACCTGGTTTTCCATGCTTTTTCCGCTCCTTCTTTTTGGGTGGTTCTGAATTTCCTGCAAGACAGACAAATACCCATTAGGTTAGGTTTTCTCCTCAGATCAACATCCTCACATTTAGAGTCTTGGTACTCTAAATGTTTAACTAATCTTGAGGGTACTTTTTCTGTTCTGGATTAGATATATTACAGTAAACTAAACTGATCTAAGCTAATCTATGAGTAATCAGGAGTGTAATTCTCTTAATAAATGACGCTGCATCCTCCCCGGCAACGGCGCCATGAAACTTTTGACAATTTCGTCCGCACGAGCATTTCTAAAATATACCAGGTTAGATTTATTAAATGAAAAGAGTTATGATTCACGGGAAAGGGTTTAGGGATATATCAAGATTATTAGTCTTTTTATTACTCAAGCATGGTGCTTTGGTTTCAAATGGCAATGTGGCCCTCTCTGTCATGAAATGTTGACAAATCGCATGGCACAGCCGGGATAGGTTGACCTTCAGCCTGTCACACTGAGGATCCCCGGCAAATATGCCATGATACTTCTCATCAATTCTTGCCATAAGATTTCCTGCCATGAAACTTTTGGCTGATTCCCACTGCATGAGTATTTTCCGAAAAATCGTGATCCTGGTTTAGTTCTTATTTAATGAAACCAATTTATGATGACGGGGTTGTGATTAGGAATATATTTATAAGTAGTCATGTTTTTATTGCTCGTGTGTAAGAAACTGTGGCCCGAAAGCGCACGGTGTCAAAAATTGCAGTAATTTATAGTAAGACCGGATCGTTCACTGGAGGATGTGCGATAGAAGCAGGGCCCACGTCGTTTACTAAGATTTTCCACTCGGTTACTCAATTCAAGTTGAGAAATGACTAACAACTACTTGACATAATTTAAATTAGATTATGAAGGCAATTAAAATAATGCAGATAAAATTATTCTAGAAAGCGAATTAAATTTAATCTAAGAAAGCAATAGAATTATTCTAAGAAAGTGGTAAGATTATCTAAAAAAGCAGATTTAAAATGAGACAGAAGATTCAGGAAGAAAATAATAAAGATTGGACAAGATTATCTAATGAAACGAACTAATAAATCAGTTCGTTCCGGATGCACCCACTTAGGACTCAAAAATAGGCTTTGGCGGAAGAGGATAGTAGTCGAAAGAATACTCATCCTTACCTTAGAAAATAACCAAGGCCCGAATGTTGTTCCTCTAGTATTATCTATTACACCTTATCGGAATCCAAGTGGAATCTGATCCAGTGCAATATTTAATACAAGATTTCCAACAAACAGCAATTTTGGAAAATAATAAATCTGAAAATCATTCCCTATCAGGTACTAGACTCTCAATTAAAACACAGATCCTTTCAGTCTAGGTGAGACCTAATCGCTGACTCTGCTTCTAATTTCCCTAAATCAACCCCCAGTCGGATATGAATTAGTCATAACTGTGGAATTTATCCCTTACTCAGATCCGGATTTATAAATGAATTTTTGTTGGAAATTTATTATGAAACATCTGATTTAAAATCAAGACTCCTATGTCCAAGGGAAGGATCCCAAAATAATATTGACCACAATATCTACATAATAATATCATGCATAAATTTATAGAGAAGTGTAAAATAAATAACCCAAAATATAAGGCGGGTTTAGACAGAAGTTGACACACAGATATGAAATAGCCGGAGATGAGAAGAATTCATTTTGGCTAAAAAGATGACAAGAATAGTCAAGATAATCCGGACTGCAAACATCTGCTATCCAGGTCCTGACTATTCCAGGTGGGATGATTTTAGACAGCAGAGGTAACAATGATCGCTATCATCAAGACCCCTACTATCTGTGAAATGAGAGAAAAACCTACATGTTTTCTTACTGTAATACTATTCAAGCAACGTTGATCGACATCGTTTGATACTACTGCAGCTCAAAATTCAGGTTTGAAATTAAAATAAAGAAAAGAAACTGTATCCGGATAGGAATCAGCTGAGCAGCTATTATAATCCCAGATGGACGAACCGCCAAGGCTTCCACTGACCGCTATCTAGACCATGCAAAATAACATCTAATAATTAATATACAGACCACGAGCTAGTTATCCGTGTGGGACTACCCGCCAACATTAGTCTGTTATATCTCTTACTAGCTGTTTCACACAACACGGAAAATGCAAAATAAATAAATAAAATAAAATAAAATGTTTTGGGTCATCTTGCATGAGAGACATTGGTTTCTCATGCAAGGGTATGGAAATGATTCCATAATTACTCTTTATGGTCTAAATAATCTCTCATTCCATAATTAATTAATTACAGTCCGGATTATATACTTAGATCATAAGAGTTTAATCATTTGTAGAAAAATCTTTTAATGGGAATTTGAACAAAATTCTTCATATCAACTTAATCATGGGTTGAGATCATTGGATTTCAACCTCAAAATATTAATATAAAGGTTCAATTAATTAAAGGAGTGGGATGAAGAATGAAAATTTGGCAAAAAGGTGTCACCGTGTCGCGATGCAGAATTTGTGTCGCGGAGCGTGGCTCCGCGACAAAGGTTTCGCGACAAGGGGGTGGGCAATAAGAGAAATGGGATTCTGAAAATTTAGGGTTTGCTTTGTCGCTAAGTAAAGAAAATTTGTCGCGGAACGTGGTTCCGCGACAAGGGGCATAGCGACAAAAAGGTTGAAAATTGGACAAGGCATAATTCTTGTCGCGGAACAAGAGGTTTTGTCGCGGAACGTGGTTCCGCGACAAGGTTGCTTCGCGACAAAGCCCTTCCAGAATAAAATCACAAGCATTTGGGTCCTTGGTCGCTAATCAGGATTTTGTCGCGGAACGTGGTTCCGCGCCAAGGGTTATTTCGCGACCAAGGGTTTTAAATAGTGGTTAACAAATGTTCTTTGGCACCTTTGTCGCCAAAGCGTCATTTTGTCGCGGAACGTGGTTCCGCGACAAGAGTTGTTCCGCGACAAAGGTGTGTCCAGTACACATGTCAGAAAAGTAAAGTGGAGCAGTGGCATGCATTATGTGTGATCTCACCCATTTCAGATTCAAAAGCTAAACTAAGCTCAAAATAACAAAACAGAATATGAATCTAGCTAGAACATGCTTAAACATAATGGAAATAAAACAAACTTAAAACTTAAGAGACCCTAATCTAAGCTTGGTCACCCATAAGCCTGCAACATTATCCCAAGAAAAAGTCACCAAGCAGTGACATTAAAATGCAAAACGAGGATCAAATGACCCAAGGAAAACGAAAACAGCAAGATCCATGGGGTGTGAGACCCATTTCATGATTTTGGGACACAAATGGAGAATGTTTTCCCATGTTATTAAATGGAGTTGTTCATACCCATGATTTGGGCACCACAAACCCTTAAACAAAAGTTTAGAACAAGAAATAAGATGTAAAACTGGCTATCTAACCAAAGTGCAATAAACTACATCTAACTAGTGCATGAATTAAATAATACAAGAAAAATCTAACTAAACTACCCTAAACTAAACTAAACTACTGAACTCCCCAACTTGTCTTCAAGAAGGTATATTTTCTCTAAAATTCTTCCAACCTCTAGCTCAAAGGAAACACCTCATATTTATAGAGGGGAAACCCTAAGCTTATGGGCCTTGATTTGAGCCCATTGTGTCTCAAGACATCACACACATCACAGCTTTGTCTCGGAGCACCAAGTTTGGTCGCGGAACACACTGCATGTGGCAAAGCTTCTCGACTGGGTCTTGTGTCTCTAAAAATGCATCTTTGTCGCGGAACGGACATTTGTCGCGGAACAGGGCATCGCGACAAAGGTATCGCGACAGGTGGCTCTGGCTGGTCTTTTCCTTCATCTGAGCTTGCTTGGTCGCGGAACCCTCCTTTGTCGCGGAACCATGCATCGTGACAAAGGGGCCTCCGCGACAAAGGTGTTCCTGGGCCTGCCGGATTGGGCCAGATGGGCCGAAAATATTCTTTTTGTGGGCTTTTCTCTCTTTTTCCCATCTTTTTCATTCCTTTTTCTTTTCTTTTCTTTTTCTCATGTTTTTGGATTTTTCTAACATAAATATGTAATAAAATCACATTTTTATGCCTTTTTCACATCAGCTTATTATTTTTACAATTATGCATAAATCAGTCCAATTCGACTGCTTTCTTACTTAATGTAAGACCGAAATGCGATCAAATGCCCGTTTAAGACACGGAAATGGATTGAAAATAATGGTCATTTCTGGCCATTATCAGAAGACAATGCTGCCGGAGCATGAATATATTCAAATCCTGAAGCAGAACTTGAAGTTCGCCCTCAAGGACAGATTGATGGTCACAAGACCAAGGACTGTGGCCGAATTAACGACCAAAGCTATAAGAATGGAGACTTATTTAGCGGAACAAGCGGCTTTCAAATCAAGCCGAAGTCAAAGTGGCAGATCACAACCTATCCAGTCGGCTGCATCGTTTGCAGAATCTTTGGATAGATGTGAAATTGAGGAAGAGTACAATACGGACGATATTCCTGCTTTAGCCGAAGTAGCAAGGGCCGAATTGGTAATAAAGAAGCTCATGACTTGTCCTGCGCTTCGGCCGGTTAGAGGCAAGGAGAAAGAGGGAGAAGTCAGGGACGAATCTCAGAGGTTTTATTCTTTCGATCTATCTCAGATGGATGAAATATTTTATTATTGCTAGAAGAACGGATTATTGGAATTCAAAGGAAATCACCCACAGCCAACCAAAGAGCAACTGGAAGCCGGGTGTTGTAGATTTCACGGATCGGCTACTCATTCTACAGCAGTTTGTGGACATTTCAGAAAGCTTATCCAGAAGCATGTGGACGATGGAAAATTGAAATTCCCAGACAGACTCATGGCAATTGATAAGAATTCGTTTCCTGTCGCCAACATGGTAATGGTGCACCCCGATCAAAACAAGTCTGTACACGATCGTTTGGGCGACCAACCATCGACTAGTAAAAGCTCTGTGCACGATCGGCTAGGAAATCAGCTATCGGCTCAGAAGAAGGCAGGAGTGTGGAGACGGTTAGGTTCTCCGAAGGGGAAAGAGAAGATTTCGGATGTTTTTGACCGATTGGGGAATTATGAGGTTAAGGAATGGATTAAGCAATCGGATAAACATCAAAAGGTGGAATTCGGAGATGAGAGTGAAAAACCAACGTTGAAAATCATAACCAATGGTTGGGATTCAGAGATGAAGTTGACAGCCAACAAGCAGAATGGAAAGACTGTGATTCAGATCACAGTTCCCGAAGATGCTGTCTCTCCATAAATGAAGAAACTCAGAAGGCCACCAGCAAATACTCAGGTAGGCCGATGGATTCAGAATTCCCCAGAGAAAAGGCATTTCGGCTAACGCCGATTTGAGAACTCAGCCTGGAGGGCAGGGGAGAAAAAGACTCTGAAAGGAAAGGGATCGTATCGTACTTTCAAACGAAGAATGCAGCGGCTTAAAGCAGCCGGTGCATTTGAGCAGGAAGAGTACGAAATGATGCATATGGAAGAAGATTTCCCAGACGATTGTTCTTCGTCTGAAGGAAGGATCCTGGATAAAGTATTTTCGGCTCGACTGAAATCAGCCAAAGGGAAGGAAGAAAGAAAGCCGAAATAAGGGAAGGATCGGCTGAAAAACAAAACTGAATTTCGGCCGAAAATAATGCAGCGGAAAGCCGATAACGAACAGCTGAAAGTAAAAGATGAATGGAAGCCTAGACCAGTCCGAATCAGGGAATGGAAGCCGAAAACATGCATCGTCCCGAATAGTGATACACTTTCAATCGGGCAGTTCAAGTTTGATTTCGGGTCTAGTGCTAATATGATAGGAATGACCACAACAACCGAGGAGGAGTACTGGTCCGATTCGGAACTAGCAGTGGTTTTCTGTCAAACGGAGGGAGAATACTTCGGCGATGAAGAACCTATTGTGGACTTCTATTTCACCAAACTAGAAGCACTTCGGCCTGAGGCCGAAGCGGAGAAAGTTCTGGAAGAAGGATATGAAGCGTTTGTCCCTGAAGCTCAGCCAAGCACAATTTTACCGCCAACTGCAAAGATGTCTCAGCATGTGAGGCCTTTGTATGTCAAGGGTTGGGTCAACGGGAGACCTCTCAGGAGAATGTTTATTGATGGCGGAGCAACCGTCAATATTATGCCATTATCCACACTGACGAAAATAGGCCGCTCGAAGGATGATTTATTGCCCACAAGGATGAAAGTATTAAGTTTTGTGGGAGCACAAACAACGGCCAAAGGATGTATTTTTGTGGATGTAACGGTCGGAACAATATCGATTCCGACTATGTTCTTTGTAGTGGATGCAAAGGTTCTGTATGCGGCCCTATTAGGCCGATGCTGGATCCATACTGCTAGATGTTTGCCATCAACACTTCACCAGAAGATATGGTTCTGGAAAAAGGATGGCACAGTCGAAGAAGTGGATGGTGATCAACCTCCGTTTCCAGACAGCACAGCCGGCCGAATTGATGCGGTGTTGTACGAAGAGCCCATACAACCATTTCTAGCAGTGGCGGGGGAACGATATCTGCAGGTCGTTGAATGCGACTGGACAGACTTAGGGTTCGAAGTTAGATATCAGGCCGATGTACGGCCAAACGATGAAGAAAGTAAATGATGAACGAAGAAGCTAAAGGAATGGTCGAGTTCGAATCGACCAAACTTGGATCGACAGGAGGGAAAGCAGGTTGGAGTGAACTCATGGATGTTATTCCAAAACGAACACCAGATTTCAAAGCTTAAGATCCCTTGAAAATGGTCAATGTTGGTACAGATGAACACCCAAGGGAGATCCCATTGAGTGCGAATTTAGATCAGCAGACGACGAGCCGATTTAAGGAGGTGTTAGTTGAGTTCAAAGACTGTTTCGCATGGGATTACACAGAGATGCCAGGATTGGAAAGATCGATTGTAGAACATAGATTGCCAATCAAAGAAGGGTTCAGGCCGCATAAACAGCCGGCCAGGAGGGCAGCGCCCGAAATCGTTCCAAAAATAAAAGAAGAAATAGAAAAGTTGTTAGTGGCCGGATTTGTTAGGCCAACTAAGTATGTAGAGTGGTTGTCAAATATTGTTCCTGTAATAAAGAAAAATGGGAAATTGAGAGTTTGTATTGATTTTAGAAATCTTAATATAGCCACTCCCAAAGATGAATACATGATGCCTATTGTCGATTTGTTAATTGATTTGGCCGTAAAACAGGGAATGTTATCCTTTATGGACGGGTATTCAGGATACAACCAAATTTTTATGGCCGAAGAAGATGTGCATAAAACAACATTCAGATGCCCTGGAGCAATTGGGATCTATGAATGGGTAGTGATGCCATTCGGGTTGAAGAATGCATGAGCCACATATCAGAGAGCCATGAACTATGTTTTTCATGATCTAATAGGAGACTGCGTGGAAGTCTACATTGATGATGTCATGGTTAGATCCAAAGATATGGAAAGCCATTTGGACGATTTGCGAAGGGTATTTGCAAGAATGAGACTACATGGAGTCAAAATGAATCCAGCCAAATGTGCTTTTGGAGTGCAGGCAGGAAATTTTCTTAGTTTTCTGGTGAATAATAAAGGCATAGAAGTCGATGCAAACAAAACCAGGGCCATCCAGGAAGCTAGGCCTCCACACGATAAGAAAAGTTTACAAAAATTCCTTGGACAGATCGGTTTTTTGAGGCGATTCTTGGCAAATGCGGCCGGAAAATCGAAACCATTAACCGATTTATTAAGATTGAAGAAAGAAGAGGAATTCAAATGGGGAGTCGATCAACAGGAAGCCTTCGAGCAACTGAAACAGGCTTTAATAAATCCACCAGTTTTGGTCCCCCCGATTTTGGGCCGACCATTGAAGCTATATATAGCAGCGGCCGAAGAGTCTATTGGAGCACTACTGGCACAAGAAGACGATGAAGGAAGAGATTGGGCGATTTATTATCTAAGCCAAATCCTTAGGGATGCAGAGCTAAGGTACTCGCCGATTCATAAACTATGTTTGAGTCTTTATCATGCATACCAGAAGCTAGAATATTATATTCAACCAAGGCAAGTGATAGTGGTGGCTTCGGTTGATATAGTCAAAATCTTGATGAATGATCCAATTAGTAGCCGAAGAATGGCTAAATGGGTCATGAGGTTAAACGCATATGATTTGAAGTATCAACCACTCAAGGCTATGAAAGGACAAATTGTAGCCGATTTTTTGGTCGATCACGCAATACCTCCGATGTCAGACGATATTGAAGAACATGTTCGGCCGAAAGAGATAGACGAAGTAGGAATAGTGTATCTACGCCCATGGGTAATGGTGTTTGATGGTTCCAAAGCCGCCTTAGGAGTTGGGGCAGGGTTCACGCTACAGACGCCGGAGGGCAAGATATACAAATACTTCGTACAATTACCGAACTCCTATACTAATAACCAAGCGGAATACAAGGCGTTAATTTCGGGGCTACAACAATTGATAGAAGAAAGAGTAAAAGCTATTATAATCAAGAGATAAATATTATTTTAGGCCATTAGAATCCATCATTTACAGATTTGGGCCACGATAACACCAATTTCCAGAATTGAGCCATTAGAAGGCAATCGGGCTGGAAATTTAGGCCAATTGTTCGGAATTAAACAAGGAATGAACCGCGTGGACTCCACTCGCCCACTAAGCCGGAATATTCCAAAGTTGTTGGAATATTTTGCACGACTTTGTGGTGAAAACACGTTTTCAGGCTTGGGTAAGGAAAAAGTTAGGGTAAAATTAGAGGAAAAAACTTCAGGGTCATAATCGAATCGAATGTAAATCCTATTCTTGTTGCCACCAGTGCCGTTGCCTTGTACGCCGTAGAATGGGACTTCGAAGGACGGAAGAGAAGGAGAAATGGCCACTACCAGAATTTTGTAAGTCAAATATCTGTTTTTGTCGATTTCAGTTTAGGGATTTAGTTTTCGGTCGAGTTGATTTCAGTTTGGGGATTCGTTGGGGACGATTTTTAATGCGAAATGGGGATTTAATTTGGGGTTTGGATTTGTTTAATACATCCTGTCGTTTTCACACCACTCTCAAATGGGCGCAAGAATTCGTGTCTGATGCGGGGTTGGTTTTGTTAAATGCGAAATGGATGTATTATAGCGTGGTCCTAAGTAAAGTGGTCCTCTGTAAGAGTAAATTTCTCCCACCATGTGCAGACCTCTTTTTGTGTCGGCAGAACGGACAATGGCCATGTGCCTTTATTCCTTTTTGTAGTGTATGCGGGAAGCGAATTATTCTTTTTGTTTAATTCAAGTTGTTGGTCGTCCAATAATGTAATGCAATTTTTGTTTAATAATTATTCCTGGTGTCCACAGATCCAGGTTGCAAATCCTTGAGCATTAAATTGCATTGGGGCGGTGAGTGTGTAGAAGGTCCGCCACCAGTTTACCGTGGAGGAGATTCAGCAATATATGATCATGTTAACATCAACTTGCTCGATTTTTGGATACTGAGGTATTATTTAGATAATGAGGGATTCGAAAAGGATGGCTATGAGTTCTACATAAAGGAGGAGAGTGGTTTCCGGTTGATTGAAGAGGATGAGGAACTAAAAGCTATTGCTGAGGACTTCTTAAAGAAGAGGTTGCTGGATATATATGTTTTTGAAGGTGAGAACTTGTCTGAGGAGGATAGTTCAAGTGAATCCGAGGGGAATGGGACAATGGATGAAGAACATGAGGTTGATGCGCATGTGGGGGCTGTACAGATGGGATCGGGTGGAGTGGTTGACGAAAGATTTGTCGATGATTTTGTAGCCGAGTTGGAAGAGGACAATAGTGGGAGTGATGGTGGTGATGACAGGTTCGTAGAAAGTGACTATGAAGTTGATGAAGGATTAGAAGATGTTGAGGTAGCAGTTGAATCACTATCACTACATAATGATGGTGAAGGCAATAGTGGTTCTGATATGCCAGTTCAAGTGGAACAATTAAGCGAAGGGGAGAACTCAGAGGATGACATGGTGACAACAGGGAATGATTTTGATGAGAGGCTGCTGTCGGATTCAGAGAAGGATGATGACGGACGACCACCAATAGTATTTAATTCAGCTGACATTTACAATCCAACCATTACCTTAGAGATGTTGTTTGCTGGGAAGGAGGAGTTTAAGAAGGCTGACCGGTCACTTGCAGTGCGAGAGCAACGCAAAGTGAAGTTTATTAAGACAACACCAACAAGAGTTTATGCAAAATGTTTTGGCACAGACTGCCAGTGGAAGATATATGCGCACAAAGTTCCAGGCGAGGATGCCCTTCAAGTGACAAGTTAAATTGAATTGAAGCATGATTTTAATAGTTTGTTGATATGATTTTTTCAGTTAGTTTGTTGTCATTTCTGATATGAATTTTAAAATTTTTCTAGTTTCGTGCATGTAATTACAATCATAGTGTCGCTATTTCAGGTTTTTTTCGAAACACAGTTGCATGCAGACACACGATGTGCCGGCTGTGAATAGTCATTGGTTGAGCGAGAGATTCATACATAAATTCATAACTGATCCAAAGCGATCTGCAGAAGGGTTCTGTCTTGATGTGATTAAGAAGTTGAAAGTTAAGGTCACCAGAAATCAAGCCATTTCAGCCAAGAGGAGAGCGTTAGCTGCACTCAATGGGTCTTCCGATTATCAATTCAGTCGGCTGTGGGACTATGCGGAGGAACTCAGAAAAAGGAATCCTGGTAGTACTGTCTTACTAGGAACAACCGATGTTGGTACAGAGACAAGATTTGACAGATTCTACGTCTGTTTTGAAGCACTTAAGAAGGGTTGGAGGTTGGGTTGCAGGCCATTGATTGGAGTAGATGGTTGCCATTTGAGTGGACCGCACAAAGGTGTACTCCTGACCGCTGTTGGTTTGGATGGGAATAATCAATTGTATCCCATAGCCTATGCCATAATTCCAATAGAGAACAAGGACAACTGGGGTTGGTTTCTAGGGGTTTTGAAAGAGGATCTACAGCTCGAACATGTTCGATATTTGACCTTCATTTCTGATAGGCAGAAAGGTTTAGTCCAGGCTATGCAAGATGTTCTTCCCGGGGTTGATCATCGGTTTTGTGTTAGACACATGCACAACAAATTCTGCACCGCCGGATATAGAGGAATGGCCTTGAAGAATTTACTGTGGGCAGCTGCCAGGGCAGGTACTGTTCCTGAGTTTTTTATTCAAATGAAAGGATCAAAGAATATTCGGAGGGTGCATGGAAATGGCTAAGTGAAAAGGCACCAACACAGTGGACTAAATCCCATTTCTCTGAGGGTGCATGGAAATGAGGTGAATGAATGATGCACGTATGAATGAACTAATTTGGCAACTTGGATAATGATCCTACAGATGGAGGACTTGATTTATTTGACACTTAATTTGTTTGTTGATTTTACTTTTATTTTGTTTGATTGATGACATATTGTTGTTTTGTTGGTATTATAATTTAAAAACTCCATTCATTTTTGGATGTCATACTTTTCCTTCAGAAGCTCTTTGAATTATGTAGTATAAATAGCAGCAGCCTTATGGGAGAATCGACTTTGGTTGGCAAAATAATTACTCTACAATTACATTGCTTTTTTTTTTTCATCAAAGGCTACGAATGCAAAACAAAGATCGGCAATTGGGAAATCCTCCAAAGCTAATACAACGGTGCCTCCGCCCCCTCCATCACAGGTTAGCATCTGTTCACTTCATATTTGGAAGTAATTTTTGGTGTTGTCTTTCTTGGACTATGTACAGTATTGAATATGAGGGTGTTGCACACAATTGAATATTTCTTGATTATTTTGCAGCTGAATTTTGAGCTTTTGCAGCTACTATACTTCCACCAATCTCTCCAGTCGGTGGAATTGAGGGAGAAGATATTGTTGAAGAGCCGGTTGTAACACAAGACTACTTGGTTTCACCCCCGCCACTTGTTCCAGGCCCTTCCATAAACTAACAAATGAAGGGAAAGGGTCCAATGAAGTCCAAGAAAGCGACACCTTACAAAGGCGGGGCTTGGAGAGCACCACAGTTCACCGTCGGGCGCAACGGGCCTGTCACCCGTAACTTAAGCGCAATAGATGGCAGCAGCAGCAACAAATGAGGCTATGGCCAGTTCAGTGAATGTCTTCGTTTTTGGAAATTGAAATTTCAAACTTTTATGATGCCTACCAAACTTCTATGTATTGGATATCCATATGTGCATGTACTGTTTTGTGTTTTGTGTTATGTGTTTGAAGCTGAATGGCTAAGTGAATTGTGTATCAGACTTGAATGGCAAATATGCCTGTTTGGATATTCCTAAATTGAACTGATGGAAGAATCAGTACTTGTGCACAGGTGTTTAATTTCCAATTCAACAATTTATTGTCGTTTGGACTTATTGTTATTTGTTGTATTATTAGGTCAGACTTCAATATGTTGCATTCTGTTGATGAAGCCATTGTTAATGGTGCTGCCCCTGTTCCACTAAGCTATGATAGAACAATTAATATTCAACGTATTATTGATATTGATATAGTGGACCATCTTTTTGAGATGTTGCTCACCAAAAAAAAATAAGTAATGGGATGTTAATGAATAATCTTATCCAACCCCCAGTATTTGTCTACTTTTGTTACACACCTCAAGGCTCAAAGGTTTATATTAAAAAGCATAACAAAACCCTTTTGCTATTGGTTACACAACAAAAGATCTTACTATCATAGTACTGAAACTAGTAGTATATCTCTAGCAAGTTTATAGGCTAAGGCATCCTTAAAATAGTTACTAACAAAAACTAACAAGACAATTCAGACATTGAAAGATGAAACTGTTGGGACATAATTTTGATCCCCATTATCAAAATCAACACGATGTTCTTCCTGCTTCCACGACTCTCACACCCACCAATAAATGGGGCCTAAACCATAATCCTCAATAGATCCAATGATCACCATATGAGCAAATGGCTTAACATTTCATACTGTGCATTCCAACATTACATACTTGAGGATCCGACAGGCAAAATTTGTTGGAATGCAGCCCTACATACTTATACATCTAATAGTACCAAATACCAAAATGTGTTGGAATGATACCCTAAAACACTTATACATTTACTGAAGTTGCTTGACACCCCCCATATTTCTTTTGTCGAACAAAGCCTTGGCCAAACGACCCATGATCACAACGCATATAGCAATCACAACGTATAACAGCATCATCTCCTTCCTCGCTGCAACCTTCTCCTTCTCATGTTGCTTTTTCATCTTCTGCCATTCCTTCCTCTCTCTTCTCAGCTTTGCCAATTCATCAGTGATGTGTGCCTCCTCAATTTCCATTTGGGTCAGTTTATCCTCAACTTTGTTGAGTTTGTTCAGCAAACCGGGCACCAACGATTGTGATCGTGGACACATTTCGTCATCTGCCTAATCAAGCAATGCGCACCCTCCATCCTGCAGAAATCAAGCTCATTACATTAACATAAAAAAAAAAAACAAAACCACAGTTAACCTCTAAATACATTTGATACAACAATAGTTTTAGTTTTTCCAGTACTTAATCCGGCCTGATAGAGGGAGGAATGTATACATGTCAGAGTTTCAGTATTCGCAAACTTCCAACTCAAAACAAAGAAAGTATTAGCTTCAAAATCCAACAAAATTTCACCATCCTCCGGCCAAAAATGAAATAAAATCTGCCATTTCACTACCGAAACAGTCCATCCGGCCAAATTAACTAACTAATCGATTTAACCTTCGGAACACTTCCTCCGGCAATAATCATATATGATAATCATAAACTGTAAAAACTCGTCGGTGAACCAACGCTCATACCCCAAACATAAACCGAACAAAACAAGACCCAAAACAGGGATTACTTACCCGCGAGCAGCAATAGAATCTCCTTCCCGCATTCGGTGCTTTCCAACAGGTTCACACCCGAGCCCTAACCCCACACAGACATTGCCTCGGTGTCAGCCCGTACCAACTCTCGTCCCTTGTTGCTGAGTCCGAGCTCGTCGCCATTCTTCCGGCACTGCGTAGTCGCACAACCCCACAACAAGAAGATTAGGAAAATGGAGAAAAGGGGAACGCGTTTAGGGTTTAAGTTTCTCACCGTTGCCTGAATGGAGGTAAATTGGGGGAGAGTTTTGACCAGGGTCGTGTTCTGAATACGGGACACCCGAATTCATACCCGTATATTAATGGACTTAGCCGGCGCGTTGCCTTTTGGGCGAGTGGAGTCCACGCGGTTCATTCCTTGTTTAATTCCGAACAATTGGCCCAAATTTCCAGCCCGATTGCCTTCTAATGGCTCAATTCTGGAAATTGGTGTTATCGTGGCCCAAATCTGTAAATGATGGATTCTAATGGCCTAAAATAATATTTATCTCTATAATCAAAGGAGATTCACAAGTGGTTATTAAACAGTTGCTAGGAGACTTTTTGGTAAAGAGTTCTCAATTGATCAAACTGTATGAAGAGGCAATCGACTTACTGGAGGAATTCGATGAGGTCTATGTCGAATATATCCCAAGAAAAGAGAACGAGTTAGCTAATGAATTGGCTCAACATGCAGCCAGATATCGGTTAATGCCGATAGCAGTGAATGTGGAAATACATTTGGCTGAAACAGAAAAGGCCGAATGGATAAAATAGATAGCATGAACGTTGGAAGATCCATCCGAAGCTAATCCAGCCGAAAAGCGGAAGGCGATGGACTACATAATAATAGGAGGATTACTCTTTAAACGAGCCATCGATGGAGTGCTACTCAGATGTGTTGGAGAAGGAGACACGAAAAGATTAATGGGAGAAGTACACGAGGGAATATGCGGCGCACATCAGGCAGGAAAGTCGATGAAATGGAGTATCATTCGGCTGGGATATTATTGGCCGAAAATGGGAACAGATTGCGAGAAATATGCCAAAGGGTGCCGCGAATGTCAGAAACATAGGCCGATTCAGAAGTTACCGGCCAAAGAGTTACATATAATGATAAGCCATGGCCATTTCGAGGATGGGCAATGGACATTATTGGAAAGATTCATCCTTCTTCATCGAAAAGGCATGAGTTCGTGCTAGTCGCAACAGACTATTTCACGAAATGGGACGAAGCTCAGGCATATGTTAGCATTTCTCAAAAAGAAGTTATTGAATTTATTAGGAGACAGTTGATTTACAGGTTCGGAATCCCACAGACAATTCTAACAGATAGAGGAACAGTATTTGTGGGAGAAAAAGTCAAGGCCTTTGCAGACGAATACGGGATAAAAATCGTGCATTCATCACCGTATTATCCACAAGGAAATGGGCAGGCAGAGGCCACCAACAAGCAACTGATAGGAATTATAAAGAAGATGATTGAAGATCAGCCGAGGAAATGGCATGAAAAGTTATCCGAAGCATTGTGGGCCTATCGGAATGCTAAGACCACAGCCACTGGATTTACGCCATTTCGGTTGACATATGGGATGGACGCAGTACTTCCAGCCGAAATAACGGTGCCGACTTTGAGAACAAGTCAAGCAGATTTGATGTCGGCCGAACAGTACGATCGATCAATGAAAGATGAATTATTGGATGTTAATTCCGATCGGGTACAGGCACTTGAAAGTTTACAGAAAAATAAAGATATTGTGGCCGATTGGTATAATAAGCGAATTCGTGTTAAGCAATTTGAAGTCGGTGATTTAGTGTGGAAAGTTATATGGCCACCCAAACAGAAGGATGGCCGATTAGGAAAGTGGAGCCCCAATTGGGAGGGGCCTTTTATTGTTCAGACGAAATTGCCAAACGGAGCATACATATTAGTCGACGAAAAAGTATTATGCTTCAATTTGGGATTAAACATTAAGCGGAGAGAAAAAGTATTATGCTTCAGTTTGCGACGAAAATAAAGATTTTATCTGGGGCTTCGCAGTGGGTCTGTATAGAGGCCGCTGCAGTCATATTGATGTATGTGTCTATACTCCTAGATGATAATCCTTCTTTCTTCATTTTTTTTTCCGTCCAGGTTAAGATTAAAGACTGACAGGGAAGGGAGCACTACACCTGCATACTTTCTGCACATAAAACTTTTCATTAGTTTTGGAAGATGTCGGACTTTTGACAACGCTGCGTTGTGATTTTGTTATCTTTTGTATAAACTCAAAAATGATTACTCTCCCTACACTGTATATTGTTTTGAGAAACGATGTTAATTTTAGTAAAATATTATATTTGTTATATTTAAATATTGTTGTTGAAAATGGATAATTGGTATACTCATTTTAGCCTTAGCATCTCCTGAATAAGCCCGATGTGTCAGATCGTGTCTTATTTGGGAGGTGTGGCGGTAACACCGCGAGTCCGAATAACCGGGGTGTTACAGAGTGGTATCAGAGCATCGAACTATTTTTCAAAAGTCACTTCTAGAAAAGAATTTTTAAACCACGACATCTTTCTAGCATTCTATACTTTCAAATTTGTATAAGTTGCAATGCACGACATTGGGTTATTTGGGTAGGTAGATCTATACTTAGTATTTAAATATTGTATAAAATGACCTCCCTAAATGATTCGTGCCAAACGATAGTAGCACTGGCTAGTTTGATTCCGAGAACATGGAACTGCGACACGAAGTCTAGGAATTGACAGCGCAACCCGAAGTCTGGGAATAAGAAGAGAGTATAGATCCTTTTTTACTATGATAAATTTATTTTCTGCCGAGCATTCCTTCATAAGAAATGTTCAAAATCATGTAAGAGTATCCCTGTCAAATTTGGTGATTTTTGGTCAACTTGTGAATAAGTTATGGATTTTTGACCCACTGTTGGTCGTTTGTTCACTGTTAGTGAATTAGAAGTTAATAGGATTTGCTGAAATCCTATTTTTGGACGAGTTGTGGTGATGTACAATTTCAGTATTTTTTTTTTAGTATGATTTGGTATTTTTAAAAACTGTTGAAATGAAAGCATGTGTAACACCCCCCATTTTCAACATTCAGTTCTGCAGCGGAAGTTACCAATGGGAACCCGGGGTTGTTACCGCCACGCCTCCCGATTAAGCTCGCATTTGCCTTGCATTTGCTAACTTAATCGAAAAGCGCTAAGGCTAATATTAAATTTAAATCTAAAATTACTTTAAACTGATTTATCATTTATAAAAATATACTTTTAAATAATATAATACAGTTTACAAAATATGGTGATTAGGGCTTTTTGCCGCAAAATAATTTCTCATATTAACTAAAGTTAAAAAGAAATAAAAAATAAAAAAATAATAATAAGACTTTTATTAACGGATTTTTGAAAGCACAGTTAACTAAGTTTAAAGAATATATTTAATTCGGGCAAAATATTAGACTTTACGAATATGATAACTACAATCTCGATTCAAAAGATAAGTTTATGGCTAATAAAATATAATTTAAAATAACCAGTATAAAAGTAATCTGACACCCGTGCCCGTGCCCATGCCTCTTAGTGGGGTCCACATAAGTCAAACCCTGTAAAAATGAGTAAATAGAGTTTATCAGCACACCGGCTGAGCAAGAAAATTCTTGTCCCTTGGACAAAACTAATTTAAAATATTACTGAAACAGTAAATGGCATGTCAAAACCGTTAAACTGATCAATCCACATGTAGCTCGACTATGACTCTACACCCGGGGTATCTCATAAGACCTAGCATGCTCACATAGTGACCGAAGTCAAACTATCGTATACAAGGATGGCCCTACCTTGCATCTAGAAAACTGATTGTGAGACCCTTGGCCCAAACACAATCCTCTTCATGGGGATCCCTTGGATAGCCCATGAAATAACTCACGACGATATCTACCTCTTTGATATACGCCGCATAATAATTTAATAATCACATGTCATACACTGAAAATTTTATTTTTCACATGCATGGCCTAGTCCCAAAAATAGTTAAACACATAATGGGACATTACCTCTGCATAAATCAGTTGCATGAATAAACCCAAAAATTACTGAAACACAAAAGAATTTAAACATGCAAAAATACTCTTGGGTCAAAAGCCCGCAGAACAAAAATCTACTTACAATTTCTTCCGAAGATAGCTTTGTTTGCTCTCGTGATATGCCAACCTTTGGCACCTCTAGTGCGACAATACTTGCGATACTCACAACTTACTCAACTCTGTATTGAATCTTTTTACTGGCCTTCAGCCTTTTACGGGACGACCTTATTTATAGGGATGGTTATGGCGGTTAATGTAGCATATTTTATTGCTACTAATGTTGACATGCATAACCGCATGTCCTTATCGTCTTTCTATAAATTTATTTATAGTAAATCTTCAGTGTACATAGCAGGTTTCTATTTCTACCGAATTTCATCAAATGTATGTCCTTTCACCGCCTACCTTTCCCTCTTTATATCAAATCAATTGCAGGCTTTCTCTTCATTCAATACTTTTATCAGTCTCCTTTAAATCCTATGCAGACGGGATTGTTCATTTTGCATCCCCAGCTTACCTTTGTGACTTTATTTAATATAGGCCATGTCATTATCATAATTCTATCTCGGTTTATCATCCAAACTCTTCGAAGGATACGGACTCATTTGATATTTACGTTGCTCTTGTAATATAGCTTACCAACATTTAATTGCTAATAATGTCTCACCCTATGTTAAAGAAATATTCCCGGAAATATTGTTACTAATATGTAATTGTTGGGATAGTTTAGTACAATTATAAGATAATTGCTCAATTGGTGGTATACAAAAGTAGAAGAATTAATTCGTGTTTTATCTCTTCCAGGTATAGTTTTATAATTCATTCTAAATAAATAGTAGTCCGTGATAAAATAAGGTGTGACTTTGGACTGCTCATAATATTAGTGATATACTACTATGATACATCTAATATTTTTATTCATTTATTATTATTATTATTATTCCTTCTGCACGCCACTTACACAGCTTCACGTGATATGCTATTTATCTGCTAAAGGTTTTTCTTGAGCTGAATAAGTATATTGCACCATTTACATTCCGCATTTTAATACAAGTATCTTTGTAGATAAGGTGAATGGAACCTATGATCTATAGCATAAGAGTTTCACATTATTACGAATAGGCTAATGACAACTTTATGTTAAACTATAAAATTATCTATATTTAATATAAAAATTGTTAGAATAATACCTAACTATTTAAGTAACTTCCCTTTGTAAAATATATTTATTAACTTTAACTAAATTATTTTCTCTTAGAAAATAATACTCTTAATATTTTATTTAGAAACGTGTATCTCTATTATCCTCCCTTAGAAAATAATCATGCCTCCTTCAATATTCTCCATTGGATAATAAATTTCCATTATAAATTATTTTCCAAAAGGAAAATAATTCATTCTCTTTCGCATAATCTTTATCCGGAAAAATATTAATCTATTTCCCAACTCGACTTAAGAAACAATATAAGTTATTTCTTAATAAAAATATTATCAACATAGTTAATTTTCAGGGTATTACAGCATGACTTGTTGAAATCTTGTTGTAGTATGACTTGTTCACTATGCTACAAAGATGTCAACTTTTGAACTGTTTCCGGTCCTTATTTTAAAAAAGTGCAAAAATGAAATTTGTTCCCTCTATGTGTTCTGCATCTTCAAAACAAATTTCATTGGATGGTGCATGTATTTTTACATCAATTTTGGCGTAAACTGCGACATAGTGTTTTGCGAAATGACTCTCTTTTGAAATGGTTGAACTATGATCGGAAATCATTTTTTTTCGGAAAAGAAATTTTTTTAAACCATTGTGCTAAAAGATCGAGAAGGACGCCTTGTTATAATCTTCTTGAGGGTAAGTGCACTTGATGGAGCCCGCTGTTGTGGAATGACGTATGTGTCTATACTCCTAGATGTATCCGTGTGGGTCATCTAGGGCTCCGAAGTGGGTCTGTATAGAGGCCGCTGCACTCATATTGATGTATGTGTCTATACTCCCGGATGTATCTGTATGGGTTATATGGGGCTTCGGAGTGGGTCTGTATAGAGGCCGCTGCAGTCATATTGATGTATGTGTCTATACTCCTAGATGTATCCGTATGGGTTACCTGGGGCTCCAAAGTGTGTCTGTATAGAGGCCGCTGCAATCATTAGTGAATGATGTATGTGTCTATACTCCTGGATGTATCTGTATGGGTTATCTGGGGCTACGGAGTGTGTCTGTATAGAGGCCGTTGCAGTCATATTGTGGCTTGTGGACATAAGGGCCCAAGCGGAATGAGGAGTCCTCGATCATAATATGTCAATGGTAAAAGAATGGATTCGTGGAACAAGTTTGGAAACAAGTGTTTTGAAACTGAAATAATCTTGCGTTTTTAAATCCATCTCTCCTTTTTAAAACCAAACTTTTCATAAAATCCCTCTTTCTAAAATTTCAGTGATTCAATGTTATGTGTTTACTTACTTGGTATATGAGTCATTGGGCCATATAAGTTTTGGAGTGTGTCGGTAATCTCGTCTATAAGCTTGCTATACCATTAGAATTGAGTGCAGTTCATGATGTTTTACACATCTCACAACTGCGAAAGTACGATCATGATCGATCGTACGCCCTCCACACGAACGATAATTTTGGTTGAAGATCTCACTTCTGAATAGAAACCGGATCATCGACACTAAGGAGCGAAAACCGAGGAAGAAGACGAAATGCCTAGTTAGAGTTATTTGGTCGAACCATGGCACCGAAGAGCAAACTTGGGAAATGGAAGCTGAGATATAATAAAAGTATCAAGAACTCTTCCCCGAGAAAGACGTAGTTATGAGGGCATAACTAGAATCCTAAGTGGGGGAGGATGTAATACACCAACCTACATTACCACGTTACTCTGAGGAGGATATAATTTTATATTGGCATATTTTATGTAGGCTTTGGTGGCTACTTACCTCATTTTAAAGACCGAAAATATTGACTTCGAGGACGAAGTCATTTCTTAAGTGGGGCAGATTGTAATACCCCAAAATTTTATTATACATTACCCACAAGTATTATTTATTATTGACTTATCGGATTATATTCTTCTTATTATTTTTGGGAAAATATTTCTATTTTTTAGGCTATTAAAAGTTATACTAAGAAATATTATATTTTTGTTATGTGTCAAGAAAATAAAATGCATGCCCACATGTGAAGACACATAGCCACACTTGTCTAATTGTGGCTTAAAGAAGAAGTGACTAATCTATGTTGCTATTGCCTATAAATATTAGGTGTATTCATATCAATTGGACTCTGATGAAATGAATAAGAATTCATGATTACCTCATTTTCCCTTGTCATTCCTCTTGTCCCATCGATTGCATCATTACATCTTGTTCATTACACTCACATTTCATCACTTGATTTTAGTATCTATTCGGATATACTTTTACATACTTGCATACTACTAGTATATCTAATTAAGCTAATAGGTTAATATTTCACAACACGTTATCAGCACGAGTAGCTCTACGAAGGTGCTGGCGGAGGAAGTTTCAAATCTATAAAGATTATCGTTGGAGGTAATATTTATTTATTTATATTTATTTACAATTTCAATTTTATTTCTACGACTAACCTTCCAGAATTGGGGTTTTATCCCTATACCCATAATTTGGGTCAATCGAGCAAAAATGAAATTGGCCTCAATATGCCAAGAAAAATAACATCCCACCGGGATTGAGAAGGGATTCGAATTATTGTCCAATAGTGGTGGAATCAAATGAACGATGGCACGAATCAAATCGTCGTATAAAGAAGAAATGCTGCAAAAACCCCAAAATGGGGTAAACCCGAAAAGAGAGTATATATGAACTTGGTAAAACCGGAGGAATTTTGAAATACCCAAAAGTGGTATAGAAAGGCTATAATGCCTATATATTGAAAAGACTACTGAAAATCCACTAAAATGTGGAAAATTTACGGACACCTCATATTGTCATTTCTTTTACTAGATAAAGCAATGAAGTATTGTTGAAAATTATGAATAGAATGTGGATGATGTATGTAAAAATCCAGGGCATGATTAAGACTATGCCAAAAGGCAAAATATTATTGAAATCGTGATCGACAATTGAATCGGGTTGAGATATAATTGGCAAAATGAAAATATGAACTCCCCGGAATTATAAATAAATTGTCCATATGATGACGAGGCCTTTATAAACCCAATGGAGGTTTAATACCATGAATTAAATTTATTGTTATATCAAAATTCTTTAGACATGTAAATGTCATTTGGCTAGACATGAGGCTTATTTATATGAATCCTCTAAAAGGAAGGAAAAATGGAAAGCCCTAAGGTTGAAATAAATCATATTGATCACGATGATTGATGTGATAATAAAGTGAAATATGATATCACACACATTGGCTTAAATAAATTCATTGAGCACAATATTAGTGCCAAATGAAATGAAAATTCATGCATTTACTCTCCATTATAATCCCCTTGTGATTTGAATATTCCTTTGTGTATATAAATTATACACTCGTGCCTGCCTTCTTGGAAAGATAAATGGATGCCAAAATAAAATGAAGCTAAGGATGATATCTGCCTCATCCACGGTGCAACTATGCACGTTGTATTGAAAAGCAAAAGCTATTATCCCAACTGAAAAAGGAAAAACTCACTGCTAATAAAATCAGTGGAAGTTTAAAAGAACTCTGGAAGAGATTGTACATCTCCTGAAGGAGAAGAAAAATTATGTTTGAATATGCACTATTCTCGAGAAAATCTCGAAAGAGCTTACTAAGCTTCAGTGATATTCGGAAAAATTCATCACTATAAAATACAGAATGAGGCAATAACATTATTTCTTGATTACTCAGGTTATGATGCAATGAAATTAAAAGAAAATTGCATCAATATCCTCTGGCATATACCATACAAATTAAAGCTGAATAGCGTTGAAATATATCATGTGGTAGACCTGAAGTCTACTCATAATTTTCTTACTTGGCACGATCATCTTGGGCATCCTCCTAAAAGCATCATGCTGAGGTGAATTATTGAAAATTCAAATTCAAATGAATCTATATGCGTTGCTTATAATTAAATTGTGAGCACAATGACATCCAATAAAGAAAATAACATTGGATAGTGTCATTGAATTTTAATTGTGTGCAAGCCAGGCCTGGCCAAAATATATGCCAAAATAAATAATAATTAAATTGCACGATAAGGTCAAAGTTACCTACATCATTTTGGGGACATGCTATGTAGCAACGCTTATGAAAATAAAGCCGACCGATTGTCATTAATTCTCTCTCCCTAATATTGACATAAGCCCAATGTTTAGTAAATTAAAGTATATTTGGGTGTGCGATATAAGTCCCCCATTATGCCACCCTAATTGGGCTCCCAATGACGATTGGGTATACATATGTCGGATATAAATCATCATTAATAAATTATATTTGGTACTAAAGTATGGTGATTTTATATATGGTTTGCAGATTATTATTTTCCGACATTAGGGGGAGATATGGATTAACCGAAAATATATTATTGTGACTGAAAAAAACTATATTGCATAAATTGCAAACCAAGCGTATCATATAACTTTAAAAGAGTTACTAAATCCCGTATATCGGCATTACCCAAGGAAAACTTGTTGCCCTAATAAAATAATTGTGGCACAAGATAATCACTTGGTTCCAATTATGTCCTAAATGGACCAATTACAAACGTGAAAAATGAATATTTTGCACGCTTGAAGTACGGTAAATCATCTGGTTCCAACTACAAAAATCCTCGAGGTTTATAAATTTTAAAAAGTGATGAAATGTTGAAACAAGCTCCACAAAAGAGCAAATAGCTCCAAAAGAGCAAGGCCCTTACCTTAAAAATAATGAGATCTCAATCAATCGTCACAAGCACAGATATTTGGAACCCATATTGCAAACCTAAATCGGTTGATGAATGTTGGAAAAATAAAATATTGGCTCTATGTACAATTTGAATGCATGTTATTTACTAGCCTCAGTGAAAGTAACAAAAGAAGGCTACATAATTGGAATTGAGATTGAAAGATATAATTTACTATCTTCAAAGGACGATAGACTTGGATTTATTATATACAATTCTTCATATGATATAAAAATAAATTACAGTATCGTCCGGAAGATAAATATCCCCCAAATTATCCGTTATGAAGCTAATATGCACTACTGAAAGGGGAAAAATCAAAATGAATTTGAGATCTATGATTTGGTAAAACCAAATTCTGCATTGATTGGCAAATTGGGTGCATCTACTACCTGAAAAGGTGTTAAATAATTCCCAATGAAAAAGGGATATCCGCTAAATGCTTAATGCTCGGCCGAGCTCATGAATCGATAAAGGATCCATTTAAATCAAAACAAGAAAATAAAAGAAATATTTTGTCCAAAAGGACTATATCTTAGCGGATTTATTACCAAGGCATTGCCGATAGCAACTTTTGTGAAATTATAAAAGTAAATCGACATGCATCGGCCCGAAGGAAGATCTCAAGGGGAGAAACACCCAAAGATCTCAAATGAAGTCGAAATCAGGGGGAGAATTCAACACGAGAATATTGTACTCTTTTTCCTTCACTAGGATTTTTTTCCCACTGGGTTTTTTCCTAGTAAGGTTTTAACGAGGCATATTCTTAGTGTGATGGGCATGCAAGGGGGAGTGTTATGTGTCAAGAAAATAAAATGCATGCCCACATGTGAAGACACATAGCCACACTTGTCTAATTGTGGCTTAAAGAAGAAGTGACTAATCTATGTTGCTATTGCCTATAAATATTAGGTGTATTCATATCAATTGGACTCTGATGAAATGAATAAGAATTCATGATTACCTCATTTTCCCTTGTCATTCCTCTTGTCCCATCGATTGCATCATTACATCTTGTTCATTACACTCACATTTCATCACTTGATTTTAGTATCTATTCGGATATACTTTTACATACTTGCATACTACTAGTATATCTAATTAAGCTAATAGGTTAATATTTCACAACAATTTTAAATTATTTTATTTTAGAAAAGTTGAGAAATAGCTATGAGTATTTATGCATATATTCATTTAATTTTATTACTATTATTATTCTTTTATTATATTTTGGTTTTGAAAAAAAAAACGAGAAGAAAAGTCAAAAAATGACAACAACAATACGTAACCCTACATTTATCTATTATAGTAAAATATATTATGATTTTAGTCCCACATCGGAAATCTTCAAGTTTCATTTCCACTCAAATGTCTATATATATGTGTGGCCTCACTAGATATGCACTCCATAATTTTTACAAGCTTACTAGCTTGCTAACGTGAGCATAAGTAAGCATTGTTAATTATTATTATTATTATTATTATTATTATTATTATTATTATTATTATTATTGGGGGTCTTTCTTTTAAAGGAGGACCTTAGTTTAAATTTTGGTAGCTGGGAAGGCGCTGAGGCTCTGCTAGGCGAGTCGGTGTTAGTTAAAATTTTGCAGTAGAGTAAGTTTTCTATATTTTTCTGTCATTATTATTTTTATTGGCTTTCCTTATTTATTTAATTTGTCTTTGGCTTCCTTTTTCCGTCTTCTTTATTTATTTAGGTTGTCTTTGCTTTAGTAGTAGGCCTTTATTTTTGTTCCTGCTTTAGTAGTTGGCATTATTTTTCGTTCTTGCCCTACTAGTAGTAGGCTTTTATTGCTTCTTATTGGCCTACAATATCCGTTGTCGCTTGCTCGTTCCTTGATCTTGTTTTAGTTGTTAGCCTTGTTATTCCTGCTGCATTTGCTTCCGACGTGTATTTCCTCTTGGCTTCGTTTTAATTACCTTTGCTTTACGTAGACACTCGCTGTATAAATAATCACTTTAAATATATGTCCTAAGTACGGCAACATAGGTTATAGCCATCCCGCCGAGGGGTTTCATGGCATATATGAGTGAGACCGATTCATTGATGATCTTTGTTGAACCTGGTGAGGTAATCCAACTTGTTGTTGACTCTTTGGCTTGCGGGCGCCCTTAAAGGGTAATTATCTATTGATTAATAGATAACAAGCATGATTGATGTTGACTTGCCGTGTGATGGCCCGTGCTCACTAGGTGCTGGAAAATGCCATAGAGAATGACCCCTGAACTAACTGAGATCGGGTGAGATCGGGATTTAGTACAGGATACCGTAGTGTGAGGTTCATTCTGAATCCCTCTAACATGCATGCAACCATTGAGATGGTTATTCATATCTTGGCATTTGCACTTGTTGAAGATTTCGGGTTGATCCCGAAATTAATACTATATATTGTTGAATTACTGGTTGCTAATTTGAGAGTACTATTATTATGTTGCCCCTATTGTTGAGCTCCCGCTTATTGATTTGAAAGCAGGCTTGTTCTGTCTATAATTGTTCGGTTGTTCGTTGGCTCCGAGTATAGGAAACTTACCAGCGAATCCGTCGCTGATAATCCTTCTTTCTTCATTTTTTTTTCCGTCCAGGTTAAGATTAAAGATTGACAGGGAAGGGAGCACTACACCTGCATACTTTCTGCACATAAAACTTTTCATTAGTTTTGGAAGATGTCGGAATTTTGATAACGCTGCGTTGTGATTTTGTTATCTTTTGTATAAACTCAAAAATGATTACTCTCCCTACACTGTATATTGTTTTGAGAAACGATGTTAATTTTAGTAAAATATTATATTTGTTATATTTAAATATTGTTGTTGAAAATGGATAATTGGTATACTCATTTTAGCCTTAGCATATCCTGAATAAGCCCGATGTGTCAGATCGTGTCTTATTTGGGAGGTGTTGCTGTAACACCGCGAGTCCGATTAACCGGGGTGTTACAGTGCCCGTCAGAACAGAAAAGATGATTCGGTCCCATAGAAAGGCGCGATTATCATTCGACCGCCCAGGACTTTGGGACCGATATTAGCGAGGCTATGACAGGTCATATCAACATCAAGAGACAAGACGGAGCCTGGATATGACCGTCGAAACATATGTTAGGAAAAGTGTTAAGAGATCCTCTTCCACGGGAGGATGGTGATAAGAAGATTAGCTGAACCCGTACCGCATGAAGGAAAGATTTTTGGGTCATGAATAAGGGTTCAGCAGGCCAAAAGAGCCAGAAAGAAAGAGGAATGAAACACATCAAAGGGATTATGATAAGCATTGCAAAGTGTTGAGGAAAAAGGGAGAAGACGCCGGTATTTATAGAGAACCAACGGAGTGTCACTTATAGCAAGAATAGAAACGTAAAAAAGAAAGCATTAATCATAGAAGAGACGTTTCAGGAATCCCAATAAAGCTGCAGAATATATTACCCTGCCAAAAAAGATATCCCTGAGATTACGGGAAAATGGATACAGTAATTCACAAAAGACAAACATTTGATAACAGGCCGATCGAGTATACGAAAAAGAAAGGGGATTGGCTAAAGAAAAAAAGTCGAAAGTACATCAAATGATACATCAAGAATCCAGCCGAAAAGAAGAAAAATCCAAAAGAGTTATAATAACTGCATTCGAATAACGGCAACAATGAAGAAAAATCTCAATCTCCACTCAAGTCATAAGCGATATCATCGTCGAAACCACTAGGAAGAACAACGGCCGAATTTCGGGTAGTCACAGAATCCAAGGCCGATTGAAATTCCTGGAACGATCGAGCTTCAGCTTCAGCGGAAACCGAAAGGTCATCAGGTTGAGACGAGAGAAGATGTTCAGAAGCATCTTGAAGAAGTCCAGACTGAGCATCTAAAAAGAGATCAAAATAGAAGAAGGACATAATCATCACATATCATCAAGGTCAAAAGAACAAATTAAATATTACCAGAGTCTTTCGAATTATCCCCTAATGAAGGATCAACAATAGGGTTATCTGAGACTGCGGAAGCATTCGGTGCAGAAGGAAGTTCGGTCGCAGTAGACCGAATCCTATTAACCACAGCTCGGGTTTCCAACCATAAACCATGGGAAACACAGATGATTTCGTCACTGAAGGAAGTCCTCAGAGAAAGATAACCCATCTCTTGTTGAAGACTGGCAAGCTTATCTCTCGGAGCCTGAGCAGATTTATGAAGCTGCTTGACAAGGCATTGCAGTTGAACCGACTCCTTATCCACCTCAACCAAGGCATCTTTCACACTTGTGCCTCACGCTGGAGTCGGCAAATTTTCGAATTAATGGCAGAGAGATCGGCCGAATACTTGAGTTTAAGATTATCATTGGCTAACAATTTATCCATATATACCTGATAATCAGAAGCATATTTATCGAACACCAGCTTGTGGAGAGTAAGGGAAGCCTGTTCATCCTCAAGTCTTTTACGAGTGGCCAAAATGTTGGGGAGCTCTAGGTCCATCCATAAAAGGCAAGTAAACATCGCTTGATGAGCATCTGACAACCCAGAAGCAAGAAGTTCTTCAGAGAAGGACCGCTTGATATGAGAGAGGAGCAGGAGGATAGGCTTTCTTTGAACTGAGAGGGCATCAGATTGCCAGGAAATCAGACGTTCCAACTTGTCCAGACAAGCCCTGAAAGAATTAGAAAATTCCGACGAGGGGAGAGAAAAGGAAAGGGAAAAGAAATCATCCAAGGTACTCCTATCGGGAAAAAGGAGAAGAAGGAGTAACATCACCAAGAGTTGTCCTTTTTTGTCGGACACGAGCAAGAGAGGGGTCCGGAAGAGAAACAGAAGAAGAGGAAGGCAGAGCGGCCACCAAAGAAGCAGTCGGATCAGGGGTGGTCAAATCGGTATCACCAACCCCAAAAGTAGTAGAAATCGAGCTTGGCCCTAGGTCAGCTGATGAAGCAGGAAGCATACCAGAAACAATGGCCGAAGTCTCATCAATAGTATCAAGAGCCGGTTGAGAAATGGCGGAACGATGAGGCGTCTGATTCAGGCCAGGTGAAGGATCAGGCGATACAGAAGGGCTAGATAAACATGCAGTTCGGTGAGCCTAAAAAAAAAAGAGAGAAAAGAGAAAATAAGAATCAGTAAAACAAGAGTGAATAACTTAAAAGAACAAAGGAAAGGAGTCACAGGAAACCTGATCAGTAGGTACAGCCGATCCAGGAAGAGGCGAGGGAGTCGACCGTTTTCGAGCTTTGGAGGCAGGTTCGCCTTCCGACTTTCCCGAGCTCGGGGCAGGACGCTTTCGCTTCAAAGGAGCAGCAGGAGCGGACGAAATATGTGAGCTAGGCGGAAGAGACGAGGCGTCATCAAAGGCTCCCGCGGGGAAAAAAAAAAAAAAGAAAATGGAAGAAAAAGCTTGAGAAAAATATATAACGCAACATAATAAGGAACCAAAAAGACTTACTAAGCAAAGGAAGTAAAGGGTCATCCTCATAAGAAGAACAGGAGTAACCGGGGGCCGATTCGATAATGGAAAACATCATAATACCTGGGAAACCACGAGAAATGAGGAAGGTCCGCAAGTCATTGCCGAAATTAGCGCGAGAAAAAACTTTTTCCCACCAGTCGTCAAAACTCTTTGTCGACAAGCCAGAGCGGATGTCAAAGGAGCGAACTTCAAATTTACAAATTCGGACGGCCCATGTTCGGCAAAGATATCGACTATCCTCTGCACCGAATCCTTTAAAAGATTTATTGAACCGATTCGGGTCTCCGTGAAGAGGAACGACTACATCCTGAGCAAAACCAAACTGCCAGCCGACCAAGTGAGGGTTATAAACTTCAGAAAAGATAGAATGATCGGGGAGAACGGACAATGAGCAGTTGAAAATGTGACGAGGAATAATACAAGCATTCCAGATTTGAGCCAACGCTGGCGGGAGAGATACACCGAAGGGAGGAATACCGATAGCCGAAACCCAACTGTTAGGAGCACCAGAGTAAAGATAACAAGAGGAAGAGTCAAGAGGGGATCTGTTCATGAAGTAGTAGATCCATTGTTCAATACGCATATCGGGAAAACGAATCCCAAGGAGATCATTGGCCGAAGGGGGAGTAGTATCAGGAGACTGAGGCTCAAAACCGGAAATATCTCTGAAGTGCCAAGCAAGCCAAAGATGAAGAAACCAAAGAGGGCCGTGAGATCTATTAAGATGACCATTAGCCCACCCATGTACCTGGGACGAAAGGCCAGAGTACAGATGAACTAAAAAGTAATCGGTGAGAGGCAAATGGGTATTATCCATAAGAGACTTCGCCAAAGGATAAGTCTCAAGAATAACATTCTTGGCGGGCGCACACCAGAAAAATCGACTAAGAAAATGCATCATGAAAGCCACAGGTTCCGGCTTGAGAAGTCCAGGCTTGGTACTGCAATATCGATTAATCCATAAGGCAAAAGTGAGTCCCGAAGAGTAGCCGGTGGATTTCGTCGAGGGCTTTTCGGAACCAGTAACACCCAAGAAGTGTTTTCCAAGAGAGGGTAGATCCAAGAGAAGCTTAACATCTTCAATAGTTGGAGTCATCATACCCCAGGGAAAACAAAAACAGCTGATACAAGAATTCCAGAAACAAAGAAGGGCTTGGATGTGCCGATATTCAGAAGGAAATGGTTGAATGCTCAACTTAATCAAATGATTGATGCCGGTGGACAACCAAATCGATTCACATTGAGGACGTACCCGTTCATACCAGGCAACATGTTCAGGAGTCACGAGGGGCCAAGTACTGAGGTGACTGAAAAGTTTAGCGGAAAAGTAGTCCGAAAACAAAGGGATTGTCCTCAAATCACCGAAAAAAAGTAGAAATAGAGGCGGCGGCCTCGGCGGAAGTTGCGAGAGGACCGAGAGTAGTAAAGCCTTCGTCAGTGAGACGAAGGGAAGAGGTATCGGCGAAAGAATCTTCGATGTTCTTGATTTTTAGGGAAGAAGGCGAGAGAGCCGGTTGCGCCATTGAAAAGAGAGGGAAAAGTTACAGAGAAAGTAGAATGAGAAAAAGAGAAGGGCAAGGATTAAGAGATAATAGAATATAAAGAATATGAAGAGGTGTGGCCGGATTCCAAGGAGGAGTTAGCGCACGAAAAGGAGAAGTTGAAAGGATTGAGTTTACTTGGGCTCTTTCTAGAGACGAAAATTCGCCCAAGTAAGGAGGGCATCTGTTGGGGCCATGGGCCACAATAAGGGAATTCAGCCATACAACATGGGCCAAAGAAGAATTTTAAAGGAAGTGGGTTTAGAATTGATTGGGCCGAGAGACTAAAGGAAGACGATTCAAAACAGACGAAGAGTCCAAACAAAGGGAAATCTCAGAGGCAAGTGATTTCGGCCGAAATGAAGCCAAGTCAGCCGATTGAGGGAAGACGAAAATCGGCTGAAGAGAATAGGCCGGAGGAGCGGTTACCAAGCTCCGGCTATAAATAGGGGATGCCATGCACAGAATCGGGAAGATCAATCCAACCCCCAAATTCCTTAATCAAATTTAATTCTTTGTATCTTTACTGCTTTCTTTACAACTTTCCTTTACAGTTTTTCCTACACTATAGCTTAGCTTGTAGCGGTTACTTTCCAAGTCCACCGTTGTTTCTCAATAACTGGTAGTTTGGTTCCATTTTTCCGGTGAATTCGCCGTAGTTTCTTAATAACTGGTAGATTCTCATTGTATCCAGTTTGTCATTATAAATTCAGAGAATATTCAGTGAAGTTTGGGCATTATTAGTTAAGTTTGGGCGCATTATTGTTAATCCGGACCCGTAATGGGTTTGATCCTTTTCCGATAGCCTCCCTTGAGGAGAAAAATGTAATTGGATCATCACCAGCCAAACAAGTAGCTTCTAAAAGAACAATATACATGAATCCATGAGTGTAAAATAGGCCAATACACCTAGCAGTATAAAAGAACAAAATTTCTCTCTCTCAAAAAAAAAAAAAAAAAAAAAAAAAAAAAAAAAAAACCAACAAAGTAGAATAGGCCAATAGAATGGAACAATTACTAAACTAAAAAATCACTCATCTCTAGAGTGCAATAATATTAGTACAATATAGCTACTTGTCATCAATAATATATAGTTCCGCATTTCCTTAACAATAATCTTATTTATTTATTTGTTTATTCTCCAATAAAATCTAGATTTTCATTTATTTGGAAGATAGGTATTTAACAATCACCATGCAGAAATAAGTCAAATAACACATCCAATTGCATTGAAAAGAGATGAATTAATCCAGCAGCATGTCATAGTTCAATGTTTTGATTTCCATTAATTTTTGAGACACTCTTTAGTTTCAAATAAGACAGGAATACAATATCCGTGGGAATTGTAATAATTGAGAAAGTTGTGCTCTTGCAACTGTGAATGTGGGTGGGAACCATGAGTGATTGAATTATCACAATTAATAAGTCAATGAGAACCAACGCAAGCATACGCAAAATATAATTTCTAATTTGGTTCAAAAATATTCCCTCTATATACGTATATCTTACTTGCAACATTTTTACACTTGCATAGCTAGCCCATAGATTCCAAAAGTATTACTACTACTATATACTTCACTATGTATGTGATTATTTTACTAGTATAATTAACTGTAGCTATAAGGGAGTTACGTTATTACACTAGTGATTGACAATGACATATAATTAATTATGAAAAGTATAGAATTCCTACCTGACATTCCTAACATAATTATCCATTAATATTGGTAAGCAGCAGTGTATTAAGGTAGGAGTGGGCTTCGGGTCGGGTTTGGCGGGTTCGGGTTAGTCGGGTTCGGGTAGGAAAATTTTGATTATATTGAATCATTGATTCATTGTTCTTACTTCTTAGTAAATCAGTATTATATAATTTTATTTATAAATCCTAAATGATCTGTACAATCCACTGTTTTGCAGCATTCAATGAAACTTAAAGTTACACTGATTAGTTGTATTGAATATTTACTCACGAAATTGAAATCATAAAATCATTTGGCATATCGTCAAGCGCATGGACTTATTGTTTATGTCATGCCATATATATATTTAAGAAAAAAAAAATTGAAAATTGGGTTAGTCGGGTACCCGATCAGGTAATTTGGGTTTGTTGGTTAAACCCGATACCCGACCCGACCTATAAGGTTCGGGTTCGGGTACCTGACTTCGGGTTTTTCTTTTAGAAAAACCCGACCGACCACACGTTTTTTTTTGGGTTCGGGTTGGGTACCCGATTAACCCGACCCGTATGCCCACCCCTATATTAAGGCGTACTCCCTACATTATACTACAACTCCCACTCATCGGCGGCCTACAAATGATATATATGAAGGAATAATTAATGGTCAGAAATCACGCCAGCGGCAGCTGTGAACTGCCTCCCAAAACCTAATTAAAAGTCGTGACCGTCCTCCAGCCGTAGCTTTTGGGAACTTTCGAAAGTTGCTTTCCAAATTTAATTATCGAACACTTATGCAAAAATTGATAGCTACAGCTCCCTACGGCTGCAGTTCGCAGCTACAGCACGCAGTTACAGCTCTACGTGCAAAACAGACTTAAAGACAAATAATTATTGCAGGCCTCCACGCTGCAATTTGCCAAACCCCAATTCCGAACCACCACAATGCCACTCATGAAGCTGATTTTCCCGTCCAATTTGTACTAATAATACCTATATCATTATATTTTCTTTTACTTGTTACAGCTTACAACCTTTTACTGAAATAGGGATATTAACTTTGAATACGCAGCGTTTGAGACTGAATCTGAGGATCGTTATTGCAACGATTTCCTTAAAACAGTATTGCCCGCATATCGGTGCAACTGTTTCCCAGAATACAACAGACTCGTCGGAGGCAAACTGGAACAATATCGCAGAATGCTTGTATGTTGGAGAGGATGTTTCGAACTTAATGAAATGGACGATGTCTCTTATAGATGTCCTGCTTTATAGATGTCCAGTTCATTAAGTTCGTTGACATCTATTTCTGAAACTGCGCTGCTTTATAGATGTCCATTTCTTCTACCTTACACTTCTCATTTGCATGTATATCAATGCACATTTTCAATGTTTAATAACTCAAATTCGGTACAAGTAAAAATTCTAAAAATTTGATATTTAAAAACTACGAAATGATATGAATCCAACAAGATCTCACTTAGCTATATTCTGTCTTCTATAACTATAATAAAAATAAAAGTCAAAGTGCTATAATAAACAGTAAGAAAAGTCAAAACGTAAGATTTTTTTTTTTAAAAAAATGGAGGGAGCATCTTAGTGTATATAGTTATTGATGATTAGGTAAACTTAAATCTTGTTTTATTTTTATATTTAATATATGAGTTAAAAATGAGTAATAATTAGGCATCATATCAATATATGAAAATATTTGTGCCAAAAAAATATATGAAAATATTGTATTGTAACACCCCACTTTATCATAATAAAAAGAGTAAAGATATAGTAGTATTATGTTGACTTGTCTATTTGTGAAGATTGATCCAGAAATTATTATGAGTTTTTTCAATACGGTTTTGGCCTATTTCATACACAGCTTGAAAGACTTTTCAAGGTTCACTCAACCTAGAATTAATTTTTTTAGATTGTTTTTCACTTTCAAAATATTGTTCGGCAACATATGCGTAGCCGAGCTCAAATCATTGTGCTTTAATTAAATGATGATCTCTTCAAAAACCGAAGAAGAAAGATCATTTTAAAGAGTAAGAAGATTTAAATATCATTGTGTTTTAAACGTATATTGGCTATATATAGTTCATATATATAATTAGTAACGATATAGGACTACTTAACACCGGCAACGTAAGAAATGAGTAATTTTTGCAGCCTCGAAGCGAAAAATTTAAACTAAAATTACTAGTCGAAGATAACTCCATAAATTAAAAGACTGATTTAATATGTAAAACGTAACGCTATAGATGCATATGGTTGCTGTTCAGTTTCTAGAATTGAAATTTTATGTTCTTGGTGTAGTAGAATTTTGTTCTCATAAGAAATGGTGATTGAATGTATACTTCATCTGTCTCCTTATGTTTATTTAGTTTGATAATGTGCTACTATTCACACACGGATTTTCACTTAAAGTTTTTTCGTAATTATATACAAGTTAAAATATAGCAAAATGAGATCTTGTTAGATTTGTCCCGTCTTCTAGTTTTTATATATCGAATTTTTAGAATTTTTACTTATACCGAACTTGAATTATTATTACTTATAACGGACTTGAATTATTAATGATTTAAAATGTGTATTAAACTGCGTGAAAAGTGTGTGCATAGAAAACCAAACCATACGAACTTAATACTCCCTCCATCATTTAATGTTGTTAACGTTTGCACAGTAAACACCATTCATTGAGTAACTTTGATTCGACTTTTTTACCATAGTTACATAGGATAAAATATAGTCAAGTGAGATGTTGTTAGATTCGTCTAATCACATAATTTTAGAATATTAAATTTTTATAATTTTTAATTTTATAAAATATGAGATATTAATTGATAAACATTTGCATTGGATTACGTAAAAATATGAAAGGTTAATATCTTTTGATTAGGGATGGATGGAGTATAGAAATTAAATAAACTAATACTTCTCCAAGTTGGAGATAATTTCAAGGTCAAATTTCCAAGTCGCTATCAAAGCTGTCATAGCCATGAGCAATCAATACTCATGAAAAGAGTTGCTTTAAAAATAAAAATAAAAATAAAACCAAAGAATTTTATTTGAATACAGAATTTTATCACAGTAAGTATGGAGTAATATTTTCAGAGATGATGTTAAGTAGTTAAGTTCCTCGACTTTCAAAGGAACGTTGGAGGTTCAATCCCCTACTGGCCCCCTATCCCTCCCTTTTTATTCCCCTTTATAATTTGTGTGACGTGGGCTCATAGCCTCCCACCACCTCTTTACTAGCATGTATATGTTGTTCAATAAAAAAAAAAAAAAGTAATATTTTCAAGAACTATTAATTTAGAAATTGTATATATTAGCATAAATCTAGCAGGACAGCTGATTATTTATAGAGAGCATCAAAGAGTGGAGAAATCAAAACCCTTGATCGAAATAAAATAAAATAGTAAAATAAATCCGTGAATGAGTGAGAGTATATAATAAGTATAATATCAACATCTCATTGTAAAAAATTTCTATTTCGTCTTCCAATTACACCCACAGGACACACAACCACACACACATATATATGTCCGACTTTGGGCCGTACGCCAAGTCTCAATTGAAATATCAAGACAAAGCAGGTCGTAAGAGATGAAACGGCGGAGAGAAGCGGAGATGCCGACGTCGGAAATCAGGTCCGCCATTGAAGAGCTGTCAGTGATGGAAGTCAAACAGACGGCCACCGACGGCGGCGGCGCCGGCGCCGACGATGTCGTCCAGAATCAGATAACCGCCCGTATTCCGCTGAAGCCTTTTCTATCCATTTGCAATCTGCTGGTTCAAGTTCTCGGTTACTCAAATTAATCCCCTAATTTCTCAATTAATTAAAATTCCTGCAAAACTTTCAATTTTTCGATCCAAAGTTTTTTCCTTTTTTATTTTCCCAATCTGTATCTTGTGGTGTTACTACTGAATTCCTTTCGGTGTTGGTCATGTGGCGTGCAGATAAGATAGGGCCGACGATGACTGTACTGAGACAGGATATTCATCACAACATCGAGGTAAGAAAAAAGATTCAGAAACACTTGATACTGTAGTCTCTCCCTTTGCAATGAATTATTGAATGTGAGCAGTTGAAAAAAAAAAAAAAAAGAAGACATCTTTATCTTGAGAATGCGTGCGAAGCACACGCATTCGTCCCTACCAAGTGTCTGTGTCGTCGTTCGTCTTTCCATGCCAGGAAACGGACACTCTTTTGTAGTACTGCTATTGACTTTTTCTGCCTGGAAACGGACTCTATTCGCCATTTACCGTTTTGCCCCTGTGTTCATTTTTTCTAGCTCAATGACGTAGGAAGGGTAGCATTTATAGGGCCCGTTTGGATTGACTTTTAAAAATAACAGAAGCAGAAGTTAAAAGCAAAAGTATGTAACTTTTGTGTTTGGATGGAATGTTTGAAAAACGGCTTTTTGAAAAAAATACGTTTGGATGAATAAAAATGAAAAGTGTTTTTGGAATGTAGTAATTATAAAAAAGAACGTGCTACTTAATATGATAATAAGATATATTTATAGTGTAATTTATATTAAGTAGTGGGGGTATTTAAGTCCTTATACATTTTACGATGTGCTTTTGGCTTCTACTTTTGGGAGCAGCACCCTGGGCTGCTTCTCCCAGAAGCACTATTTTTAGCTTTTTGAAGTGCTTTTGCTTTTTCTTAAAAGTCAAAACAAACAACTAATTTCTACTAAAAGTGCGTTTGGCAGAAGTAAAAGCCAAAAGCACCTCCCTAGAAGCCATTCCAAACGGGCTCTTAATGGATAGTGTTGGGTGAGTAGGGGTATTTCGGTAATTGATGAAGCTGGATGAATCCACGCCGTTAACTGATGTCGGGTTCTTGTGGACCCCAGGCGTAGGAGCTCCAGGAGCACGTTAATCTAGATTTTAGGGGTTCAGTTTAGTTATTTTTCGAATACTATTATAGTACTTCTATTATCCTTGGAAAGTTTTTCAGTTTATGCTAAATTTTGAAAATTAGTTTCTTACGTAAAATTTAAATTTGTTCTCATGTTTTTAAATTTAATTTTGGATAATATAGTCCTTTTTTTCGGTTTGGTACATGAATGTATCACGATTCATGCTGCTATATGTTTTGCGAATTGTACTAGATTGATTTTTGACTTTATTATTAAGTTAAAATCAATATATAGCTATTTCTGTTGAATGTTATAAAATACTTTAGCTGTAATAGTTGAAGATCTTATCTGTCTACTATGGTCATGTGAAAGCTTAATACTTTCTACTATTTCTTCCTTTTTTTTTTTTTTTTTGTAAGCAATCGGTGACTGTGGCACCACTTGCTAGTAATTATAATTACAAATACTTAATTTGTAATTTGAATGGATGACGAAGTTTTTTATAAAAGGAAAATATGGAATTTCGTCATTAGGTCATGTAAAAATTGAAATAAACCAAATAGTGGCGTGCAGATAATAATCACATCAAAAAAAAAAAAAAAAACAAAGAAAGAAAGAAAGAAAGAAAGTCAAATGGGATTTATCGAACGGGGCATTTCTGTCCATTCGTATTGTTATAGAAGTATTTTATACGTATACCTATTCTTTTTTGTAGTAACATTTATTTATCTTTAACCAAATAGTTATATTTTTTTGGGTGAACATGGTTATTATTAACCTGACAAGTGACAAATCAATAATATAAATAAGGGAATATTAAATTCTCGGTTTTTTTTGGGCAATTAGTTATTTAATTATCGGTTCCTGCCATGTTTTTGGACTCGACTCGAGTGATATTTAGTACAAGTAGAATTTAATTATGTGTGCATACAAAGAGGGCCTAACATCATTGAGATTAGAAATCTGACCAACTCCAATTATTTAAATTTAATTCGACACTTGCATTATATGTATTGTATAGCAGAATTTTTATTATTATCCTTCCAATAAAGTCTACTGGAATTAACTAGAGTGATTTATTACCATGGCCAGAGATTGGAGAAATTCCATGACTCTGATCCTTCAGTATACTGTGACGTGGTTGAGATCTTGAAGAAAGAAGTAAATGAAGGCAAGGCCAAAAAGGGACCCACTTGCAGTAAAGCCTTTGTATGGCTCACCAGGTTCTGACTTAATTACCCTATTTTTATTCTGCACTGAAATTTTAAACAATTTATGAATGTGAATCTAGCAACAATTATATACTACATATGGGAGTAATTACAACAAATTTACCAGTACATATATATATTTACAATTTCGTATATGTATTTATGTATTTGTTGGAGTGAGCATGAACATATATAGGTCCCTGGACTTCACCCTAGCTTTGGTCCAATTGCTTGCAATGGATTTGGGGAGGAACATGGAGCAAGCAGTGGAGGAATCTTACACCACCACTTTAAAGCCATGGCATGGATGGATTTCTTCTGCAGCATATAAAGTACTACTTAATAACAATTCACTTCAATTTTCTCACCATTAATTCTTGTGTCTGTTTCTTGCATTAGTAGTAGTAGTAAGTCACTGACTTCCTTTGTCTCTTATTGACATATATACAGGTGGCACTCAAGCTGGTGCCAGATAGTCAAACTTTGGTGGACATCCTTAAATTGAAAGACCAAGACCAGGACAAGCTCAAAGAAGAATTGCAGCACCTGGTTTCATTACTTGCACCAGTTTTAGACCAAAACAAACAAATTATGGTCAGCCCATATTTATAGTACTATTATGTTGTTTGACTTGATTTTAAGTATGTGAAATGATACTATATATGTTTGTCTTGAATGGTGCAGATAAAGTATGGTTTGGATAAGCTCAAGTCTACATAGAAGAATTGAGGAGGATGGCAGCTAACAGATGTATACAACAGCAGCTTGTACAGTTTTATACTTACTAGTTACTACATTTTCATGTTATGTTGATGCTTTGCCCCTTTGTATTATGGGCAATAGACATCTGTAATCATGAGTGTAATAACTTCATGATCATTGATATATATATCACATTGTACCAAAGTTTTCAGCTCTTAACAGTCCTATGATTCGACAAACAAACATATACTACTTCTGTAATGAAGAGCATTTATTGATTGACTGATGAATACATAACAACAACAACTTGATTTAATTAAAGCTGGATCTGTGTGTACCCTTTCTCCGTCCTGCAATAAAACTGTTGGATTGATTAACCAGTGTTCCTCAAGATAGGGCAGTTCATCAATGAAATGTCCTCATCATGACCATTCACTGTATCCCCCTTCACTAGAGCCCCCAGAAGCTCCCCTCGATCGAAGAACAACTCCACCCTTACAACCTTGGAATTCTCATCCACCTATATATACATCAAACAGAATAACATTCAGATCATATATGTTTAAGATGTTTGTCACAAAATATATTTATATATATATGTATGTACCTCGAAAATTCCTATACCAAAGAACTCCACCTTCTCCCCGGTCGGCTTGTGCCCCTTAAAGGGGCCCTCCATGAACCCCCAGTGTCTGAACTTGTACACCATCACCGGCGGACCTGAGTAGACCTCTAAAATCTCCAAGGCGAACCCTCGTGGGAACGCGGTGGTGAAGGCGACGTGGGCTGAATCCACCGTCTCCTCGTCCGGATTGAAGCACCTGAATTCTTCAGGGAGGGATGTTTGTAGCATGGAATTGTATCCTCCGCCTACCTTCCTTTTCTCTTCCAAAGACAATAATTTTCTTCCTGAGAGGACACACGGTTTCATTTCAATGCCACAGCCCACATGCATGTAATAAAAAGATGAGTGCTCCTATGATCTTGAGATCGATTACCATTGAGACTGAACCTATACTTGGAAGTATCCACTGATTTGAAGTCTTGGTTCCTCATTTTGTGGAACATCTCCATTTCCCATGTCTTGACAATTCTCTGCACCTTTTCTTCCAGTGTACCAGGAGCCCATATCTATTTTTCAAAAATTTTAAATATACTATAAATGAGTTCAAACTCGCATGGGGTTTAATTACCATTTTAAGACAAACAACAGGAATGGTTGCAAGTTGCAACTGAATTAATGATGATAATAATACCTTAGTTCTGCCTTGTTCGAAGAGCTTGTCGACAACATCGTAGTTAGGGGGAGAACCGTATCTCCAACCTATGTTCTTGACATCCTCTTCATTCAAGTAGGATCTGTACTCCACTGGACACTTGTCTGGGGAGGACATTTTCTACCCAAATGGTGATGGAAATTGAAAGAGATAATATTACAATAAATCACGCTTGAATATATACTAGTATGTGGCTGGTAGGTAGATGTGTCAATTTCAGGTTTCGGGTCGTGTTCGTGTTGGGTTTATCAGGTTGTACAATATTTCAGGTCGGGTTTTGGGTTGACCTGATTTTGGAAAAAACCCAAAATGACCAAACCCAAACCTGAAATTTTTCGTGTCGTTCGGGTTCATTTTTTCGGGTTATAGGCCAAAATTGACACAATTTCAAGTTTCGGGTCATGTTCGTGTCAGGTTGAGCATGTGGTATATATTTCAGGTCGGGTATCGGGTCGACCTGATTTGAAAAAAAAAAAAAAACCCAAAATAACTAAACCCAAAACTGAAATTTTTCGTGTCGGCCGGATTCGTTTTTTCGGATTCGTGTCCAAATTGATACCCTATTGGTAGGTGGGTAGCTGCCACTTTTGAATAAACCTGAGCTTGATAGATTCTCACACAAAAATTCCATTATTTTACACCACATGTCAAACTCCTCTTTTGTCACTGCTGACGTTATGAGTAATTTAATCAGTTTTACTTTTTCCATCCTTTATTGCGGCACAGGATGCACGGCTTGATTGTTGTTGAAAATGATTGGTATCGTTGTTAAAAAAAGTACTGACGAAAAATCTTAGAATCTCACAAGTTCAACAAAACATTGGTAGTCACACCAGTGCTGCAATAGTCTTTGTTTTAATTTATTTTTTCTGGAAGAGGCGAAGCAAAACAATACAATACAATATATACTAATTTATTAAATAAATCCCAATTATTCAGAATTATTTATGAAGCCATTCTCCCCAATTGATGTTCTATCAAGCCATGAAAGGGCAGCCTCCGGTGGCAGTTTCGTCCGAAGTCGTCGCCTTCCCCTTAACAAGCTGCGCCAGCAATTCTCCACGGTCATGGAAAAAATCGACCTTGACAATCTTGGAATCCTCATCCAACTGTCCAAAAAACACACATCCAATTCCATGATTGCACATACATCTCAAGAAGAAGATCAATTATCACACTACATACTGCAGGGGATATATAATAGATGTACTGTGTGTACCTCAAAGATGCCTATGCCAAACATTTCGACCAATTCTCCGGTAGGCGGATTCCCCTGGAAAGGGCCCTCCATGTACCCCCAATGCCGGTACCTGTACGCGATCACGGGAGGCCCCGAATAGACCTGAAGAATTTCCACGGCGAATCCACGAGGGAATATACTGTGGAACGCCGTCTGGGACGAGGTGTATGTTTCTTCATCGGGATTATATACCCGCATAGGCGCCGGCAACGAGGTGTGGAGGAACATGTTGTAGCTTCCTCCCACCTCCGCGCCGTCCGCCAATGTGAAATACTTTCTGCCTGCAGGTTTTTCATCGAACATTTAGTCGGCACATTTGAGACCGGGGGGAAAAAACAAAAACGTGAAGCTTTGTACTCGTACCGTTGATGCCAAGAACGAATTTTTCTGGATTGATGGTTTTGAATTCGTTGGGATCGGACTTGTGGACGATCTCCATTTCCCATGTCTTGACGAGGTTCTGCACTTTGTCTTCGAGTGATCCCTCAGGCCATACCTGCCGCCAAAGGAAACAACAAGAACCTTATTTTTGATTTTACTTTTGGGTGAATAAAATTAAAACTCGGAAGTTTATCAATTAGGGTTATTGTTGCACTGCACACATTGGTTCTCCCTTCTTCGAAGAGCTTGTTAACGACGTCGTAATTGGGAGGTCCGGCGTTCCATTTTGTGTTGTTGAGATCCTCTGCAGTTAAGTAGGATCTGTACTTGTCGCCATCGAAACCAGAAGCTGATGCCATGTTTTCGTGCAAACTAATGGATATATGTATGTGTTAATTATTATGGAATTGTGGAAGATGATGATGCAATGACTTATGAGCAGTACAGTCTGCACAGAGGAGCACTTTATATTGAGATCCACAATCTTTGCACGAGACTCCGAGCTATAAATTAATGATTTTTCACTCAGCCTCCTCCTGCATTTTTCTAATGGAGCATTATAATATATAGTAGTATTATATTTTCTCCGTTTTTTGATAGTGCAACAAACACCCAATGCACGCAGTCCAACGCATATTGTGAACCATTAATAACTTAAGTTCGGTATAAGTAAAAATTTTAAAAGTTTGATATTGAAAACCTACATGACGAGACGAATCCAACAAGATCTCACTTGACTATATTTTTCCTTGTATAACTATGATAAAAATTAAAGTCAAACTCGAACAATAAATAATAGCAAATAGTGCTGCACTATCACGGAGGAAGTATTATTGACCACCACATGAATGAAGATGCTTAATTGAAAGATTTTTATGAGCAGTCAGCAGCCAGGTCAATTAAATAATTAAATGTAGGAAACTTGGTTTGAACTTATGGCTGAAAATCATAGTAATGTTCTATGGATAGTGATTTTTTTTTTTTTTTTTTTTGGAAATTTATCTTTTGTGTTGATTGAAAGAGAAGATCAGAAGACGACGACTAGGACGACATTGTCCCTACTTGGCCACTATATCTGCAGCATTGAATGAATAAATTGAGCCTTTAGGATGACCCATTCTTTAAATAAAAATAAAAATAAAGGGTAATTCCACTCATTGGATCTAAAATTCTACAGAAATGAAAATAATATAGGAGAGAACCAATTAATTCTAAGATACTATTTTAGAGCTATAGGGAAGTTCAATTTGTCCCATCATTATTAATTAATTAATCCCAACTATACATGATCATGCCTAGACTATGGTGGGTCGGTACGGTATATCGAAAATATTTCGCTGTTGACCCAATAAATAAATTGTTCCATTAAGCATCGACTCAATATGTGAGTCCAGCACACTCTTCAGCATAAGAGTTATCGAAGGAAAATTAGAAGACTGAGGAGTTAGGACAACTGTTGGAAGAGGTCTATGGCGGTTGAAGAAGGGACAGATCGTGGGTTTACGGGAGTCAAGCAGGGCGGCACAGTAGATGGTTGTATAAATATGAGAAGCCGTCTCCTAGAAGAGGACTCTCCAACACAACTCTTCAAGAGTCGCTTTACATTTTTCTTGTTTTTTTCTGCTTTCTTTTCTTGCTTTCTGCATATTTCTATTCGTTTATCGCTTTCTGTATTAAATTTCTTACCGCTTTATTTAATTCCAGCACTGTAATTCCATTTCAGTTCTATTTTGTAATATTTACAGTTAATTCAATTCAGTTCTTGTTCTTTCTTCCTTCTGCAATTTTTCTTGGTTAACAAATTGGCACGCCCAGTGGGACACGAAGTGGAAACCATATCCGCTTGAAAGAGATGTCTCTACAAGAGAAAATGTATGTTAGGTCATATGTTGCAGAATACGCCGGTGACACGGCGGTAGACACTACACCATGGGGAATCATTCAGATCCCACAGTTTTGGAGCAGATACGGCTATCAATGACAGAATTGATGGCTGAATTCATGCCCCTGTTTACCAAGCACCTCATGGATGCACTGCGGCCTGTTATGGCCGACCAGATTGAGAGAGTATGTAGTTCCATGCGTCTCCAACGGGATGCACCTGCTCCTATGAACGGCATGAATGCGCCGCCTAGTCTCTCGTGTCCAGGGCCGTCAGGCGGCCAACAGGAGACTTGGGGAGCCACACCATGCCAGGAACCATCTTCAGAGTCTGGCGGCCTGGCAAGTGTTTTTCAGTTGCCTCATTAGGCTGTTCTTTCTAATAAACCAGCGGCATCAAGTGTGCTGAATCTCCGAGATGTGACACTACCAGTGCCAATCTACGCATCACCAACCCTTACGGGCTGCGGGATGACCAACAGTGGCGTTAGTCTACTACCCTGCCAAACGGCACCACCAGTGCCGACCATGGCCTTAGTCCCTCGTGTGGCGACATTCTCGCCAGTACATGGGAATACATTCTCAATACCTACCACGAACCCTAGCTGGACACCTTCGACGCTGGGGGGCAACCACTTCAAAAAACTAAGAGGCCACGTACAATTACGGTTCCAGACATGGAAATAACCGACAGTACAATGGCACACATGCTGCCTGAAGTAAAAAAAAAATATTTAATTGTGCAGGACTCCACTAGTCTTGCCCAGCGAGCTGAAAAAATGGCTTGCTTGGAAAAGTTCCTAGCGGAACAAAAAGAGAAGCGTCCTCCTACTCGCAGAATCCACTTGAAGGAAGTGAGGTTAAATGAAAAGGACGATGAGCCCCCGCAAGTGACGGTAGAAGAACTAATACATACCGCCAGGCCATACACATGTGCGGTCTTCAAATCATCAAGACAGAAAGAGGCCAAGTCTAGGCCTGAAGAAGACCTCTTTGGGTCGAGTAAAGCAAAACAAGTGTTTGCTTCTCTACTCAAAGATGATGTGGTTAAGCTGCCCGAAGGGCGGAAGTTACTGGCGGCCGTGGACGTTCAGCGCTAATTGTTCTGTTTGCAAGCAGGCCTCAATCTATTTCCAAGCATGCAAGATGGGGAATATGGTTTCATTTCAAATAATGGCCACAAAGATCGGGGCAATGAACCCAGGAGAAAGCAGACTCTTCCCTTGGGGAGTGAGATCACAAAGTTTGCCTGGAAGACCCGCAAGAAAGGCATGAGGCCGCCTTGCCCCCCAAGAGGCCGTCTTGGCCTCTGAGGCCTTCAAGAGGTCACATTGGCCTCCAAGAGGCCGCCTTGCCCTTCAAGAAGCCGCCATGACTTCTATGGCGTTCAAGAGGCTGTCATTGTGTTAGGCGTCTAAGAGGCCGCCATGACTTCTAAGGCCTTCAAGATGTCGTCTTGGCCTCCAAGAGGCCGTGATGGCCGCTAAGGCCTTCAAGAGGCCGCCTTGGACTTGAGGAGGCTGTCATGGCCTCTAAGGCATTCAAGAGGCCGTCTTGGCCTTTCGCATTGGCAGGGAATCGACGCTGGCGATTGGCGCAAACGACTCCTTCACATCGACAGGGATATGAAAGCCGAGGCTGAAGCGTGTGACTGAGGCCCTCAGGCTTGGGCGACAGTGGCCGTCAGGCACAGGTAACTGGATGAAGGCTGTCCATGGCGGCTGAGGAGTTGGTGAATGACGGCCCAGAACAAGGCCAGTGGCGGCTGGCAAGAGGCTAAATGGCGGCTCAAGGGCTTTCAATGGTGGCTGGCATCCCAAATATGGCGGCTGAATAGTGCTGAGTGGCGGTCTGGGCGCTGCAGGTGGCGGCTGAAGTAAGTTGAATGGCGGCCCGAGTGATGCTAGCTAGTGGCGGTTGAAATGTGTTGGTTGGCGGCTTGATGGTCCAAGCAACAAGGATGGCGGCTGGAGCCCTCCTGATGGCGGCTGAGGATGCTCAAGTGGCGGCTGAAGATGCTCAAGTGGCGGCTGAGGATGCTCCCGTGGCGGCTGAGGATGCTCCCGTGGCGGCTAGAAGCTATGTGGTGGCGGCCCCGTTTCGAACTCGTGATGGCCGAAGCTAGAGATCAAGTGGCGGCTGGAGCTTTTCCACAGGTGACGCACGATGGCGGCTGGACAGCCTTGGACGGCGGCTGGGCCTATCCAGGTGGCGGCCAGGCAGCCTGTGAAGGCGGCTGAAGGAGGTTGGATGGCGGCCTGGCGCGTGCAAGCGGCGGCTGGTGGCGCTACTGATGGAAGACCGATCCGGCAACACTGGAAACATATAAACGACACCCGGTCTGCGGACTGAGCTACCCAAGGTGGCGGCAGCACTTTGAAAAAAAAAAAAAAAACCCGTACCGTATACCGTGCCGAACTTTACGGTATGAAAAATTTCATACCGTTGTCGTACCGAACCTTTCGGTATACCGAAGATCAGTATACCGAAAGGTTCGGTATGAAATATTTCCACACCGTTGCCATACCGACATTCCGGTAAGTTCGGTGTATACCGCTATACCGAACCTTCGGTACATACCGACATACCGGTATCGTGTTATATACCGACTTACCGAACATTCACTACATACCGACATACCGGTATTGCGATATATACCGGCATACCGAACTTTCACTACATACCAGCATACCGGTATCGCGGTATATACCGACATACCGAATAATCGGTACATACCGACATACCGATACCGCGGTATATACCGAAGTTCGGTACGGTAACGGTATACCGCGGTATATACCGAAGTTCGGTACGGTAACGGTATACCGCTGTATCAAAAATATTTTACCGTTACCGTACTGAAATCTTACGGTACTGTATCATACCGTACCGAAAATTACGGTATACCGAAAATTTTGGTATTCTCGGTATTTTTTCGGTATGATATGTGCGGTATGCAGTACATTTGATATTTTTCCCCAACCCTAGCCTAGACACAATTTAATTGGGCCCCCCTCGATCGGTTGATGTGTGTACAAGTACAACGAATAGAATCTTGTAAATTGTAATAGTCTTATACTATCATTTATCAACTAGCTAGGATATGAGTATTAATGTAGTAGCTAGGCAGATTGTGAACTTAGCTTTATGCAAATTAAATGTGTCGTTAGAAGTTAGAACGTCGTCCTTAGCTTGTAGGCTCCAATATGTACTAGTGAAATTAGTTATAGTAGTACAATTTAATTTGGTTTGTTCTGCATTACTCGCTGTAGTTATAAGTTAGAGTTGTAAGAAACGGTAGATTTTGATAGAAACTAAAGTTATAAATTTGATATAAAATATTTTTAGAAGTAGTTATGGTTTTTAAAATAGTTTTAAAAAAAATGTAATTAAATTGGAAAGTAGTTATCAAAATCTAGCTACTAAGTAAGCTTCTGTTTGCATAGTTTTGCCAGGCTGCAATTCACAACTACTGTCTTTAAACAACGGGACTATAGTTTTGAAATAAAATACTCCATCCGTTCTTTTTTAACTCTACCAGTTGCATAGTTGATACTATTCATCAAGTACCTTTGATTTAACGTTTTATCACAATTATATATAAGATAAAAATAGTCAAGGGATATGTTGTTGGATTCGTCTAATTGCGTAGTTTTAGAATATGAAATTTTTATAATTTTTATTTGTATATAATTTGAGTAATTAATGATTAAAAATGTGTATTGGATTGCGTGCAGTGTAGAAATGGAGAAATTATTAAAAACAAACGGAGGGAGTATAATGTTTCCGCAGTATAATTTTTTTTAGTGTTTGCTACGGACCCATCCAGCACGCAGTCCAATGTACATTTTAAACAAGTTATAACTCAAGTTTGGTACAAGTAAAAATTCTAAAAGTTCGATATATAAAAACTACAAGACGAGACGAATCTAACAAGATCTCACTTGGCTATATTTTAACTTGTATAACTATGATCTAAAAGTGTTAAGTTAAAGTGTTATGTAAAATGTAAATAGTGTCACAGTAACTTTCTTTTAAAAACGGAGGAAGTATACTATTATTACAGATTGCCAATTTGGCAACTGCCAAATGAAAGACATGCAATCAGTCACACGTATACATCACATATGCAAGAGACGACCACTCCATAATGAACCATGCAAACGCCCTAATTCTTAATATTAATTAAACAACACAATTTTATCAATTAAATCCTTTTCCAGCCTTTCAATGGTTCCTCCAAAAAAAAAAAAAAATAAAAAAATCCCAATTATTAATAAGAATTATTATTACAAATTATTATTATTTATCAATCCATCTCCCCAATAATCTCCAATCCATTGATGCTGCATTGCTCAAGCCATGAAAGGGCAGCCTCCAGTGGCACTTTGATCATCATCAGACACGGCCTTTCCCTTGACAAGCCCTGCCAGCAATTCTCCCCGATCATGGAAAAAATCCACCTTCACAATCTTCGAATCCTCATCCAACTGTCCACAACACCATATGCATATTAATATATACCACAACAACATATACAAATAGTAGCTAGCAATATAAATTACATTATGGTGCTATATAAAAAAAAAAAAAAAAAAAAAAAAAAAAAAAAAAAACCCCTTATATATTGAAGTATACCTTAAAGATCCCTATGCCGAAGAATTCTACCAATTCTCCGGTCGGCGGGTTCCCCTTGAAAGCGCCCTCCATGTACCCCCAATGCCGGAACTTGTATGCGATCACAGGAGGCCCCGAATACACCTCGAGAATCTCCACCGCGAATCCACGTGGGAATATGTTTTTGAACGCGGTTTGCGACGACGTGTATGTTTCCTCATCAGGGTTGTAAACCCTCATAGAAGCCGGTAAGGAGGTTTGGAGGAACACGTTGTAGCTTCCTCCAACCCTCACCGTATCATCCAATGTGAAGTACTTTTTCCCTATAATTAAGGTAACCATATGGTCCTTGTGTAATTAATTATCATAAGGTGCAATGCTCGACTCAATCAAGCATCTTTGTTATAAACATACATACATACCATTGATGCCAAGAACGAATTTTTTTGCATCGAGGGTTTTGTACTGATTGGGGTCGGCCTTGTGGACGAGCTCCATCTCCCATGTCTTGACGAGGTTCTGCACTTTCTCTTCGAGCGATCCTTCAGGCCATACCTGCCACCAAAGAAAACAACAATAATCTTATTTTGATTTCATTTGTGGTAATTATAAAATTGAAATTCAAGTTTATCATTTTGGATTATTATTGTTGCACACATTGGTTCTCCCTTCTTCGAAGAGCTTGTTGACGACGTCGTAGTTGGGAGGTCCGGTGTTCCATTTTGTGTTCTTGAGATCCTCCGCTGTCAAGTAGGACCTGTACTTGTCGCCATCCAAACCTGAAGAAGCCATGTTTTTGTGTGTGTGTTTGTTAATTTTTTTGGTACTGGGAAAGATGATAATGCAATGGCATATATATATATATAGATAGAGAATGAGAAAAGTAGGATGAAGAGAAACGAAAACAAATAAGTTCATCTAGCCTCCACTGTTGATTATTGACCAAAGATAAATGAATCATACTATTACTCTCCACATTCACGCGTAAAATGGATCGGAGCATTTTTCATAATTACGAGGACTTAGCCCAAGTGGTTAAGTCTCTCACTTTCCAACGGAAGAGAAGGTTGGAGCCTTGGAGGTTCGATTCCCCACCACTCATTTTATGTCCCTTTTGTAATTTGTGTGGCATGGACTCTCACCACCCTTGCCTAGCCTATATAGGTTGTTCAACAAAAAAAAATGTTCTTTACATTCCTACCTCCCGGCTGCTGTGAAATTATTTTTAAGTTCATTTATTTTTTTTCCTTCTCTCAAAATTAAAATTCTCTTTACCAACAGCAGTTGCTTCAGTGGATGGGGGCTCTAGTCGCTTAAGCAAGGTCACGGGTTCGAGCCTTGTGTATGCAAAAGATTACTTTGGGAGAGGCGCCTTTGATTGCCCTTGCAGATCCTCGTGGAATTAGTTTTGGGTCCAATGTGGCCTGTGGATACCCGGTTTCACCAAAAATTAAAATTCTCTTTTACTGAAAGTCTGAAACTACAAAATCCAATAAACAATATCAAATGCCACATTTCTTCTTTCCCACAAGTTACATTATACAGTAATTACGAATATAAAAGTCAGAAAACCCAATTTAATTAGATGGTGTTAAGGGAAGGGGGATATTGCTGAGTGGAAAAGTTTAATAACTTTTAACCTGATTTATTGAATGTTCGATTCTCTACCTGGCCTTCTTCCCCCTTCTTTATCGTTTCTAATTTGAGTGGGTTGAGCCTTCATACCCATTTTTGTCGATACTCACTATCAATGTTTGCCAAAATATTAGATTGTGTTCAGGTCAACCAAAATAACATATGTATGGAAGAGGAAGGATGAGGGATCACATGTACTATCATGGTAAGGAATTAAGCGCATTAGTCTATTATGTTTTTATTTCCTTGAATTCACTTGAGATAAGTTATTACATTATTAAAACGGTACATATTCATCATTCATAGAAATGACATCTTTATTTCCTTCCCAAATATTTTGTGATTTGCTTTACTCGCACGTGTGTCATCCGTGTATCGTACATTTCTTGTTATTGTATGGAAACCTTTAAATATAACATATAATTACATATATATATAAAAATTTGTAAATTAATAAGTAAATTGAAACATAAAATAAAAACTAAAATTATATTAATTAAAAAATAAAGAATTCATTAATTAAACCAAACAAATTTGATAAATAATTAAAATCCACAATAAAATAAAAAATGAAAAATATAATATTGATTATAAACTTAATTAATTACATTAAAAATACAATTCAACAATTAAATTATAACATAAAACGAAAATGAAATAAACTAATTAAAAAAATATTTAATTAAAATTTAAAATAAATAATCATAAAATAAAATTTTTCATAAAATTTAAATTATTTATATTGATAAAAAAATTCAAAATTAAATTATATTAAAAATATTCAATAAAAATTAACAAAAAGAAAATTTAAAAACAAAAAAAGGGGAAAAATTTTAGCGACTGCAAATTTCGGTCGGTAATCGGTCGCTAACTTTAGCGACGGTATTTTCGATCGGTAAATCGGTCGCTAAATTATATTTTTTATAAAAAAAATAATAAAAATTAAAAATTTTGGAAAAAAAATTACCGACAGGAATTTCGGTCGGTAATACCTACCACCTTTATTGCGGTCGTAAATCGGTTGGTAAGAAAAACCCTAACGAAATAATGGATATAAATTACCGACCACGGCTTGTGTTCGGTGATGCGGTGGGTAATACCGACCACAAAATGCTGGTCGGTAAATGCGATCAGTCCGTAATTTTCTTGTAGTGTGAAACGAAAAATTGCCTTGAATACTAGTCATGGCTGCTACCTTTAACTTTAAGTATGCGGTTCATTGCCAATCAACTCTCAAAATTGATTTTTTCTTTCTTCACAAATCAATGGCGTTTCAAAGACCTGCACTAACAGATATCTCAAAATCAACCATCATAGTATACTCTAATAGAATTCCATAAATGGAAAAATCTCATTTATTCTATTGTTGAAAATTAAAAAATAATGGTTCACACTTAGAAAGAGAAGATACACCATTTCTAACCTTAAAAGCAATTTTTGGTGTGTGCTGTGCTTGTGCCAGCCGACGTACTTTACAAATAGAAAATTAGGTTGAATCCGACAATTGGCCATCGAAACTTATCTTTTTATATTTGTAATAACAATCCGGTTACGGTGCGACCTCTTGAATAGTATGCATATACATACATCACATATGATATTTCTCTCATCACATAGAACATCTCTCATATCACATATCCATCCATTACATAAGAAATCTCTCTCATCATACACCCACAAAATATCATTTCATCACATTAAATATCTCTCTCATCACATAAAATATATCTCCCATCACATACATAAATTCTGCATGTGCAGATGTATACACCAAAACCACACTCTTTGTATAATTAGTGGTCATTTTAAATAAAGTATCTCATTTTTTTTAAAAAAAAATACTCATTAAAAAGTTTATAGGTAATTTTTTATTGGACACAGTACGTAATTATAAATGAGAGTAAATATATCTAACATGTTAAATTATACATACATATTAGAATTAGTTTCACCATAAAATCAATTAATAATTAATTGGTATAATATTCCCGTTCACAACGGGTTTTATTATATTTTTACAATGTACTCCCTCCATAATTTAACCATATTAACATTCACACTATTTATTGAATAACTTTGATCCGACTTTTTAACATAGTTACATAAGATAAAACATAGTCAAGTAAGATATTGTTAGATTCATCTAATCACATAGTTTTTTAATATTAAATTTTTTATAATTCTTACTTTTATACAATTTGAGATATTAATCATTAAATATTTGCATTGAATTGCGTGAAAATATGAAATGTTAATATCATTTTTTTTTTGGAGGAGCCATTGAAGGCCTGGAAATGGGTGGTGGGAGCCCATGCCACACAATTACAAAGGGGAAATAAAGGGAGGGATAGGGGGCCGGTGGGAATCGAACCTCCAACCTTCCGTTGGAAGTCAAGGGACTTAACCGCTTGGGCTAGGTCCTCATACCAAATGTTAATATCATTTGATTACGGGAGTAATTTGTTTATTTAATTAAATAATTATTTTACAACTGAAATTTTCATACATGACTAACATGTGCAAATATAGTGTTTTTTGGAATTCCAATGCCACATGATTCAATAGACAAATAAAGTGTACTTGACAATTCAAGTTCCAATGGAGCTACTCATACATTGGCAGAACTGTCGAAAACAGAATTCAACGAATATACTCCTATATGATGACAGGAACAAAGTGGTTTAAATGATGACGCAATTCGAAAAGTCTAGACAAGAATTGTTGTTTTTTCGGCTTTGTTCATAAATCATTAGTAAATCATAAAATCAATCGTCCACAATTAATTACTGGTGCTCGAAATTTTACATAAGTAGTATTTTCTCCGTTCAATTTTAGCTGTCTTTTTAAAAATTATAAAAAATATTTTAAAATAATTGTTATTTTATATATTTATATTATATTTTTTTTAATATTACCCTTATATTTTCATAAATATTATTTCTAAAATATTGTGTAATCTTTTTAACTTTAATTTTACTTTTTTATATAGTAGGGATAAGAGTGAACAAATTAATAAATAATAATGACATTCATTGGTATCCGTATTTTTTGTTAAAACGACATGGTTTAATTAAAGGAGGGAGTACGAAGTTACACGACTCGGTTCTCATGCTGGGAAAGCATGTCATGGAACAATTCTCCACCATTAGATACAATCTTGATCCAATGGCTTGTATTAGTTCTAGGGATAATTCTGTCTTTTCTCATATATTCATAAATTTAAATAACAAAATATTCCACTGACGTCGTCATCATCGCATCTTCTTTTCTTTGTGAATTCTATCATTGTTTTCTTTTCTCCTCTTCCTTTTCACGCTTTCACGCTTGATAAGGCTTGAAATGCAGAGTATTTCTAATAATAACAGGGAGTAAAATTTGAAGTGTTCTCTTGAAATTATTTCATAAGCAACCACCATGAGTGAAGCACTTGTAGAAACAGAATGATTGTAATGTAGGGACAGAATGTCACACTTGTAGAAACAGAATATTTGTACTTTCAGACAGAATGTTGCATTTAATAAAACATAATGGTTGTAATGTAGGGACAGAATACCACACTTGTAGAAACAGAATGTTTGTACTTTCAGGCAGAATGTTACATTTAATAAAATAGAATGGTTGAAATTTTAGAAGAATGTCACACTTGTAAAAACAGAATGTCAAAGTTTTGAAAACAGAATGGTTGTAATGTTGGGGCATAATGTCACACTTGTAGAAACAAAATGGTTGTAATGTAGGGGCATAATTCCATATCTTTAACATTCATTACTTGTTACAGAATGTTACACTCATCAAAACATAATGGTTGTAAGTCTGAACAGAATGTTTATATTAGAAGAATATTTTATACTACGGAACAGAATGCTATGTAAGTTTAAACAGAATGTCAATCAATTGAAAAAACAGAATGTCAAGTATTTAAGAATGCAAATCAGATTACAATGTAATTCTATACAGAATTTTTGGCAAGTCATATCATAATATTTTATACTCCCACGGAACAAAATGCTAGGGAAATTCTAAAAGAATGTCAATGCATTGGAAAACATGTCAAGTATTTAAGAACAGAATGTGACATGAGGGACGACAGAATGGTTAACCCGTAATGAAAAGACTCCAGAATGCTACATGTTAGAACAGAATGCTACGCGTAATCATCCACCAACGATTGGCGGATGTTGAAACCACTTTCCGCGTTCAAAACTTCGAATTCTCTTTCTGATGTGAAACCCTTTTCTACATTCAAAACTTCGAATTCTCTTTCTGATGTGAAACTCTTTCTGCGTTGAAACCCCTTTCTCAACAGAAGGAATCGCAGACAGGATCAACAAGATGTGAGTGAACCAGCTCTGTGAAGATGAGTTAGGGAGAAAGATGAGTTATGACGGAAGAGATTTATAAATTCTTATGGTGAATCTTCTATCTCTTTATCTTTTGAATTTGAAGAGTCGCCTTCTTCTCCTCCAATAGTGTTTCATCTTCGGTGATGATTAGCCGGGGTCTTCAGCATTATTTCATTCTGAAAAAGTCGAACAACGTGTAAAGTATAATTTAAAATTAATACAAAAATAAAATAATTAATCACAGTTACATATTTACCTTCCAGTGATCTCTACCATACACCTAATATAATTTTCAATCTAATAGATGTAAATTACTCCAGTATATAGTATATACTGGAGATGAGGTTCCAGGACAGAAACCTTTCGGAAGTTACAAGCTGACCCTAATCATTGTATTACAACAAAATTTCCAAATAAGGAATCCACGTGGATAGGGACTAGCTAGAGCCTAGAGAGCTAAACCAATCCTGCCTCATCAATCATATCACTTCAATAATTCACAAAACATAATGAATACTACTAACCCAAAAAAGGAAAAGAAAGATAAACGACAATATGATGATCAAACTTTATATATTGTAAATTATTATGTGATTCACTTTTATATTTTATGCAATTAAAACATATTTTTAATAATTAATAATTTAAATTATATACAAATAAAAAGTAAATTATATTTTATTTTATATAACTATACTAAATAATTAAAATAAAAGTTATTAAATACTGTAAATAATACTATCCACTATGCAAATAGCATATAAATAAAAAGGAAGGGAGTATGTTTTATAGTATTATATAGTATCTTATATTTCTCTTTTAAATATATAAATATCTTAGTTTCAAGAATATTATCGGTGTGTAGCAAAAAAAGAATATTATGAGCGGAAACCTATAGTAATCTTTTATTTTGCCATGAACAGTTATGTTGCAATATTTCGCGCCACTAGCAAGATGTGGCTCAAAATATTAATATGCAATTAAGAATGATTAACTCAAGATACCACAAGAAATGTTGTTTACTATAAAATTTATATATAACAGAAAATTTACAAAATGGATACTTAATGTAGGTGATGGTAAGGTCGGTACTGATCTTGAAGATCTACAATTAGATGTGACATTTCCGGATGATATTCTTATAAACTCTACGGGTGATCCTATAGCGACAACTTTTAAGAGTACATACATAAATATAAACTGCACCACTTCAAATTCAGATAGTTTAAAAGATAGTATTATACTAACCCCTATCAATGATATTTTCAGGAATGAGATTTTCAGCAAATTGTGAGGAAGTTCTTCATATTATGCTTAATATTTATATTTAAATTTTATTTTATTTTAATTTAAATTTCAAATTAAATAAAAATATTATATTAATAATTATTTTTATTGATCTGTTAAGCCACAGAAGCTAAAGAGGATGGTATAATATGATTTCTTAGTTAGTTTTAAAAATAATTAGATTATATTATCATATATATCCTCTTTCAAATAGATATAAAATCATTACACATTTTCATTACTCAAAATATGATTTATGCTTAATACTCAAGAATTGTTGTTTACAATAAAATTTTCAGCAAATTGTAAAGGAAAATTTCATATTATACTTAATACTTATATTTAAATTTTATTTATTTTAAATTAAATTTCAAATTAAATAAAAATCTTAATATTTACCTTTATTGATATGTTATGTTTGTACTGGACAAGCCACAGAAGCTAAATAATGAAATATAATACGATTTTTCTGTTAGTTTTAAAAATAATTAAATTATATTATCATATACACTCAATTTCGAACATATATAAAATTATTACACATTTTTCTATTACTCAAAATACAATTATTTTTATATAAGGATATATATTATATATAAATATATAATTATGCCCGTCGAGTCTCGACGGGTTATTTGCTAGTCTTAAAAAAAATATTCTCAGCAATCTCATATTCTCAGTAATCTTACATTCCCAGCAATCACATCCCCACTGGTAATTTAAGATCCCTCCAACCAAACGCACCGTAAGAATGAAGACTTAGCCTAGTGGTCATGTTCTATGATTTCCAACCTTATGGTTGGAGGTTCGATTCCTACATGGTCCTCTATTTCTAGTTTTCTACCCTTTATTCCCCTAGGTAATTTGTATGGTTTGAACTCCCACGCACATCTATCGACATATAAGTATCAATGTTTATAACAAAAACAACAATGAAAGTGATATAGTATAAATTAAAGTGCTACAATCAACAGTATAAAAAAATTAGATTGAATATACATTTTTTTTTATAGTTATAATAAAAATTCAAAATCAAAAGTGGTAAATTTCAAATTGTAACACTGGAAAAAAAACAGGCTAAAAAAAATCAATGATAAGGGTATTTTTATTTATTGGTATTTTCCAAAATTATGTTAAATCACTGACATTTTAAATACCGACGCGTACCCTTACCTAGGGAGCTCGACCGACCAACGACTTACGGAGACTCGAATTCTCTCTTGCAAACCAAACCTTGCAAAACCTAGCCACCCCCTTTCTCCATCCATCATACGCTGCCGCGCCACCGCCTTCTTCAGTCATTCCGAAGGTTAGTTGCGCTCTTTTTCTTTCTCCGATTACCGTTTCGCGTGTTCTTTCTTTATGTAATTTAGTTTATTGGAAGATGTTTTGTAAATTGAGCGTGAGTTATTTATTTATTTGGTTTTCTAGTGAGAAACTTATGTTCCGAAATTCTACTACAAGGTTCTTGGAGCAATTTTGTAGGAAGCCTTCGAAGTTTAACAGGAGTCTGAAGGTTTTAGGGTTTGTGAGTCTGTTTTAAGTTTTGTTGATTGTGCACTTGTAGTTCTGGTTTCTTGAGTATTTGTTCGATGGGTAGTCTGCTAACGATGACTTCGAGATATCTGTGAGATTTGATGTGAATTGTGTGAAAAGGAAAGGCACTTTAAAATGAAAAGTTTTGGCTTGAGAATAGGGAATGATGTTTATATGGGTTCGCTATATAAAAGTAGGTATTCAAAGTGAAACGTTATCGGAGATAACACCAATTATCATTTTATTTTAATTGTTTAATTCCTTATGCTGAAACCTCAAATTGAAATAACTTAATTGATTATGGATGACAGTTGAGTAAAATGAAATATATTCTATATTGATATGATCTTCACTTATAAAATTTCTAATAGTTTTGGAAAATTAAAATATTTTAAATTATTAATTTTGTTCATCTTAAATCTATGATTTAATAGTTCATATTTCGACTTCAGATTTAGAGCTCTTTTAGTTTTATATTAAGGGGTAGTTAATTTATTAAGGGTACATAATTATTCTTAGATTTACTTTATTCTATTATGTGAAGTATTTTTTCATAATTTCCATCTATATAATGTGGAGTTATGTTGGGTCTTACGCGGTAAACACTTGGAACCCTTTTTTTATTTTCATAACAAAAGGTATGAACTCAAGCTATGTAGTTCGTTTTAATTCTGCTACTTTTGCCCTGCCAAACACGAACATTACTAACTTTTGAAAAATTATGTTCGTCTTGCACCTTTTATGCATAACTTATTGCCTGATGTATGAATTTTGTAAAAATAGATGAAGGAAGGCTTCATAGTTCTCATCATTTATATGGATCGCTTACGTAGCTTGTGTAGTCTTTGATCCATTTCTTTTTGTCTTTTTACCCATGTAGATGGCTGGTTCATCAGAAACATGTCGATCAAGTGATGCCATGTCATCTAAAAACTTCGAACAAATTTTTGGACCAATTACCATAGACCTCCTTTATGATTTGTCCTGTCAATCTGAAATGGAAAGCTTGGTTCCATTGCTGAGATGCTAAAGCCCTGAATTTATAGGCCCCTCTTTATGATTTGTCTTGCCAATCTGAAATGGAAAGCTTGGTTCTATGGCTGAGATGCTAAAGCCTGAGTTTCTATAAAATGGGTTTGAGCATTATAAGATTGAACTTTGGTATTCAAGAACAGGCGCCTAGTTTTCTTCTTATGGCCAATTGCTAAAACTTGTGTGATCTGCAATCAATAAGAATTAGATGATCTATTCCTTCCGCGACCTTATTCATGTGACGTGCTGAATACTGGTATATACCACTCTGCACCATGAACTTGTTTGGAGTACATGTTGTGCAAGAGTGGTTGCAAGAGTGACATCCTTATGGAAAACACCATATGTATTTCTGAACTCACCCCTAAATTAAATGAGATACATCATGAGTATGCTCAGATAAACGACTAACTGGGACTGTGGGAGCAACTACATGGGTTGGTATTTGGTATCCAACAAACAATCCCTCACTGAAAGTTTAATGTGGATTCCTGCCCCCCTTTGATTTCTGGTGGTCATTACCCCATTGATGGGGCTGGGCTGCTCGAGCTAGAGCCATGGATGAGACTACCTATCTCTTGGCATTTAGTAAAGGCTGTGAATGCTAGGATAAAAGGTTGCATGTGAGAAGCCTAAATACTAAATAGATATCAGGAGGTCTACAAATTCCACATTTTATTGCTGTTGTAGGTTGATATAATGGCAATGTACTTTCAGTTTCTTCTTTTTTATTGTCTAGGTTGTATGCACAATTCTGAACTTTAAAAGGAATAAAAATCAGATAAAGCATTGCATGTATTATCCGCCATTTTCTGTTAACTGTTGAAGTCCTCTGACAAAAGTTAAATGTTTAACTGTTCACCGTAGACATTTACAATTCTGTGCATAAAATTATTGGTTGTAGCCTGTTTATCATTTTATAATGTTTTTTTATCAGATTCTTTGTCTTTTATACATGGCCGCATATGTGAACTCTAATAATATAATGAATGCTTGTACTGTCTCAACTTTGATCTGGTCTGTATAATTCTTTTACAGCATACTGTTGAATGAAAAGATTAATTATCATCAGAGGCGGATGCAAGTAGAGATTAGCGGGGGCAGAGGACACCCCCTCAAATTAATTTTTTAAGGTAACAAAATTTTAAGTTTGGCTTAGTGAACCCACTAAAATTTTCATGGTGCACCACTCCTTGATGGTTTCTTGAATGATTCTCTAATTTGTTATAGAAAATGCAGCACTCCTCTATATTATAAATGAAAGTTGTTATTAATTTGAGAAGGGATAGGGGCTGACCCTCAATCCTAAAGTTGGAAGTTGAAGGGTTGACCACTAAGCCAAACTTGATCGCGATTATTTTATTTAATAAAATTATATTATGTTTTATATTTTCTTTATTATTTTTGTGACACTACTGATTTTTTTTTATTTTTTTATTTTTTATTTTTTTTTTTTTTGAATCTGCACTGATTATCATAGACCTTTATTAGCAAGAGTGCTCCATGGGTGAAAGGAGAAAACGCAAATCATTGTGGGATCATGAAGAAGAGCCCAGACATTTGTCTGGAATTAGTGGACATCATTCTTGGACAGGAAAGGATTACCATTCTGGCCATGACAGTGGACAATACAATGAATTCTCTAAAACCCGAACTACTATTATGGGAAACTCAAGGGATCATTCTGGTTATCAATCTTGGGAATCGATTGAAGAAGATCCAATCCCACTGATGAATGGCAACTTCAAGAATAGTTGTAACAAAATTGATATGGTTGAGGGGAAAAGATTTTATGAGGAGATGTCTCCAGGATATGACAACACGGAAAGGCATGATTATATCCAATCCCATGACTATGACCGAAGCCATTTGCAAAGGTCTGTATTGTTCTGTCTTTTGTCCATAATAAATGTGAAGACATCATACTATATCGTTGGATTCATTGAGAAGTCTTGTCTGCAGTTCAGCTTGCCTCTTGTTGATTTTGTATGTGATGGCCTATTCAGGGGCATATAGTTATTATATTGAGCTACTACATGGTATTTTTGCCCCACCTAGAATCCAGAAACATTCCTTTGTTCTCATGATTGTATACTCAAATGCACATCTGTGCTGTTGTTTACCCACTTTACTCATTATCTGTCTTTCTAGTATAGGTACCCAGGAAGAGGCAGAAGTAGGAGCCGAAGTAGAAGCAGGACTAAAGGCCGAAGTCCAAGCGGAAATTACAGCAGAGACAGGGGAAGAGAAGGTGCTGAGGGTTTTAGTAGGAGCAGAAGCAGGAGTAGAAGTTATAGCAATGCAATGGCCTACTCAAGGAGTCCTAGTCCTATGTTAGATTATAGACGCCTGTCTTATGAGTGGAGTGGCAGAAGAAATAGCTCAGAAAAGCCATCTCGAATCTGTAGGGAATTCGCTAGTGGAAGTTGCAGGAGAGGCAGCCGATGCAGATTTTCCCATCCCAGTGGAGACCCCACTGAACATGACATAAATGAATGGAGAAGTAGAGCAGATCTTAGCCACATCCCAAAGCATTCTTACAGAAGAGGTTCGGGGTATGAATCATGGAATGACATTTCTGATCATTATCACAGAGACGATGACCAATTCCCAAAGAAAAATAGAAATATGGTTCCATGCAAGGACTTCATAAAAGGTAACTGTCGTTATGGAGACAATTGCAGATTTTCTCATGCGGCTGCTTCTGATGGTAGTTTTGGACAAGGTACAAGAAATGTGTCCTATGAAAAATATGTAGATCGGGACCAGTACAAAAATGGGAGGCCTCCGTGTAAGTTCTTTGCAGCAGGGAAGTGTGACAGAAAAAATTGCAGGTTTTCTCATGAAGATCCAAATTATAATGACCGTAATGGCATGCCCAGTGAGGTCACTGCTAGTGGCAGTTCTCGTGAGACAAATAAATTCTGGAATGGTCCAACATGGGATGAAGCAAGACCCCCGGGCAATCATAAGTTCTCTGGTTGGGGTGAAAGTACAATTACAGATGCAGCTGCTGCAGGCAAAGCTAGTGGTGGACAAAATGATAACAGAGAGGGCCAGAGCGACACAATTAAATGCGGGAAACATCCAACACGGGATGATGAAGCAAAACTGTCAGGCACACAGAAGTCCTCTGGTTGGGGTGAAAGTACCCTTACAAATCCAACTGATGCAGTCACGGCTAGTGGTGAACGCAGTGATAATAGAGAGGGCCGTAGTGATGTGAGTAAATGCTGGAATGGACCAACATGGGATGATGAGGCAAGAACCTCAGATGCTCCGAAGTTCATGGGTTGGGGTGCATGTATTGTTACAAATGCAGCAGGTGAAGGCAATGCTAGTGGTGAACAAAATGATAACAGAGAGGCACGGAGTGACACAAGTAAGTGCTGGAACCGTCCAACATGGGATGACAAAGCAAGTCCTTTGGATGCTCAGAAATCTATTGGCTGGGGTGAAAGTACTGCTACCAATGCAGCTTTTGCAGGCAATGTTAATGGTAGACCAAATGATAACCAAAAAGGCCAGGGTAACAGGAGTAAATGCTGGAATGGTCCAACATGGGATGATGAAGCAAAACCCTCAGATACTCAGAAATCCACTGGTTGGGGTGTTAGTACGGTTACAGACTCGGCTGGTACAAAATATGCTAGTAGTGGACAAAATGAAAACAAAGAGGGCTGGATTTTGGAGAGCAAGGAAAAAAAATTCGAGTCATTGAAACATACAAGCAGTCCTTTAAACATGGAAGGCCAACTTTCTCTTGCTGAACAGAGAAGCAATTATGGCAGGGACTCAGGCCCAACTGAAAATGTTGCTAAAGGCAATATGGCAGGGAAACCAGAATCCCATGCATTGCATAGTTCCTGGTTGCAAGATCAAGCAGGTATTGGAAAAGTTGGACATAATGCGTTGCAGGAAAACAATGTCGTCCAGATTGATCCATTGCAGCAGAATCTCTATCCAGCTTCTCATATTCAAACACAATTTAGCAGAACAGCAGAGAACAGAGTTTTGAATTCAACCTGCTCTGATAATTTTGGTGATGCTAAGGAAACCAGATATCACAATATTCTTTTCCCTGGTCAAAGCTTAAATCTCAACAGTGAAAGCATGGTTGCAGGACATTCTTCAATATCTAACCCAAGTGATGGACCACATAATACTCTTGGGCCGAGCTCATCGAATGGATTTAGCGTGGATTTGAATGTTCCTGAGGCACATACAGTTGATCATTTGAATATGGAAAGTCAGACTCATAATAATCAAAAGCTTGTTCATTCTCCTGGGCTTTTAGGAGCAAAGGTACCACAGATTGTAAAAGATATCTTAACCAGTGAGCATTCGGTTCAATTGTTGACATCTCTTGTTAACACTGCTCAACAGATTTCTCCAGGGAAGAACCCCGTTCCTTTGCCTCAGAGGCATGAACAGACTCAAACAAATGCAGGAGCAGAAGCCAGGAGGACGGTACCTCCTTTCTCTGATACCTTAGGGGGGGCTGACCTTGTGAATCCAACTAGTACTCTAGGGAATCCATGTTTTCGTTCATTGGGAAATGACAAAGGTTATAGCGAGCATGGCCATAGTCAGCTTGGCTCTCGTAGTTTGGCACAGGCAGAAGTGCCAATTGTAAAAGTAGAACAGTCACATCCATTATCGGTTTCTTGTATGGATTTTGATGATTCAAAAGAGAAGCATCCAAATAGTCCAACATCAAGGCAAGAGGTGATAATTACAAAGTCAGGAGTAGCTGAAGGCAATAAAGTGGTCGAAGAAACAAGCAAGGGTACACAAGAAAATAAGCAAACGGGAATGCTGGGTAATCATGGAAAATTGGAAGAAGGAAACAATAACAAGGATGAAAAGGGAATGCGCATATTTAAAAATTCTCTTGTAGAGTTTATTAAGGAGATCCTAAAGCCTAACTGGAAGGAAGGTCGAATAAGTAGAGATGCTTACAAAGCAGTTGTGAAGAAAGTGGTTGACAAAATTTCCTGTTCAATTCAACCCGATCACATTCCCAAGACACAGGATAAAGTTGATTTGTATTTGTCACATTCCAAGCCCAAAATTATGAAACTTGTTCAGGTATTTTCCATGTTCAGCCCCAAGTCCGTAAAACAGCTGGTTCATCGTATGCCATCTTGAGCATTTAGCATATCATTCTAATTTTTACCTTACATGGCATAATTTTGATGTTACTACTCCAATTCGCGAGTTTGGAAGTTTGTGTACTCTACTTCACCATGCTATTGCTGAATCTTGTGTACCTTCCTGCAGGCATATGTTGATCGCTGTCCAAAGGGAGAATCTGGATCATGATATGAAAACTATGTGAATCAAATTAGGACTAATGTGACAGTTCTGCCAGCACCCGATTTTGTTCACTTGGTTTCAACTTTCAAAGCATAAAATACTCAGACTTGCGTATGCTGTCTGGGAAAGTATTTTATGAACTATTGTTGTTTAACTGTGTTTTTTTTCGGCACAGCAGTTCATACCCTCTTCTTTTAAGTTTGTGACGGCCTCTGTCCTACACTTACTGCATCACTTTTCGTTAAATATTGACTCCCCCTTTTTATTTGTCAGTATCCTGTTTGAAAGATCGATCGATCACAGGTGCATGGGCAGTGCGCACATACACACACAAACACTATAATTGACCTTTCACTTAATACACTTTTTTTTTTTTTTTTCCCTTATCAAAATATGATTGATTTAAAGGGGGGTTTATTATTAGAGCCACTTACTATGAATTATAATAAAATGCATGTTAGGGGCTTTCTCTCTTTCTGCTACTTACTGCTGAGGTGAATCAGTGAATGGGCCTTGTTTCATCATTTGTGACTGGACATTTGGTACTTTACAGTTTACACCAGTCCCATGGCTGGTTTATCTTTTCTGTGGCTTCTATGGAGTTATGGTGCTGGCATAATTGAGCTTTTTAAGAATTGGGTTTTCTCCTCATCAGGCGGTGGCAACACAACCAGACATATAGACAGTTGCAGAGGCTAAATTCATTGCTTATTGTTGTCTTTATCAGATCAGGATGCTGGGCACTTGGAAATGCGTTGGGTGGACACAAAATCTATTACATGTTGATTGGGAGTGTGCAAACTATGGGGCTCTGCCTGCCTCTCCTCAATTAATCAGGCCCAACAACTTCCAGGAAATTTCTAAGGAATGGATTTGGCCTAACAATGAGTGTGAGGGTAATGGAGTTAGTTGCTCACTACTTGCTATATGCTGCTCTTCCATTTGGGTTGGCTTGTGGATAGCTTGCTTGTTATTTGATTCATGATCAGGCTCAGGCTCAGGCTCAGGCTCAGCTGGTGGTTAGGTTAATGCATTGGTGGCAATAAGTAGTTGTCAGTGGGGTTGTTGCATCATTGCTGCCAACAGCTGATGGTAACAGGTACATGCATGATTTTTGTAGGGGGTTGATGGAACCCGCAACATAATAATAATAATAATAATAATAATAATAATATTAGTGTAATACAACTAACTCAGGTGGGATGAGTCCCTTGACTTCCAACAAAAAGTTGGAGGTTCGATTCCCACCTGCCATTTATCCCTCCCCTTTATTCCCCTTTGTAATTGTGTGGCATGGGCTCCCACCACCCCCTTTCCCAGGCCTTAAATGGCTCATCCAAAAAAAAAAAATTAAAAAAACTAACTCAGGTACATTGCGGGAAGGGCATTCCTAATTCATATTCCTAGCACAACCGACACCCCAATTTTTTACTAATTCTGTAGCAAAGTCAACTAATATTTCTGAGCTACTCGATGAGTTAATGACATGCCCAGCATGAACTTGAGCCCACAGTTGAAAATCGACCAAATCCAGGTTTCGATTGTTCTTTGATAGTGGTACTCGATCTAAACCCGAGCTGTTGTCATCATAAGAACAAGCTAGATCAGGTTCAACTGATCCAAAACTGAACCATACCTAGGTCTTGAATTGAGTCTTGGATTTTGCATGACTCGTCTAGGAATCCGAACAATGATTAGGTTCAACTGATCCAAAATTGATCGTAATATTCACCCAACAAGGACGGTAAGATTAAAATCTCTCCACTCTAAAGATATACTCTATATTTGTATACTCTATATATTTAGTTTTGTAGTTCCATTATTTTGTCCATTGACCCGATTAATGCGACTCGGAATGAGTTCTATGATATATATATATATATATTTTTTCTTTTTTTTTCGGTAAACATATATATATATTTTCTTAATCACCTATAAAATTCTATGATCATGATTAAACCAACTTGGTTCTTGGTATATAAATTTTCTTTTGAAAAATTAAACTACTTTTTCATTTTCTTTTCTTCTTGTTCTTAATACTTACTATATATTTTTTTTGGATGAGCCATTGAAGGTCTGAAAAAGGGAGGTGAGAGTCCATTCCACATAAATTACAAAGGGAATAAAAGTTAGTGATAAGGGGGCAGTGGGATAGAATCTCCAACCTTCCGTAGGAAGTCTAGAGACTTAGGCCCCGTTTGGAATAAGCGGTCCAAACGCTAAAAGCTCATTCCCAACTCTAAGAAATTCATATCTGTTTGTTTTTCCGGAAATACAAGATTTGGAATCGCTGATTTTCTCCACAAATTGTGGTCTTGGGAACTCTAATCTCTGAAGCTAAACTCTAATCTCTAAAACAAAACTCTAAACTCTAAACTCTATTTATTTACCAAACGAAGCCTTAACCATTTAAGTTAAGTCCCCATCCCTAATACTTCCTATCTTTTGAAATCTTCCCGTATATCATATCATGCAGTTCAGTGTATATTTTAAACTATTAATAATTTAAATTCGATACAAGTAAAAATTTTAAAATACACACAAGATGAATCTAATAAAATCTTACTTGGCTTTTAACTTTATAATTATAATAAAACTATGTATGAATAGTTTTACATTAACAAAGCATAATAAAGATATCAAGAGGGAGGAAGTATATATCATCCCTCACGGAAGTTCCACAATGCAGTTGAGCCCTCCTCATCGAAACGGCAAAACCTGACCATTTCAAAATCATCAGGAGAATTTCATTTTCGTTTCTTTCCATTCCACCCTTGATCGTTTTCCTTTTTCCTCACCATTTCCAATTCGATTCCGACACTTCAACCCTGCATTTTCTCCATTCCAATTGCCCATCTTTACGCTGCCACTGTAAGGCCACTCGCTTGCTTAGTTGCTTTGCACAAATTCTTTTCTTGATGATGACAACTAGGGCTTCTCCTTTTATCACTGCCTGTTGTGAAATGATTTCAGTTTTGCTATGATGGGCAGATTTTACAGGAGTTTACTTGGCCGATTGAAGCCTGGCCCTAAAAAAGTTTTAAAATTTAACAAGTTTGCATCTGGGAATTATCCTAAATTTTCGGTATTTAAATCTTCAACTGAGTTCTTCATTTATTGTTCACTGCTCTCTTTCCTTATCCTAGTAGGCTGCAGTTACTTTTACATGTTTTCATCCTCAACTTTAGTTGTGAATAATCAAAATAGGGGTAGTAGTAACAGCAGCAGCTCTACTGAATTTTTGAGCAAGGGTTGTAATGTTTTTCATGGGACATGGGTAAATGATGAAAGTTACCCTCTATACAATGCATCAGAGTGCCCTTTCTCGGAGCGCGGATTCAATTGTTTGGCTAATGGAAGGGAGGATGAAAGATATCTTAAATGGAGATGGAAGCCAAAAGGGTGTGAAATCCCTAGGTTTGATGCGCATTCTGTGTTGGAGTTTCTCCGAGGGAAGAGGGTCATCTTTGTAGGGGATTCGCTGAGTAGAACTCAGTGGGAGTCAATGATTTGTATGTTAATGAGTGGTGTTGAGGATAAGAAGAGTGTGTATGAAGTCAATGGGAATGAGATCACCAAGCTGAGTAGGCATTTGTCCGTTCGGTTTGATACGTTTAGGCTTACAATTGAGTTCTATCGGTCAGTTTTCCTAGTACGGCCCGGCTTGGTTCCCAAAAACTCGCCAAAGAGAGTAAGAAGAGTGGTGAAACTAGACCAAATGGATGGCATTAGTAGGGAGTGGATTGATTCCGATATTCTTATTTTCAATTCAGGACATTGGTGGACACCGACTAAGCTCTTTGAGATGTAAGTGGTTTCATTTTTTGAACATTTATGAATATAGTTTTGAGTTATAGCACCATCTGTTTGAAATTGATAATTGCTGTCTTTGTGCTTGTTTTTCAAGTGAAATGTTTTGTGTTTTTTTCCTTTCTTATTAACTCCTGGGTATACGTTTTTCTTTGCTTGGTAGTATTATTTAACAATGAAAGTACAATAAGTCCTTTATCTGTTGTGTTCACTTGGTGGGTTATGCTGCTGATTCCAATAAATTTAGCAACCCTGAAATTATTCAACAGTGTTCAACAGCTGTTAAATGATTCATGTTTAGCAAATGTGTGTTCTACAACTATTTAGTACATTCAACATGCCTCCATTCATGGTAAAGAAGTCAAAATTTTACCTTAAACAACTTTTTAGCCCCTTTGTATTTAACTAAAGCAATCAATCTGTAATGTAATTTTTCCATTAACCAAAGGCCTGCTCGCACAGATTCTTTCAGCTGCTGACGAATTTGATATTTGTGAGAGATGACATCTCACTTGAGGTTGTAAATGTACTGCTGTTATGTTCTTGTCTATTTGCATATGCTTCTTGTGCGTCTGTGGTTTATATTCTTGTCTTCATAAACGATACTCGTTACTCATTAAGTTTCCGGCCAGAATTTGTAACAAAGCCTGGATGAGCTTATTCTTTATTGGGTTCGGTTAATGGTGTTTGCATTAAACCAATACATGTTACACACTTGAAATAAAAACATTAACCTTTTTGTGTCGGTTGAGTAGGTTCATTAAAAAGTTTGTTCCGAGTATTAATATGGTTTTCCAGACAGGGGTTGGTATTTTCAGGTCAGGGGAAGGATAAAGCTCGGAATGACAATAAGTAGTGCCCTAAAAATTGCCTTGTCAACGTGGCGATCTTGGATAGAGAAATCAGTGAATCCCACTAGGACACAGGTTTTCTTCCGGACCTTTGAATCCACTCATTGGAGGTGTGTTCCGAAATCTGGTAATATGTTGCACAGCTCTCTAATATACTATTTTGTTGGTTGCATCCTCTTTGCACTCTCTGCTTCCATTATTTCCATTAATGCAAATGTGTCAAAATGAGGAGTCCAGGGGTAAGTATAGGCCCTCCACAAGTCCCCATATGTCCCGATGCCATAGTTTTGTTTGTATTTCATATTCATGTAATGAGTCCTATATAAACTGAAACGCCGATATTTGACTCATTTCCATTCTGTTGCTCAATATGAACAGTAGTGGATCCCGTCAGAATTGCAACGTTACTCAGCAGCCCTCAGGAGATCCACAAAGTAGCCCAATTTCGGATGCCATAATTCAGACTGTAAAAGACGCCGCCATTCCTGTGCAACTGCTGCATGTTACTCCAATGAGTGCATTCCGAAGCGATGCACACGTGGGTTCTTGGAGCGACAATCCATCAGTCCCCGACTGCAGCCACTGGTGCTTGCCTGGAGTGCCGGACATGTGGAATGAGCTCCTCTTTGCACTCCTCCTCTCAAAGTGAGAACATATTTTCTTACTCTTCCTAACATGAAGTTTCTTTCTTCTCTCACACATTTCTTCTTCGCGTTCTTTCTTTGTGAAGATCTTCACCATTGAATGCACAGGCTCGTGCCATACTTAACCTTTATATGTGGAATGTATTCATGAGTTGTTCTATTCCGTTTTATTTTTACATATGGTTCATGAAACCATTCTCCTTTGAAGATCTCAATGATTCTATTATTTTTCTGATTAAAGTTTCCGGTGAGGATACGATACGCACACTGGTGAAGTTGCACATGAGTTCTTTATAAAAGTAAAAGCCATTATTAGTCCATCTGCAAGAATTTCCTGGGATTAAGGAGTGCATTCCACTTCAAGATATAAAACTCACACACACCAAAGTATGTCTTTCTTTACATTAGAGTCCAAGTCTGGGGATTCTTGCAAGGCAGTGTACTTCTCCTACTCCAACATGTTTCATTGCATTCACATATTGTGCTATATATATACACATACACATATGCTTTTCCTAGATGCATCTCACACAGACAGACAAGCCATTTTTTCATCAGGCAGCATTCTACCTCGAATCAAAATCATCAAAATGAACACATTCCCACATTTCACACCCACTTCAAACCCCATCCACCCACCCCCTCTGCCCCCACCTCCTCATCCCATTTCCCCACCACCACCACCACCATTGTCCCCTGATGACAATGGTGGTGGCCCAACTGTAATTGTAGTCGTGTTTGTTTCCTTTGGGTGTGTTTTCTTTGTTGCCCTCTGCCTCTTTGCTCTGTGCTGCGTGATCAAGAAAGGGAAGAAGAAAGAAGACGGCGGCGCCCGGGAGAAGGATGTGATCCGAACAGATAAACATATCCGGGTGAAGGAAGCCATCGTGGAAGGTCCGCGTGGCCCGGAGGCGGTCATCCTGTCCGTGGAAGAAGACGAGCATACTGAAGAAGACATCATAAGAAATCAGAAGACGGAGAAAGGGAAGCATTATTGTTTGCATAATTCAAATCCTAGTATTGAGCAGACTCGCCATTCTGCACAGGACAAGCTAGCATTGAAGAGTGGAAATATTCAATGTAATAAGGTGTAACTAAAATTAAATTTATGAACTAGTAATAGTGGTATCACTGAAGTCAATTCATTGTATCAATGGCGTGGCCTCCATGTTATTGTGAATGGCTTCCGGTACGTGAAACGCACGCACCGCCGAATTTACCGGACGATGGCTCCTCTCCTCTATCCCTAAATCTCAACATGTGCAGCCCTCGGCAATCTCATCCATATCCTCCGCTACCGCCACCGCCACCGCCACTTCCATCCAAAAGTGGTGGGGCTGGAAGTGGAAACCTACCTTCGCCGCACAAATCGCCAACGCTCGCATTCTCAATATACTACTACTACTTCTACTACTGTATATACAAATAAAAACGTGTCAACAGTTATTTGGCAATCAATTAATTAATTATATTCAATTTGTCGATTTGCTGTTGTATTATAATAGAGTATACTATATTCTACTGCATATATTCCCAAATGATGATCAATTTGACCATTTGAATTAATTAATTTATTTATTTAAAATGCGATTTAGAGCGTCTGCTAAGTTCTTATATATTCTATTAAAATGCGAGGTTGAATAAAAATATTTATATCCTGTTATTATACCGTATTACTACTGTAGTATTTAGGAAAAAAAAGTCAAATATATCCTTTTTCTTTTCTAAAAATTCAAATCAGTTCTTTTTTATTTTATAACCAAAACAGTCTGGTACAAATACTAATTATGTCCAAATCAGTCCATTGTTCACTAATTATGCTCTAATTACTGACGTGGCAGGGGTTTTAAATTAAACCTGACACGTGGGCATAATATTAGTCCTTTTTCTTTTTATCTTTTGTCAATTCAGTCCTAAACTTTTATTTTGTTCCATTTAGTCCTCTACCCAAATTAGTCATTTTATATTAATTTGCCTCCAACCTTTCAAATTATTTTATTTTAGGCCGTAACCTTAAATTTTTTATTATTAGTAATCCATTTATCAAATAAATGCACAACATACTTCCGTAAATAAAATTAAACACCAAAGCAGTCAAATTCAATGTATGAGGTTTGATGTTTAATTTTATTTACGAAAATATTATGGGCATTTATTTGATAAATTGATTAGTAATAATAAAAGAAATTAAGGTTCTGGGCCTTAAATGGAACAAAACAAAAGTTTGGGTCTGAATTGGCAAAAAGATAAAAGGAAAAGACTAATATTATGCTCGCGTGTCAGGTTTAAATTAAAACTCTTGCCACGCCAGCAATTAGAGCATAATTAGTGAACAAGGGACTGATTTGGACATAATTAGCATTTGTAGCGGACTGTTTTGGTAATAAAATAGAAAAATGACTGATTTGAATTTTTGGAAAAGAAAAAGGACATATTTGGCATTTTTTCCATAAAATTCTACTACTGTATGTACAATAAAATTCTACTACTGTATTATACTTCCTCCATTGTTTTTTGTTTGCTACGTTTGACAAATGGGTACTGTTCACACACATACTTTGACTTAAAGTTTTATCATGGTTATCCAAGTTAAAATATAGCCAAGTGAGATCTTGTTAGATTCGTCTCGTCTTGTAGTTTTTAAATACCGAACTTTTAGAATTTTTACTTGTGCCGAATTTGAGTTATTAATAATTTAAAATGTGCATTGGACTACGTGCTGGGTGAGTCCGTAGCAATCTTAAAAGACAGAGAAGTATAAAACTTGCAACGAGACCAACAGTGGACAAAATAATGACTCAGAAAGTTGTTACACGGCAACAATATTTTTTTTAAAAAAAATTCTCCATACTCAAATACAGTAGTAATTTCGTGCACTCTATATATCTATTCTTCCTCTAACATTGGCTTTTCATCAAAACACACTGGATCACAACAACAATGTCGACCACTGCCCAACCCATCAAATGCAAAGGTTTTTTTTCTTTAATCTTTCGTCTCCTCAAAAGTTAAAACCAAACCTTTTTCATTGGGATGAGTAGTACGTTCTCTTCTTCCATTATAATATGTATATTATTGTTCATTACTCCACTAAAAATTTGCAGCTGCTGTTGCTTGGGAGGCCGGCAAGCCGCTGGTGATGGAGGAGGTCGATGTGGCGCCGCCGCAGAAAATGGAGGTCCGTATAAAGATCCTCTTCACCTCCGTCTGCCACACCGATGTCTACTACTGGGAAGCTAAGGTACACATATATATAAAAGATCTAGTTTTTACCTTTTCCCTAGATTAAGGAACCAAGTTATATCCACGTTTGATGTTCGTTCTTCAGGTTCAAAACTCTGTCTTTCCTCGGATTCTAGGGCACGAAGCTGCAGGGTATGTTGTGACAATCCTTATATTCAATTGTATGGACGTCCTGAATGCTATTTCAATGAACACGGATCATCATATTTTAATTTTAAAATTTTTAAACTGAGACGTTGAGGAAAATATTACACTCAAGCCAAGGCCAAGTTTAAATCTGAATGTTGGATCATCACATCTATGTACTATGTTGGATCTGTAAGGCTAAAAATTGGGGAGAAAAATTCCATTGAGAACAGGATCGTGGAGAGCGTAGGGGAGGGCGTAACGGAGCTCGTGCCAGGCGACCACGTGCTTCCCATCTTCATGGGGGAATGCAGGGAGTGTGCTCACTGTAAATCCAAGGAAAGCAACATGTGCAGCCTTCTGAGAATCGATCTTGATAGGGCGGTCATGATCACCGATGGGAAGACGAGGTTTTCGATCAATGGCAAGCCTATTTACCACTTTGTTGGGACATCCACGTTTAGCGAATACACTGTGGTCCATGCCGGTTGTGTAGTCAAGATCGATCCCCTCGCCCCTCTCGACAAAGTCTGCCTCCTGAGTTGTGGGATCTCCACAGGTATATTCGAATCAATTAGTCCACAACTAATATAGGAGCACTTACTGATGAACTAATTGTAGCTGCTGTGATTCAGGCCTTGGCGCGATGCTGAATGTTGCCAAACCGACCAAGGGCTCGACTGTGGCGGTTTTTGGACTTGGCTCGGTTGGGCTTGCAGTATGTTTCTTCAAATCATTTTTTTCTTCTTTGAACAGTAAAAAGGGGGAAGGAGTTTCATTTAGTATTGAATTTTGCAGGCTGCAGAAGGAGCAAGAATTGCTGGAGCATCAAGAATAATTGGTGTGGACATTGATTCCAGCAGATTTGAACAAGGTTAATTGCCCTAATTTATTACACATATGCATTCCCTTTTTGTTATGATTCATATGCTGAATGTGTTTTCTTTCCCCCTTTTAAATATTATGCAGCAAAGGAGTTTGGTGTGACTGAATTTGTGAACCCAAAAGACTATAACAAGCCAGTGCAAGAGGTTAGCCACAATAGTCTGTCTCTTCAGGACATAACAAATTTCTTTCTCACCATAACTCTATTTTGGGATCCAATAAATATGTGTAGGTTATAGTTGAGATGACCGATGGTGGAGTGGATCGAAGCGTGGAGTGTTCTGGAAACATCGATGCAATGATCTCTGCATTTGAGTGTGTTCACGATGTGTGTTAACGTTATCCTACTATGAGCTATCAAATAATAGTTGCAACCAATTCTGATCAGTTGATGTTTTCAAGTCGAAATCCTAACATATAATAGAAGGTGAAATGTTTTGTCGATAGGGATGGGGCGTGGCTGTGATTGTTGGGGTTGCTCACAAGGACGCGATGTTCAAGACCAGTCCGATGAATCTATTGAGCGAGAGGACACTTAGGGGCACCTACTTTGGGAATTACAAGCCTCTCTCTGATCTTCCATTCGTCGTGGAAATGTACATGAAAAAGGTTAATGCGCGCCACATTGTGTATCTGGAGTTTGCTCTTGTTGTGAGTGATGCGCGACTTTGATATGTAATAACTTTATATCGATGTTTTACTAGGAGCTCGAGCTAGACAAGTTCGTCACGCATCAAGTGGCGTTCGCGGAGATCAATGAGGCGCTTGAGCTGATGCGGAAAGGGATAGGCCTACGCTGCGTTGTACGGATGGATGAGTGAATTGAAGGAGGAGAATGTTGAAATAAATACCATCAACAAGTATTGTAACTTTAAACTTTGGTGTGTTGTAAAGATGTACTGTATTTGTTTTTGTGATGTCTTGATCAGTTTCTCAGTTTTGTAAGATTGTAATGCTGTGCCAATAGTAAGTTTGATGGAATAAAAGTTTATTATGTTTCTGTTGAAGCCTTGAGAAAGCAAACAAGTACGTATGATGGAACAATCTGAAGAAAACTCTTGACAATTCTTTGTAAATTACTGGGAACAAAATTTGTTTGTTTAATTCGTGAAATTATAAAGTTGTTACAAAAACATTAATATCATGTTTTACCTGGTTACCGTGTTATCTTGTAGTGATAAATAACATGAATCATAGCTATTAACAAAGTTCAAATTTTATTCACATATTCTCATTCTATAATGTTGAATATGAAACTCTAAAACGGACAAAAACAAATAGGATCCATACACATACACCAGTACTATTCAAAAACTGCTTGGTGTTTATAAAAATATTTGTTCTTTAATTCAAACATCCCACTTTTATATATTTATTGTTGAAACGTCATAATCTGAATTTATGAATGCCGGTATAGTTTGTCTCTCAATTATTGAGATATTAACTCGATAGGAAGACAAGGAAATAAATGTGTTAACAAGTCCTTTGTCAGTAGTGTATTAAAATTGCCTATATATATGGCAATGCAGCATTGTATTTAAAACATACTTAATCATATACATAACGATCAATTATTACTCCCTGCCTTCCCTCATCTCTTTGCTCTCTCTGCCCATCTTTCTGCTTCCTATCCATAATTTATCTTCTTGCTACTTTCTTATCTTATATACATATATATATATATATATATATATATATACAGATTTGGCTAATAGGTATACAATTATAGTTTTATTATAACACGTTATCAGCACGAGCCACTGACGGAGCTCTGCCGGAATTTCCTTTGAGATAATATTTTGTATTTCAATAATTCTATTATGGCTAACTTGACAAAGCAGGATTTCAGACCACTGATGGTATCTGGAGATAATTATCTATTTTGGAAAATGGATGTTGAAATCCATTTGGAATCAATGGGTCTTGAAAAAATAATTGAAAAAGATAATCAGGCTTCAAACCAAGACCGTGCGAAAGCTATGATTTTCATCCGCCATCACCTTGATGAGGGATTGAAAACACAGTATTTAACGGTCAAAGACCCAATTGAACTCTGGGAGAATTTGGAAAAAAGATATGATCATTTAAGATCAATTAATCTCCCTCGAGCCCAGTATGACTGGTCACACTTACGATTCCAGGATTTTAAATCAGTAAATGATTACAATTCTGCTCTGTTTAATATCGTATCACAATTAAGACTGTGTGGTGAGACAATTACTGATAAACAAATGCTAGAGAAGACATTCTCTACATTCCACCCCTCCAATACGGTGTTACAGCAAACATACCGAGCACAGGGTTTCACTGAATATTCTGATCTGATTACGTTTTTGTTATTGGCTGAAAAGAATAATGATTTATTATTAAAAAATCATGAAATGAGGCCAATTGGCAGTAGTCCATTGCCAGAGGCACATGTGACTGAATCTTCCAGCCGTGGTCGTGGCCGTAGTCGTGGCCGGGGTCAGAGACCTCGTGGTCGTGGGTATAACCGAGGCCGTGGGAAAAAACATTTCCGCAACAATGTTTACATTAGGCCCACGACAGACACACGTAATCAGAATCAGGGCAACACCAGAGGTGATGTCCAAGAACAGAACTATGAAGAAGCAAAATGCGATAGATGCGGCCTAAAAGGGCACTGGTACAAAAATTGTCGTACCAGAGATCATTGGGTGAAACTCTATCAAGATTCCCAGAGGGATAAAGGAAAAAGGGTGGTTGAAACAAACCATGTTGACAGAATGAATTCTGAGGAGAATATACCCAATATCCCAGAATTTCAAGTTGAAGATTTATATAATGATTTGGTTTAATTGTTATGTTGTATTATTATTTTTATTACGCTTTGAACTTCTGTATCTGTCTTTACTTTTGTATGTGTGCTATCTTATTGTCTCTGTATTGCAATATTTCACTTATGTTAAATCTTGTTTTAATATTAATTATATCTTGTTTTAATTCCAGCAAAATGGGAAATTTTAAAAGTGATAATATATGTCTTATTGATAGTGCTTCAACGCACACAATACTAAAAGACATAAGGTATTTTTCCAATTTAAAAATGGGAGATACAAATATAAACACAATATGTGGTAGTGCAAATATTATACAAGGAATTGGCACAGCCAACCTTATTTTCCCAAAGGGAACAAAATTAATTGTGAAAAATGCACTCCTATCTCCCAAGTCTCGAAGAAATTTATTAAGTTTTAAAGATATCCGAGAAAATGGGTATCATCTCGAGACATCGACTTCAGAGAATGTCGAATATTTATTAATTACAAATACCACTCATGGTAAGAAATATATATTGGAAAAATTACCAGCTCTGTCTTCTGGATTGTATTTTTCAAAGATAAATACAATTGAAAATTATCACTTAGACCACATGTCTAATATTCCCCAAATAAACCAGAGGTTTATTAATGGCCAGAGTCTCACTAATATATATCATCCCAAAATAGGCCAGAGGTCTATTGGAAGCCATAGGCTTAATGATGAATATATGATATGGCATGATCGCCTAGGCCATCCTGGCTCTACAATGATGAGGCGAATTATTACAAATAGTCATGGTCATTCACTAAAGGGACAAAAGTTGCTGCAACATAATGATTATATATGTGTTGCTTGCTCACAAGGAAAATTGATTTCCAAACATTCACCAACGAAAGTGGGAACTGAAAGCCCTAGTTTTCTTGAAAGAATTCAGGGTGATATATGTGGACCTATAGATCCACCATGTGGACCATTTAAATATTTTATGGTGCTAATTGATGCATCAACACGATGGTCCAATGTATCATTATTATCATCTCGCAACCATGCGTTTGCAAAATTACTTGCTCAAATTATTAAATTACGAGCACAGTTCCCTGATTATACAATAAAAAATATCCGATTGGATAATGCTGGTGAATATTCATCCCAGAGGTTTGATGAATACTGCGTGTCAATTGACATAACAGTTGAGCATCCTGTTGCTCATGTCCATACACAGAATGGACTTGCTGAATCGCTTATAAAGCGTTTACAATTAATTGCCAGACCATTATTAATGAGATCTGGATTGCCATTGAGAGCTTGGGGCCATGCAATATTACATGCAGCAAAATTGGTGCGGATAAGACCGACACATTATCATGAATACTCCCCTATACAATTAACATTTGGGCATGAACCCAATATATCCCATCTCAGAATATTTGGTTGCGCTGTGTATGTCCCGATTGCACCACCTCAGCGCACAAAGATGGGTCCCCAACGTAGATTGGGAATATATGTCGGGTATGAATCACCATCGATTATTCGATATCTCGAACCATTAACTGGTGATTTATTTACTGCGAAATTCAAAGATTGTCATTTTGACGAATCTCATTTCCCGACATTAGGGGGAGACAGAAATCAACCAAAGAAAGAAAAAGAAATCAATTGGAAAACACCGTTAGATTTCTTCGATCCTCGTACAAATGATTGTGAACTAGAAGTACAAAGAATTGTACATTTGCAGAGTATTGCAAATCAATTGCCGGACGCATTATGCGACTCTAAAAGAGTAACGAAATCTCTTATACCGGCAGCAAATGTTCCAATCAAAATTAATGTACCAGAGGGACCAATTACAAGTGCCAAAGATGAATCTACTGCACGCTTGAAGCGTGGTAGACCACCAGGTTCAAAAGATAAAAATCCTCGAAAGAAAAGAGGATCACAAATCATTGAAAGTGACAAAATTACAGAAAATATTCCAGAGGAAAAAGAAGCTCTTGAAGAGCAAGTAGCTCCAGAGGAGCAGGAACTTGCAGCTCCAGAGGAGAATGAACTTGAAAATAATGAAATATCAATCAATTTCGTCACAAGTAGAAATGTTTGGAATCGAGATGCAATTATCATAGATAATGTATTCTCGTACCACATAGCACTTGACATCATAAATGATGACGAGGATCATGAACCAAATTCGGTTGATGAATGTCGGAAAAGAAAAGATTGGCCAAAATGGAAAAATGCAATCCAATCTGAATTGGATTCCCTGGCTAGACGAAATGTGTTTGGACCGATTGTCAAAACACCAGAAAATATAAAGCCAGTCGGATACAAATGGGTTTTTGTAAGAAAAAGAAATGACAAAAATGAAATTGTCAGATACAAAGCGAGATTAGTCGCCCAAGGGTTTTCACAGAGACCCGGATTTGATTATGATGAAACATATTCCCCCGTAATGGATGGAATAACATTTAGATATCTTATCAGTTTAGCAGTCCATCAAAATCTTGAAATGAGATTGATGGATGTTATTACTGCGTATCTATATGGAAATTTAGATACAGATATCTATATGAAGATCCCATATGGATTAAAGATGTCAGAGACATATGAATCAAATCCTAAACATATGTATTCCATCAAATTACAAAAATCCTTATATGGATTGAAACAATCCGGGCGAATGTGGTATAACCGACTCAGTGAGTCATTGGTACAAGAGGGTTATACAAATGACCCAATATGTCCATGTATTTTCATTAAGAAAAATGGACAAGAGTTTGTAATCATTGCAGTTTATGTTGATGATCTCAATTTGATTGGAACTCCAGAGGAGCTCCAAAAGGCTGTTGAATACTTGAAAAAAGAGTTTGAAATCAAAGATTTTGGTAAAACCAAATCATGTCTTGGTCTGCAAATTGAATATTTAAATAATGGAACATTTGTCCATCAAACGGCTTATACTCAGAGAGTATTAAAACGATTTTATATGGATAAAGCACATCCATTGAGTACTCCAATGGTCGTAAGGTCACTTGATATAAAAAAAGATCCGTTCAGACCACAAGAAGAAGGTGAACAAATTCTTGGACCAGGAGTCCCATATTTAAGTGCCATAGGTGCTTTAATGTATCTCGCAAACTGCACTAGACCAGATATATCATTTGCAGTAAATTTATTAGCGAGATTTAGTTCATCTCCTACAAGACGACATTGGAATGGAATTAAACATATATTTCGTTATCTCCAAGGAACTATTGATCTTGGGTTATTTTACCCAAATGATTCTCGACATGAAATAGTCGGCTTTGCTGATGCTGGATATTTGTCAGATCCACATAAAGCCAAATCTCAAACTGGTTATGTTTTTACATGTGGCGGTACTGCAATTTCATGGAGATCAATGAAGCAGACATTGACTGCTACTTCCTCAAATCATGCTGAAATTTTAGCAATTCATGAAGCCAGTCGAGAGTGTGTATGGTTGCGATCTTTGATGCACCATATATTGAAAAATTGTGGCATAGCTACTGAAGAAAAGATACCCCCAACAATTTTATATGAAGATAATGCAGCTTGTATAGCACAATTGAAGGGATGGTATATTAAAGGAGATAGAACGAAACACATTTCACCAAAATTTTTCTACACTCATGATCTACAGAAAAATGGTGAAATAGATGTGCAACAAATCCGTTCAGCTGACAATCTTGCAGATTTGTTTACCAAGGCACTACCAACATCAACATTCGAGAAGCTCGTGAAGAAAATTGGAATGCGGCGGCTTCGAAATTTAAAATGATGACCAAATCAGGGGGAGCAATGAATACAAGAATAATGTACTCTTTTTCCTTCACTAGGAATTTTTTTTTTTTTTCACCGGATTTTTTTTTCCTAGAAAGGTTTTAACGAGGCATATTCTTTGTATTGAAACGGCATTCAAGGGGGAGTGTTGAAACGTCATAATCTGAATTTATGAATGCCGGTATAGTTTGTCTCTCAATTATTGAGATATTAACTCGATAGGAAGACAAGGAAATAAATGTGTTAACAAGTCCTTTGTCTGTAGTGTATTAAAATTGCCTATATATATGGCAATGCAGCATTGTATTTAAAACATACTTAATCATATACATAACGATCAATTATTACTCCCTGCCTTCCCTCATCTCTTTGCTCTCTCTGCCCATCTTTCTGCTTCCTATCCATAATTTATCTTCTTGCTACTTTCTTATCTTATATACATATATATATATATATACAGATTTGGCTAATAGGTATACAATTATAGTTTTATTATAACATTTATTTATTTTTTTTATTTTTTTTATGGCATTCTTCTCGTTCTCTTTTTAATTCTCACCTTTTTTATTTACAATATTAGGCATTCTTAGCACGTTACGTCAACACAGAGGCTTAATAGTTAATTCTATAACAAAATGTAATGTATAATACTCCCTCCGTCCCAGTATACTTGTCCTGTTTGACTTTTTGACACTGTTCATTGTTTAACTTTGACTCAACGTTATTGCAAGTATATATTTGAAAAAAAATAGTCGAGTTGGGTCTTATTAGAATCGTAAAATCATGTAGTTTTATAATATATATTTTATATATTTTTTTGTTGTGCATATTTTGAGATATTAACGATTGAAAATGTGCATTGGATTGTGTGCAGAAATGAAACAAGACAAGTTAAGTGGGACGGAGGGAGTATCATATACCAATACTATTCAGCAATTCCAGTTATGGAACACTACGTAGAGCTTGAATCTCAAAAACTCTTGGGAATTGGGAGATAGACATTTTACTTGATTAGAACAAAAATACAACCTTGCAGGCATGAAGAAATAAAACAACAAACGAATAGATACATCTGTCGGACACATTGAAAGCAAAAACACATTAACATGTGCCAAGACAAACATGCACTTAAAATGTCTCACTATAACAGAATTATCCATCTTCCAAATTATGCAGAGAAAACAATGAAATGTACACAGCTAAATTAGCCACACCTATGAATATACAGGCTCTACTTGGTATATATGAAGCAGCAGCAGGATTATCAAATCAAAAACTTTTCAACTGGCCTCCCATTCAGCTCTCCAACTCCTATGGCTAACTGAGAATAAGATAAATCGAACAGAAAAAAGGTGCAGTTCTTTCTTTACCTCGAATGTTTCTTGGCTTGGCGAGTCAACACGTAGAGAGGCCTTTTTAAGTTCAAGCCAATGCTTCACCAACTACTCCATGAGCTTGAAATAGAAAATGGTACAGAGATAATAATGTTTCTATGACACAAGATAGGCGATACATTATTACAAGCATCCATCCCATCATGTTTGAAGTAGCTTCGCCAATATGTCCATGTCCAAAATTTTGACATCCAGTGTATCATCAAGTTTCACAATACCATCTGTGCCATCAACACCAATGAGCTTCCCAGTGCTCCCACGGTGTGCCCCACCCATGATCTTAATCCTATCATTCTTTCTCGGAACCACTACCTCTACTTCACCAGGAAGAGTAGTGACAATATCGCCATTCCCACTTGACCCAAGAGCAACCTTACATGAACCATCCTAAAAGGCACACAAGGATCTGTAAGTAACTACTCCTGTGAACTTGCTGTACACATAATGAATCAAATGATCTTTATGCTTGATTTCATACAAAAATAAAGTCAAGGAATTAGTGAACCAGATGTGTTTAATAAATTTCTATCCTTAACAAGTCTGAACACTCTTCTAGAGAAGAGAAACCGCACAGACATGTTTAAATAATCTGTTCACCCTACCATCAATAGGGTAGGCACATTTTATAACAAGACTTTGAACAAAATAATTGCAATCAGCATTATAACAACCTAATTCAATTAATAAGGCAGTTATTAGACTACTCGACAAAGACAATGCATAAAAAGTTGAAATCAGGCCAGTATCCCAGGAGCATGCTTTTCCACGACAATACACATGGTCTAAGCTGCTCCACATGATAGAAAATAACAAGCAAATGCATGCACATATCCAGGACAAAAATAATGAATTGCCATTTGCCATATCAAAAAGAAAAGAAAAAGAAAAAAAATACCGGAAGCACGTCTCTTATTACTCCCACAGAACCATCATCACCAGACTTGCGGAGATTGATCAATATATCAGGCAGTAACCAAGGGCCTTCATTCTCTGAACCTGCAAACAAGTAATATTCAAACAATAACTTGACAAGACCTCTTATTGAGAGAAACTCACATGTAAAGATATCAGTAATAACATAAAACAATGATTTATACTTTAAGCCATAAACTGAATAAGATAGGATGATGACAGACCTACTACAGGTGACATCATGTCCAAGCCACCACTTCCCGGTGTCATAGGTTGCCCACCAGGTGTGCCAGGTAAATAGGCTGAACTTGGTGTCATTGGCGGCTGTCCACCAGGAGTAGATGGCAAGTATGGGCTCGGTGCATTTGCTGATAAGACGGTATTATACTTTAGCGGATGCGATATTTCTGACTAATAAACAAGAAGCAATATGTAATCACCATAGGTAGTGTTATTGTCCCTTGGCGTGCCCGCATCATTGTAATTGCCACTTGGAGGATTTGTCCAACCAGAGCCAGGGGTTGGTGCTTCATATGCTCGTGAAGGAGGACTTCCTGGCTGCAAAGTAACAAGATTTATTGACTCAGCAAAAGTAGAAAGATAGCAAATTGCTGAAAACATGACCTTTCAAAGGTACCTGATATTGTGGACTAGTTCCCCAAGAGCCAGGATTCCCATCTTCCCAATTGTCCCTGATATTCCGTAGTAGCATCGTCAAATCGAATTAGTAAAGACTTAAGACAGAAGCCAAAGATGTTAATAAATAAGGCAAGTTATTACAAGATATACGCAAGCTGGCATGACTATACCACCTTTAGTTATTATGAGTTAGTTTATTTAGTTACATTCCGAACCTTTCATGAATAAAACGTTTGATTACAATTTATTGATGTTAATTTTTTGGATTGTAGAAAATAAAAGCTCTAACCCCATATAAGTAAAATGTCATCATGCTCGATGAAATTACCTCGCTGGGCTCATTGGTGCATAAGGATTCCATGCTCGGTCACGCATTGGGGTCCTCATACCATCATGAAGAGGAGTTGCTGTATAAAAAATAATAAAGAAATATCATGCATTGATTAGTTAGAATGCATATGAAAATTGCTTTGTGCATCAATGGAATACACCATACACGACAACATACCTGCAGAATCTCTCATGGGAGTCATATATGGATGTAGTGGAGTTCGAGAAGGATGCATTGGTGTCTCACTTCCCATTCCATATCTGGAAATTTCCCTAGTAAAATAGAAACCATGTTATTAGAAGCTTTGTATTCTTACAAATAGGGGGAAACGAAGTAAGCAAAAGGATAAAAGACAAAAATGAAGGGTTATGCCAACCTGGATGGTGTAGAAACATTGACATTGTCTGCAATATGACTCCGATCAACTGCACAAAAACTCTTTGAAAATATTACAGACAATAATTAAAATAAAGGAAATTACAGTACTACCAGAGAGAAGAGAGAACTTGCCTGCAACCACCTTCATTTGCGACTCTAATTCAACTCGGACCATAGAACCCTTAACATCTACTACACGTCCCTTGCATCCTTTGTAATGGCCAATGCGAATTTTAACAGTAGCCCCAATTAAAGCATCATGACCTCTTCCACCACCACGCCTTCCACCATTCCTTCCACCAACTGTTCAATCCATTAAAAAAAATAATAATAAAAAATGGGAAACACTCAACACTTTCATGACTGAGCAGTATGCCCACTAAAAATTAATAACCCAGAGTCCAAAAGATGACACCTGACTACAAAGTTTTCAGCTTTAGGTATGCACACCAAGACCGAAGGGATTATATTGAAATTGGAACCCTGATATAAGATTACTTACAATTCATAGGACCACCTCTAGGTGATCCCATGGGAGACTGTGGGATACGTGGTGGAGTTCTGAGATGAGCAAATCTTGATGTGGATGCATTACCCTAAAGGAAAAATAAAATAAAATAAACAATTAAAAAAAAAGAAAAAACATATATATATATACATACAACAAAAGGGCAAATTTAAATGTAACTGAAGAATGATCAATAGAATTAAATCCTAGACTCATGTACACAGAAAATAGATCCATACATTCCTATCACCATTTGCACGTGATCCACCAACCATCATGCAAGACTCCGCTTTTACACACATAAATCCAGAATGTTCCAGATGATGCCTATCAAAAAGGAATAGAACCCCTTTGTAGATATGTTCAACGGGACCTTGCTTGCCCTGAGATATGGGAAAACATTAATTAAATTGGAAAATAATTGAAATCAAAATACCACTCTTTCAGCTCATAAATTTACACAAAGTTAAAAGTTAAAAACTAGAGTTTGGGAACCGCACCCTGCATGGACCCTCAAGGACTTTTACATGATCTTTCACTGACAATGTGTTCTTGTATCGATCCTTCGCAAAAAGCTTCTTATCAATCTTGTATTTTATCTCTCGTAACCTCACAAGTGCAACATCAGGTCTATCCGGAACACCCTTCAGGACCTGAGTAGCCCCATAAACAAATTTTCAGAAGGACAAGTCATTAAACATTATGAACATCTAACAATTGACAGCCCACCTGAAAAGCTTCACTCTCAATGCGTATAATCACACCAAAACTATTATCACTGCACACGGATAGTTTATTTCAATTATATGGAAAAAAAAATGGAGAAAATGGAAAATGAGAGAGAATACAAGGAATAAACTTACTCAAGTTGCACAAGATCATGGAGCTCATAATCTCCAATCCTAGCAATACCAGAAGTCACTTCAGAGCTTTCCACAACATTATCCGCAAAGACACGAAGCTAGATAAAAGCAACAGTAGCAATGAAGTTAACACTAGCTTATATGCAAATGCACTTCCAAAATCCAAACAAACTAATTTTATCAACGTACAAGTTCCTTTGTAGTGTCTGAAACTATGTTCACCACATGACCTTCAACAGAAACGACCATACCAGTTGCACCTTCAGTAGCACCGGACACAACCTTTACATGATTTCCAGGTTCAAAGTATTTGCAAAGCTCTTTATCACTGATAGCAAGTGTTTTCTGGCAATTGAAAGGTGAAATGTAGTAAATTTTCAGGAAATCCCTTCAAAACGAATTTAGATATCACAGATGAGCATCTATTTCATGTTTACTCACGGGCAGGCCTTTTTCACTTGGCTTAATATGCACAGTGTCTTCCTCAACCTTTTCCACCCATCCTTTCAGGTTTCTCAGATCACCCTTCACAACTATAACTCTATCACCCTTCATGAAATGACCCTTCTTTCTGTTCGAAAAGAGTGTGGACAAACTTGACATGTCACCATCCCCTGTTTCACCAGGATGTCTAAATTTCTCAAGTTCATCGAAAGTTGGTTGCACATTCTGAGTGCTGAGTGACTTCAAGGATACATTTTTGTACAAGAAGCCATCCTTAAACATCATTCCCTCAATTTTTTCATAATAATCCCCAGTAGCTGGATCCCGTCTGCGCTCGACACGAATGTTCAGCTCTCTGGATGAAACAAAAGGTTAAGGATCGTGTAACCAATGGGCTCACCTTATGCATGTAGAAGAAGAAAAAAGAAAGGAAGGAGGAAGCAAAAAAAATACCCAACATTACCTAGCCTCATCAATATTCATGAACCGAGCCGGGGGTGTAAATGCCTTCTTTTTTGGTACATCCCTCCCTTCCTGTAACAAGGCGAACACGTCTTGTCACAAGGAAAGTCATATTTAAGAATCCTATGTCACTTACCAGTCAGAAAGTTTGTAGTGTATACATTGTTATTCGAATCATTGAAATGTCATTGAAATGACATCTCAGAGTTATCTCCCAGTTATCAATCTTTTACCCAATATTTTCAAGCACTGAGTGCAGTTACATAAAATGATATAAATGATTAATGAAACAAACAAATTCCAAAGGAGGTTGCAGATACAAACCAACTTGTTAGCGAGTGCCTGCAAGTCAATCCTCGGAATCAATTTTACTGTCGCTCTGAGTCGCACATTGTCAACATCCACAACCTTGTATCCAAAAACACAAAAGGCCATGCATAAAAGTAAAACACAAAAGAAGAAATGATAAAAAAGGAGCTGAAAATTCCAGTGACAAACCATACCTTGGCAAGATCTCCCTTATATGTACCTATCTTCATTCTAACCCAGGTATCCCTAGAAATATCAATTGCTTTACTTTCAACTGAAAGGACATCTGTCATTTCCTTGATTGGGACAAGCATTATTTTACTAGGAAATATGTTGCGCATGCCCTTAATAGCCTGTAGATAAAGCACAACACAAATTTCACATTTATTTTGATTCCCAAAATATACCCAAAAAATAAAAAAATAAAAAAAGTAAAAAAATTGAAGCAGGTGAAGTAAAATCACCAAGAAACAAATAAAAAGGGGGGAAGAAAACATAATATAAACTGATGCATACCTCTCTCACATGGGCTTCTTTATCAGCTTCTATGTAAATATAATTTTTTAGGTGATCAAGTGCAATGGCAGACCTAATTTGCATTTCAGGTCCTTTGTCAATATACTTTTGCATAAGACAAACAGCAACTTCGCGTTCACGGCCAATCTAGGAAGGAAAAAAGGGTGGGTTAAAATATATGAAAGAGCAGTGCTCCGAGCTGTAAAACTCTCATTTATCCACATACAGAACATACCGCGCATTTCACCATCCATAATTTAGGATCCCTAACTGATGGGAGTAGAGCTTGCTGTTCCACATCTGTTGCCTCCTCATCGTACTCAACATTTAGGCTCTTTGCATATCTCTCCTGAATCCTTCTTTCAATCTCCTCAACATCTTCTTGATCATCCTCACGAGGAAGTAATGGCCGACGGTGAATTCGCCTATCATCCTCATCAGGTATATCCGCCCCAGTATCAATGAAATCTATATATATCCAGAAGCAAGACCATCAGATCAGCAGCCAAGACATCTCATTCATATACAAGTCATCATCCCAAAATACAAGATAAAAGAAAAAGAATAGATAACTATTCGGAAGTAGGACGCGGGAATGAAATAGGAGCATTCACAATACAGACACACTACTAATTAAAAGGTTCTGAAAGCTACTCATGTCTTCTTGGCCATGCACATGACATCGAGATCACTCCAGAAACTATATAATCTACTAATCCATAATGGTGCAATTTTCCATTTACATAATCATTTCGAAAAATGTTCATGTAAAATTCTAAGCAAAATAATATTGAAACCAAGGGTGAAGCCAAGATATGCAACAAACAATAAAATTAACAGTAAATGCAACATATAAAAGCAATTTTTTTAGAGGAGGAAAGGACCCGACGAATCGCACGACCCGGTCCGGACCGCGGTTGTAACACCCCGGCCCGCTATGAAGCCGGAGGTGCCTTGAAGCTTCTTTCAGGATTGAAGTAACATATAAAAGCAATTAACTGTGGGAAAGAGCAGCCTCAAATTTAGGAAGTTAATGTTTTAGATAGATCGCAAAACAGTATTTAAGCTAATACGAGTATAATGCAATCGTTCATGTACCAACTATTTAAGTTGAATAAATTTTCAAAAGGAAGAAGCTACATTTCTATTGATTGTACCAACTTCAATAATTTTCATCGTTTGCTACATAAGCTTTCACACATCTTAGTTCAAATTTTCGGCTATCAAGATCAAGAATTCCCACAGAACGCTCTTCAAATCCCTCTAGCCATGTTATAACGAATTATGCATTAGACACCGGTTAATAACTGTCTATGAAATCATTCAAAATTGAAGAAAGAAAAAACCAAACGGACAAAGCTCACGTCTCTCTTAAGCACAAAATTTAACCAGCGCCATTTTCCTGTCATTGTCCCAATTTGGCCTACTAATAAGTCGATTTAACTCAAGATTGGGTCCTTTAGAGAAATCTCGTCGCATCAAAATTTTCCAAGTTAAGAACGAAACTTTAAAAAAGAGCACAAAAACGCTAGCAATCAAGAGCACAACCAATTCCCTAATTAAGAAAACATCGAAAAAGAACCCTAACCGTCTTCCGCTTCCACATCCTCCTCTTCTTCATCGCTATCCACAGCGGCTTCCTCATCAAAGAAACCCGCAGCCGCCTTCCTATGACGTTTCCCTGTGCGCCCACCGCCTCCTCCTCCATATTCCTCATCGTCATCATCTTCTTCCTCGTCGTCCTCCTCCGCATAATCATCAAAAAAGTCGGATCTGGTCCTCTTGCGTTTCGACTTTCCCCCGCCATAATCATCCGCGTCATCATCTTCCTCATCAACCGCTTCGTACTCCTCCTCCTCGTCCTGCTCCAAGTCGTCGTCCTCATAGTCATCCCCCCGCCGCGGCATCGTGACTGAGGATTCCTAGGGTTTCCCCCACAAGCGTCGAGCTACAAATCCCAAATCTTGAGAGAAATTGGCTCCAGAAACCTTGCAAGAGCCCTGCACCCAGTGTGTGCAACGAAGGAAGCCCTAACTAATAAGAATGAGAGTGAGCAAGCAAACAAACAAAACGAAAGGGGAAAGATGGGAGAAGTTACAAGATCGAGGTTTCTTAAATAGCTTATCGGTGAAGAGGCAAAATGGTTTGGGCCTCTTACTGGACTCAAATTAGGCCTAATATTATTTTATGACCCATTCAAAGCCCATATATGTTGGGCTTAGCATCACCTGCCGGTCAGCATAGACAAACATCACCTCGCTGAAACTCTCCAACGCTCACGGCGGCGAGCATGAACTCCGGCGGCAAAACCACCAGGGTTTTCCCCGCGCATCCCCACCAGACCGTCGCCTTCACCCGGACTCACCAGATCATTGCCCTCACATTGGTTCTTGCCACTTTTTTCCTCACTAGATTGTTCGATCACTCCCTCGGGCCCTGCTCCTCATCGTACAGCAATTATGTCTCTGATTCGAAGCAATTGAATGGGCCAGCCGACATAGTGAGATTCGGGGGCTCCGGTGGGTATGGAACCGACCTGAATTTGAAGATCTACGTCTACGATGAGGATGAGATTCAGGATTTGAAGCAGCTGATGTACGGACGCGACGGGAAAATTTCTGCGGATGCTTGCGTGAAAGGACAGTGGGGAACTCAGGTATGTTTGTTTTTTCCTTTTTTTTGCTAATACGCTAAAGAGTATTGTGCTATATCTGAAACATGTGGTGGTTATGTTTCTCAGCTACTCGTACATGCTTGAATGCCATAATAAGTTTTTTCCTAATGCATAATTAGAAGCCCAACTGGACTAAAATTCCGACTAGTGAAGTGGGGCATTATCCATTTCGGTAGAAGAATTTGAATGATATATGCATTGTGCGTGTGTGTATATTTATGTATGTGTGTGTATTTAGAATGCAACACATTACCTATATGAAATGCTACTTAGCTGCCAGTAGATTTACGCAATTTGAATGGATGTATGTTTGTATTTCTTCCTTAGAAACATCTTGAAATCAGAAAACGTGCTGGCAAGTTTGTACCTTTTTCCCTTCAAATTACAGAGATGGCTGTACCTATCAAGTGAAAGTTGAAGTTCGCTTTGTAGCCCTCATTTCATGGACTTTTCTTAACCTATTGACTTGATTTCAAGTAGGTTAAAATTCATAAGTTGCTTTTGCAATCAACTTTTCGAACCAGAAAGAAAGAAGAAGCAGACCTGTTCTTTGTGCCCTCTTATGTCAAATGTGTAAGAATGATGGGTGGTTTGAATGATAAAGAAATCAACCACACGTATGTTAAGGTAGGTGGTGCTTCTTATCCAAGAATCCCAAATATAGAAGAAGTTGCATTGATGAAACAATCATTTAAATTGTTAATATTTGCTTTCAGGTTCTAAGCCAAATGCCATATTTTCGATTATCTGGAGGCCGAAACCATATTTTTGTCTTCCCAAGGTATGATCCTAGATTTTAAGTAATATTCTATGGTTGATTGATTTTGGGAGTGCTTACAGTTATAAATTAGGTTCCTGTATGTTTCCTTTCAGAATTTTGGAAGTAGATGCCTCATAGATGTCTGTAGCAGTTAATATTAATTATTAATATTGATTTGTTGCAAGGTTCCTTGAATGTTTACTATTTTTTCAAGCTGGCGACCAACTTATTCAATACTTTCATGTTGTTGTTGCGCTTGTCCCTCTCTTAGAAAATAAAATTTGGTATTCTTGTTAAGGTGCATTTTTTTGTTCTTTTTCTCTTGTAATTTGCATAGTTTTTATCTCTGTGAATAAACCAGAGTGAAAGTTTAATGTTCTAATGGGGTTACTGCGTTACAGTGGTGCTGGAGCTCATTTGTTCAAGTCTTGGGCAACATATATAAACCGTTCTATAATACTTACTCCAGAGGTATGCCTTCTTGCAAATTTACTTCTTCTTCTGGGTAAAGCCATTCATCTTTGGACTATATATGCATGTGTGTTTAATGTTTATTCTTAGATATACAATTATATGCATCGAAGTATTACTGTTATTTTGGTAATGATTCTTCTGAGTTCCCAGCCCTTTAATTCTTCCATTCTACAAGCACATGTATTGATTACCCATGACATTGATGTATGGTCATGAGATAGTGGAGTCAATTAGATTTAGTTTTTGCAATTTCAATTTACCTAGTTTTAGCGTAATCACGATGCCATTAGCCCATTACCCATCATTATATTATTTTACAAAAAACAATGTACTTTTTCTTATTTTGCTTGCAGGGAGATCGAACTGATAAACGAGATACTAGTGCCTTCAATACATGGAAAGATATCATCATACCAGGGAATGTTGATGATGGGATGACCACTAACAATCCTAGAATTGTTGATCCATTGCCTTTGTCAAAGAGGAAATATTTGGCTAGTTACCTGGGTCGAGCACAAGGAAAAGTTGGTCGGCTGAAATTGATAGATCTTGCTAAGCAATTCCCTGATAAGGTACATGATTTGTTTCTCAATAGCAATATGCACTGTTTTGTTCACACACCCTTTGGTTGATAATCCTTGGTTTATAATTCTCCAAGGAAACAGCATTATTTTCATTTTAATGGGTGCCAAAAGCTTTTCCTCAAGGAAATTAGGTAGAGGTACAATCTTTCGTTGAATTATGTTCTGTATAATATTTCATCCTAGACCTCAAAATATTAAAATAAATAAATTTCCTTTCTTTGTATATGAATTAATGTTAAATTAAATTGAAGGCGCATTGATGAATACCTTCATGAATTGATGAATCGGCACTCTTCATTTAGATTTTGAGTAAGATAATTATGTTTTCTATGATAATACAAGGGGAGATCGGAGGAAGACTAGGTGTCATTCCTTCCTTCCGTCCTTGCATTCCAATGTCTTTTACCGTTTATCAAATTTGTGTGCTGTCAAGGGTCAATTTATTTTTGGTAGTCTTGACTCTCTGTAACAATTCCCACCAAAGGATACACATGTTGATTTTGTGTACAGTTGGAATGTCCAGAGCTGAAATTCAGTGGCCCTGAGAAACTTGGAAGGAAAGAATACTTTCAACATCTCCGCAATGCAAAATTTTGTCTGGCACCTCGTGGGGAGTCATCATGGACTCTTCGATTCTACGAGTCCTTCTTTGTGGTTAATCTCTAGCCTTTTACCTTTCCTTTTTATCCTATTAATCATATAATACAAATACTGTACAAGTCATCTAATCACATTGCTGCTGCTGAATTGCACCCAACAGGAGTGCGTCCCAGTTGTATTGTCAGATCAAGCGGAATTGCCCTTCCAGGATGTAGTCGACTACACTCAAATTTCCATTAAATGGCCATCCAGTCGGATAGACACACAACTTCTCGACTACCTAGAATCCATTCCAGGTTACACCACTTACCTACAAGGCTACAATATGATGATTCCTTGTTTCCATCTCGTTATTAATGTTAAGCTTAAACTGATTCACAGATGAATCCATAGAGGAGATGATCGCCAAGGGTAGACAAGTAAGGTGCTTGTGGGTTTATGCTCCTGAATCCGAACCCTGCTCTGCTTTTCGTGGAATACTTTGGCAACTTCAACGGAAAGTGAGACGATTCCATCAATCAGCTGAGACATTCTGGTTGCATAATGGATCTGTCATCAACAGAGATTTGATTGAGTTCAGGAAATGGAAACCGCCAATGCCACTGCCCTAGCATTAGGATTAGCGTCCACCTTTGGTTGGTCTGTTCTTTGTTTTAGCATTTTTACCAATTTCTTGTCAAGTCAATCCATAGTAGTCATTCAGTTGCTGTAGAAAGAAAATGAAAGTGTTGGTTAAGCCTAATGTCCTCTTAAATGTATTATTTTAGTTTGCGCCACAAACCTCATCTCTTAAGCTGTATCATGTGATGTATAGATAGTTTTGAGTACAAATATATGCATATTGATATGATATGTCGATGGCAGTATTGGGAAATTGTCCAGCAAACTTTTCTTAGAGAATTCTGTACCCCGAGTTTTGGGCTAGAAGTGCAATATTGCATTGGAAAACTCATGGGCCTTCTTATGTTAATCTTGGTAATCCTAATTAATTAATTGATTAATTGAAAACCACCATACCATACCATGGAGAAGCTCTGTTGTACTTTTACAAAAGTAAATCTAATCCATTTTCAACGTCTTTTCTCGCTTAATCAATTCGTCAGTAGTTATAGCTGCGTATATCAAATTAAACTAAAAAGAATTTACATGTACGTTTAATCGACTGATGATCTAAGCTTCCAACTTTCCAAAGTACAATAATCATGTTCGATTCAAAATTTTTGAGATTTGAAAAGAAAGTGCAAGTTTTGACTTTTGAGTATGAGATGAGAGGCAGATCAGAGGAATCATCAATGGTCTGTCAAGTTTTGGACTTTTTGGTAATTTTACATGGGGTTGATAATGATATGGTCTGACAACAAATGGGGATCGTCTTTTGTATGGTGGTAGAATTGGTGCCCTGAATTAAACGAGGCTAATAATAGGATTCCGAACACAAAGAGCATTAAATGAAATAAAGGGAGACGATAACGTAACCTTGCGTTTGCGTGCACACAAAACAAGGATGGAATATTAGTAGTATTTCGTAGATGAGATCAATGTAATGTATTGAAGCCGACAGACAATTGGATTATGTAATAATGTACCTACCAACTGTACTACTACGTTGTAGTATCATACTACCATTCATATTTCTCTAATGTATCCTTTACCACTAGTACTGTTTTATACTTCGTAAAATACAAATGCATACTACATGGCAATTGTTCGGATATGAGTCGGTTCCTCTAAGGTCAAGACTTAATTTGAGGTTTGGGTCCAACTCAAAATCATCGTTGTTTTTAGGGATCACAATAGGCACGTCAATTTTGGTCAAATCTATGAGCCAACCTAAGTCATGGATCTGAGTAGATTTTCGGATCTGACTCGTACTCATTGTCATCTCTAATTATTCACAACCCTGATGAAAGAATTGTGCCATAACATTCACTGTCCAAAAACATAATTATATTATCATGAAAGTGTCTCCTAGCTAGATTTGTTGTGTGTTTTCGCTTTATTGAATTGTAAAATTCAATATAAAAACACTCAACATATAGTATAAAGTAAATCATTCATCACATATAAAACATATTTTATCACGTGTTCTTTCAGCACCCAAACCAAATCCTATTTAATTTTAACCAACCTAAATTGGTTTGCTCTTAATCTGTTTGGCGTAAATTCTATTGCTTTAATATATTTAGTGTTGTGCATATAATTGAATTGAGTTGCAGGCTTATAAATTAAAGTTGGTATTTGATCCATCAACACCCATTCGAGAATTGACTGTACGAATATAGAAGTGAATAATTAGCTCTTTTTAATACTTCATTATAACTATGTATCCGTTAATTAATTAATCAATTAATTAATATTTTAATTATGTACTACTATATTAACATTACATTAGCATATATGGCTTACATATATCACAATTATTGATCCATCAATATCTTCAATAAAATATGGCGTTGTACAATACAATGAAATTGATATAATAATTTTCAAGAAAATAAATGAAAAAAAATATTTTAAATATCACCATTTTTTAAATGTAAATGATGCATATTATAAAATACATGCACCCAATAGATGCATAAATATGAATGTCTTCTCTGTATCGTCCCATACTTAATATTTAGCAGTGGTCATACCACATTAAAGAAGGCAGGTAGGAGGCTGAGTATTAAATATGGGTAGATGAAGGTTTTGCCTATAAATACCGTGTACATCTCATATTCTAAATATACTTAATTTTCTATTCATAAATATTTTCTCTCTCCTTATTCCTATTTCTTTATTTCGTTTCCTCTATTGCAGTGTACATTTCTTCTATTTCATTCATATCATTACTATCTCTATTAATATTAAAATAATCCAACCCATACTATACCTATATATATATATAATCATTTCACAACACGTTATCAGCACGAGCCACTGACGGAGCTCTGCCGGAATTTCCTTTGAGGTAATATTTAATCTTTGTATTTCAATAATTTTATTATGACTAACTTGACAAAGCAGGATTTCAGACCACTGATGGTATCTGGAGATAATTATCTATCTTGGAAAATGGATGTTGAAATCCATTTGGAATCAATGGGTCTTGAAAAAATAATTGAAAAAATAATCAGGCTTCAAGCCAAGACCGTGCGAAGGCTATGATTTTCATCCGCCATCATCTTGATGAGGGATTGAAAACACAGTATTTAACGGTCAAAGACCCAAATGAACTTTGGGAGAATTTAGAAAAAAGATATGATCATTTAAGATCAATAAATCTCCCTTGAGCCCAGTATGACTGGTCACACTTACGATTCCAGGATTTTAAATCAGTAAATGATTACAATTCTGCTCTGTTTAATATCGTATCACAATTAAGACTGTGTGGTGAGACCAAGGTTGTTAAGATCGGGATCCTACATAGGATCGTTTTTCTCTTTGCAAGATCGGGATCGTAGGATCGAATCGGGATCCTAAGATCCTATGAAATTGTATAATATATATATATATATATATGTTTATATATACATATTATTATTTCATTCATACCTGTTCAAATGTTTTTATTTTTTGAGATACAAAGAGCAACTTTTTATTCCTACTGCTCGAAAAAAGAACAACAAAACCTGATTACAAACCAAGCACCAGTCCTCAAGAAACAGTCAGTAGCCGACCTCGACCTACAATCTACCATAAAGCAAGGGAACCAACCTCTATCTACCTCAACAGGACCAGACCACAAGCACCACATATCATTTTGATCATCACATGAGCAGACTCAAATAAATACAATCATTCACCAGATTATGACAGCAACAGAAACACAAAAACAGACCTCAGCACAGACTCCAGACTTCAACCTTTAATACCTGTTCAAATGTTGATGTATGTCATCATAAATCATCATGTACTAATTAAGCTCACATAAAGCAATTTGACACTTTAACAATCATGTACTAATTAAGCTCACATCAAAGCAATGTGACACTTGATACCTGTTAAAATCCAAAACAAGTTGAACATCCACATTTCCTAAACAAAGTCATACATAGACATAGCTTCAATTCAAGTCTCAATAAATAAACACACAAACATAACCATATCAAACACAATTTAAGAATAGATGTAAAATAAAAAGTAATAATAATCCCAATTTTAATAAATCCCCAAATTATTACAGCAAAGAGAAACTAAAGTTCCTCATTTCACATTACAGCCGAACTGGAAACTAATAAGAAACAAAATTCAAGCTATGCATGATCTCAATCTCAAATTCTCAACACTTTAAATAATAATCTCAAATTCTCAACATTCTAATCAATAATCTGATAGGCAAATTTATAAATTAAAAGCATAGTATCTGTAATTGAAATTTTAGAGGCAGAAGGTTGGGAAAAGATAGAGGGGAGGCAGAGGCTCGAGGAGAAGCAGAAGACAGTTTACAGGGAGAAGAAGATGATTACCTGAAAATGAAATGCAGAAGTCTCGAGGAAGAACGACAAGAGGGATGACGACGAAGGCATGAAGCGGACGGGAATGCGAGGAGGAAGGGGACGCGAGAGCAGAGGGATGTAAATATGCACCAGCGAAGGGATGGCCGGACGCCGCCGGATGGCCGGATCGCCGGAGGTCGAGAGGGCAGTCTCGCCCCAAACCCTAGATCTGGATTTTTCAAGTGAGAAATGAGAATTGAAGTGTGTAGTCAGTAGTCTTTCACTCTCTCTCAGTCTGTGGGTAGGATCGGATCGGCTCCCGATCTTACGATCTTAACTGCGATCCTATCGATTCCAGCGCGATCTCACCACATATCCGATCCCATAGCGATCCGGCTCGTTTTGTAAAGGTGGGATCGTAGGATCGCACGATCCTACGATCAAGATCGCGATTTTAATAACCTTGGGTGAGACAATTACTGATAAACAAATGCTAGAGAAGACATTATCTACATTCCACCCCTCCAATACGGTGTTACAGCAACAATACCGAGCACAGGGTTTCATTGAATATTCTGATCTGATTACGTTTTTGTTATTGACTGAAAAGAATAATGATTTATTATTAAAAAATCATGAAATGAGACCAATTGGCAGTAGTCCATTGCCAAAGGCACATGTAACTGAATCTTCTAGCCGTGGTCGTGGCCGTAGTCGTGGTCGGGGTCAGAGACCTCGTGGTCGTGGGTATAACCGAGGCCGTGGGAAAAATCATTTCCGCAACAATGTTTACATTAGGCCCACGACAGACACACATAATCAGAATCAGGGCAACACCCTGAGGTGATGTCCAAAAACAGAATTATGAAGAAGCAAAATGCGATAGATGCGGCCTAAAAGGGCACTGGTACAAAAATTGTCGTACCAGAGATCATTGGGTGAAACTTTATAAAGATTCCCAGAGGGATAAAGGAAAAAGGGTGGTTGAAACAAACCATATTGACATAATGAATTCTGAGGAGAATATACCAAATATCCCAGAATTTCAAGTTGATGATTTATATAATGATTTGGTTTAATTGTAATATTGTCTTATTGTTTTCATTACGCTTTGAACTTCTGTATATGTCTTTACTTTTGTATGTGTGCTATATTATTGTCTCTGTATTGTAATATTCCACTTATGTTAAATCTTGTTTTAATATTAATTATATCTTGTTTTAATTACAGCAAATGGGGAATTATAAAAGTGATAATATATGTCTTATTGATAGTGCTTCAACGCACACGATACTAAAAGACATAAGGTATTTTTCCAATTTAAAAATGGGAGATACAAGCATAAACACAATATGTGGTAGTGCAAATATTATACAAGGAATTGGCACAACCAACCTTATTTTCCAAGAGGGAACAAAAATTAATTGTGAAAAATGCACTCCTATCTCCCAAGTCTCGAAGAAATTTATTAAGTTTTAAAGATATCCGAGAAAATGGGTATCATCTCGAGACATCGACTTCAGAGAATGTCGAATATTTATTAATTACAAATACTACTCATGGTAAGAAATATATATTGGAAAAATTACCAGCTCAGTCTTCTGGATTGTATTTTTCAAAGATAAATACAATTGAAAATTATCACTTAGACCACAGGTCTAATATTTCCCAAATAAACCAGAGGTTTATTAATGGTCACAGGCTCACTAATAAATATCATCCCAAAATAGGCCAGAGGTCTATTGGAAGCCATAGGCTTACTGATGAATATATGATATGGCATGATCGCCTAGGCCATCCTGGCTCTACAATGATGAGGCGAATTATTACAAATAGTCATGGCCATTCATTAAAGGGATAAAAATTGTTGCAACATAATGATTATATATGTGTTGCTTGCTCCAAAGGAAAATTGATTTCCAAACATTCACCAACAAAAGTGGGAATTGAAAGCCCTAGTTTTCTTGAAAGAATTCAGGGTGATATATGTGGACCTATAGATCCACCATGTGGACCATTTAAATATTTTATGGTGCTAATTGATGCATCAACACGATGGTCCAATGTATCATTATTATCATCTCGCAACCATGCGTTTGCAAAGTTATTTGCTCAAATTATTAAATTACGAGCACAGTTCCCTGATTATACAATAAAAAATATCCGATTGGATAATGCTGGTGAATATTCATCCCAGAGGTTTGATGAATAATGCATGTCAATTGGCATAACAGTTAAGCATCCTGTTGCTCATGTCCATACACAGAATGGACTTGCTGAATCGCTTATAAAGCGTTTACAATTAATTGCCAGACCATTATTAATGAGATCTGGATTGCCATTGACAACTTGGGGGCATGCAATATTACATGCAGCAAATTTGGTGCGGTTAAGACCGACACATTATCATGAATACTTCCCTATACAATTAACATTTGGGCATGAGCCCAATATATCCCATCTCAGAATATTTGGTTGCGCTGTGTATGTCCCGATTGCACCGCCTCAGCGCACAAAGATGGGTCCCCAACGTAGATTGGGAATATATGTCGGGTATGAATCACCATCGATTATTCGATATCTCGAACCATTAACTGGTGATTTATTTACTGCGAAATTCAAAGATTGTCATTTTGACGAATCTCATTTCCCGACATTAGGGGGAGGCAACAAAAATCAACCAAAGAAGGAAAAAGAAATCAACTGGAAAACACCGTTAGATTTCTTCGATCCTCGTACAAATAATTGTGAACTAGAAGTACAAAGAATTGTACATTTGCAGAGTATTGCAAATCAATTGCCGGATGTATTATGCGACTCTAAAAAATTAACTAAATCTCATATACCGGCAGCAAATGTTCCAATCAAAATTAATGTACCAGAGGGACCAATTACAAGTATCAAAGATGAATCTACTGCACGCTTGAAGCGTGGTAGACCACCAGGTTCCAAAGATAAAAATCCTCGAAAGAAAAGAGGATCACAAATCATTGAAAGTGACAAAATTATAGAAAATATTCCAGAGGAAAAAGAAGCTCTTGAAGAGCAAGTAGCTCCAGAGGAACAGGAATTTGCAGCTCCAGAGGAGCATGAAATTGAAAATAATGAAATATCAATCAATTTTGTCACAAGCAGAAATGTTTGGAATCGAGATGCAATTATCATAGATAATGTATTCTCGTACCACATAGCACTTGACATCATAAATGATGACGAGGATCATGAACCAAATTCGGTTGATGAATGTCGGAAAAGAAAAGATTGGCCAAAATGGAAAAAGATGCAATCCAATCTGAATTGGATTCCCTGGCTAAAAGAAAAGTGTTTGGACCGATTGTCAAAACACCATAAAATATAAAGCCAGTCGGATACAGATGGGTTTTTGTAAGAAAAAGAAATGACAAAAATGAAATTGTCAGATACAAAGCGAGATTAGTCGCCCAAGGGTTCTCACTGAGACCCGGATTTGATTATGATGAAACATATTCCCCCGTAATGGATGGAATAACATTTAGATATCTTATCAGTTTAACAGTCCATCAAAATCTTGAAATGAGATTGATGGATGTTATTACTGCGTATCTATATGGAAATTTAGATACGGATATCTATATGAAGGTCCCAGAGGGATTAAAAATGTCAAAGACGTGTGAATCAAATCCTAAACATATGTATTCATCAAATTACAAAAATCCCTATATGGATTGAAATAGTCCGGACGAATGTGGTATAACCGACTCAGTGAGTCTTTGGTACAAGAAGGTTATACAAATGACCCAATCTGTCCATGTATTTTCATTAAGAAAAATGGACAAGAATTTGTAATCATTGCAGTTTATGTTGATAATCTCAACTTGATTGGAACTCCAGAGGAGCTCCAAAAGGCTGTTGAATACCTGAAAAAGAAGTTTGAAATCAAAGATTTTGGTAAAACCAAATCATGCCTTGGTCTGCAAATTGAATATTTAAATAATGGAACTTTTATCCATCAAACAGCTTATACTCAGAGAGTATTAAAGCGATTTTGTATGGATAAAGCACATCCATTGAGTATTCCAATGGTCGTAAGGTCACTTGATATAAAAAAGGATTCGTTTAGACCACAAGAGGAATGTGAACAAATTCTTGGACCAGAGGTCCCATATTTAAGTGCCATAGGTGCTTTAATGTATCTCGCAAACTGCACTAGACCAGATATATCATTTGCAGTAAATTTATTAGCGAGATTCAGTTCATCTCCTACAAGACGACATTGGAATGGAATTAAACATATATTTCGCTATCTCCAAGGAACTATTGATATTGGGTTATTCTACCCAAATGATTCTCGACATGAAATAATTGGTTTTGCTGATGCTGGATATTTGTCAGATCCGCATAAAGCCAAATCTCAAACTAGCTATATTTTTACATGTGGTGGTACTGCAATTTCATGGAGATCAATGAAGCAGACTTTAACTGCTACTTCATCAAATCATGCTGAAATTTTAGCAATCTATGAAGCAAGTCGAGAATGTATATGGTTGCGATCTTTAATGCACCATATATTAAAAAATTGTGGCATAGTTACTGAATAAAAAATACCCCCAACAATTTTATACGAGGATAATGCAGCCTGTATAGCACAACTGAAGGGAGGGTATATTAAAGGAGATAGAACGAAACACATTTCACCAAAATTTTTCTATACTCATGATTTACAGAAAAATGGTGAAATAGATGTGCAGCAAATCCGTTCAGCTAATAATCTTGCAGATTTATTTACCAAGGCACTACCAACATCAACATTCGAGAAGTTGGTGAAAAGTATCGGGATGCATCGACTAAAGAATCTCAACTGATGTTTTGATCAGAGGGAGAAATGAATATACAAGAATCGTGTACTCTTTTTCCTTCACTAGATTTTTTTTTGAGATGGTTTTTATCTAGTAAGGTTTTAACGAGGCATATCCTTGTATATTAGAATTCAAGAGGGAGTATTATAAAATGCATGCACCCAATAGATGCATAAATATGAATGTCTTCTCTGTATCGTCCCATACTTAATATTTAGGAGTGGCCATACCACATTAAAGAAGGCAGGTAGGAGGCTGAGTATTAAATATGGGTAGATGAAGGTTTTGCCTATAAATACCGTGTAATCTCCTATTCTGAATATACTTAATTTTCTTTTCATAAATAATTTGTCTCTCCTTATTGCTATTTCTTTATTTCGTTTCTTCTATTGCAGTGTACATTTCTTCTATTTCATTCATATCATTAATATCTCTATTAATATTAAAATAATCCAACCCATACTATACCTATATATATATATATATATATAATCATTTCACAACAATGCATGGTTTGCTTGTAGTGTATTTCTGTGAATTTATGTATTTTTTGTCATTCTTATACAGAGTATTTTTTTTAGGAGCCATTGAAGGCCTGAAAAGGGTAGTGGGAGTCCATGCCACACAATTATAGGGAATAAAAGGGAGGGATAGGGGACCGGTGGGGATCGGACCTCCAACCTTCCGTTGGAATCCTAGGGACTAACGCTCAAGCATCATTGATTAAGGGTGATGACGTAGTACATGCTACACAATTTACAAAGACTAAACAAATTTACCAACATAAATTAAATATATATTCTTATAATAAATGCACGACACTTGTTGGACAAATGCATGACTTGTGTGGATGCTTTTAAAATTCATTTTAATTCTTGCCGACACTTTATTTTGCCTATATATATAGGCCTATGTACAAACCAGGAAAGGGCACACAATTTTGCAATTAATCAAATTCTTCTGCTCTTTCTTTCTCGGCTCTCCATCACCATTTTTCTTTTTCATTTCATCTCTCTCCATTACTCTCTTTCACGGGCTATACAAAAGTAGGCTTATAGATCTTCATTTTACAATATATATATATATATATATATATTCCATTCAATTTATAAAAGTGAATAGGTTTGAACTCTCGACATTAAAATTGTTGGAAATTAAATATTTGACTATTATTAAGCCAAACCTCAATCTCTAAATAGTTTGGATGGATCAATAGAGAGAATAAAAACGTACTTCTATTGAATGCTTTAGTTGAAATCAGGATACATGGAAATGATGCAATTAATGTCCAAATTAAATATGGTGTATAACTCAAGTTGACCCTTTGTCTGAAAAGTTAAAGTAAGTTATCATTTTTTACGGGATTTTTAACTATTCAATTAGTAAAAATATTTAAAAAATATTGCTCAAATTATACCCTTTACTTATGGGATCATTTCATTCTTTATTAGTATACCGGATTTGTGGGAATTGAATTTTTTCATGCTAGTTTTTTATTTAAAAAAAATATATATTTATGATTTTTGGATCTAATAAAATAATACATATTTCGTCACCTTGTTACCAAAAAAAAAACACATATTTTTTTAATAGGAAATGAATATTGTCTTTGTTTTTTTGGGATTTTTAAGAAAGCAATTTTCCACAATTTACAAATATTTTCAAATACACTAAATTTTTAGTTTTTCTTTTCTATGTAAATAATGAAAAGGATGAAGTTGATAATTCCATGTTTTCCTATTAAATTAATGTAAGTTTCTTGCCTTCCTTTCTTGGGATTTATTAAAAAATATTTTTCCACATTTTACAATGATTTTCAAGTATCTGCGTTCAGTATCCATTTTCTCTCACTGGATCCATTTACTTTGCTTAATACAAGAAATTCAGCACTTGTTGAAATGCTGAATTGACACTCAAAGGTAGTGAATTGTCATTCAACAGTGTTGAAGCTATATTTTTTATATTAATAAATTGGTTGTTTGGAAATTTTATTCAGCACTTTTGAATTCACTCAAAAGTATTGAGTTGTCACTCAAAAGTATTGAATTGTTATTCAAAAGTGTTGAATCGTTATATTTTATTATTATTTAGTTGTTCGGAAATTTTATTCAACACTTCTGAATTGCAATTCAAAAGTACGAAATTGTCATTCAAAAGTGTTGAATTTATATTCTAATATTATTTAGTTATTATTTGTAAATATTTATTCAGCACTTTTAAGTTAAGTAATATATTATATTTTATTTTCTATTTCAAATTTGTCCATGCTACACACCAGTTACCTACAGCAAAATTTCCTAATCATCATTTTAGGAAATTTTCAATTAGCCATGATTTATGCAGTTATTACAGCATGTTCTAGATCCTTGTTTCTAAATTGTGGAGTAAGTAGAATGGGTAATAATTAAATGCTCCATTCATAACATCACAATACTAAAGGATTCACCACTTTCAGGATTTCCAGAAAATAAATGTTCAGGATACTAACTTAATCCCATTTTGAAAATTAAGTTGATGGGTTAATCCATGGTTTGAAATAATGTTTTCCTTTCTTAATTTTTATAAAAATAAAATATATTTATACAATATATAAATAATTATTTAATCAATTTATTAAAAATAACCAAATAATAACAGTCAAACTAATTAAATGAAGTAATTATGAAATCATTAACACATTAATAGGTACCATGAAACCTAATCTCGTGTGAAATGGAAACTTAAACACTAAAAATAATAGTAATTATTCTTTCAACCGTAAAAAGAAAGTATGAGACTATAAGACATATGAGAATGAAAAAAGACACGAGAATGACGCTAGAAAGTCATTTTTGTTGTAGAAATAACTATATTTATTTATGTATGTGTATAATAAAATGGTATATGGCTTATTAGCTTGTGTTTATAGTGGAAGTATTGTAATGGAAATTGGGATTAAATGGTGAAAGAAATGAAGTTTAAAGGTGGGATAATAAAATGGATAAAGTGTAACAATTATGGCATGAGATGAAACAAGTATTAAGCTTGCATAAAATTTTTTCTCTCTTTTCTCAATACATTACATAGGCTATTTATAAACTTTTTTATCCTCTTACTATTTACTAACCTCATAATCAAGGCATATGCATTTCAAGACTTTCACATGTCTAACCTTATGATCAAGGCATGAACATGGATATTCACATGTTGAACACTAGACATTCACAATCTTGTTTACATGCATAACACTCCCCCTTGAATGTCGTCAATACGAAGAATATGCCTCGTTAAAACCTTACTTGGAAAAAACCCTATGGGAAAAAAATCCAAGTTAGGAAAAAGAGTACATGATTCTTGCATATTTACTTCTCCCCCTGATCAAAGCATCAGTTGAAGTTCTTTAGTTTGCGCATCCCAATGCTTTTCACCAACTTTTCGAATGTTGCTGTTGGTAGTGCCTTGGTAAATAAATCTGCAAGATTATCAGCTGAACGGATTTGCTGCACATCTATTTCACCATTTTTCTGTAAATCATGAGTGAAGAAAAATTTTGGTGAAATGTGTTTCGTTCTATCTCCTTTAATATACCCTCCCTTCAATTGTGCTATACAAGCTGCATTATCTTCATATAAAATTGTTGGGGGTATCTTTTCTTCAGTAGCTATGCCACAATTTTTCAATATATGGTGCATCAAAGATCGCAACCATACACACTCTCGACTGGCTTCATGAATTGCTAAAATTTCAGCATGATTTGAGGAAGTAGCAGTCAAAGTCTGCTTCATTGATCTCCATGAAATTGCAGTACCACCACATGTAAAAACATAGCCAGTTTGAGATTTGGCTTTATGTGGATCTGATAAATATCCGGCATCAGCAAAGCCGATTATTTCATGTCGAGAGTCATTTGGGTAAAATAACCCAAGATCAATAGTTCCTTGGAGATAGCGAAATATGTGTTTAATTCCATTCCAATGTCGTCTAGTAGGAGATGAACTGAATCTCGCTAATAAATTTACTGCAAATGATATATCTGGTCTAGTGCAGTTTGCAAGATACATTAAAGCACCTATGGCACTTAAATATGGGACCTCTGGTCCAAGAATTTGTTCACCTTCCTCTTGTGGTCTAAACGGATCCTTTTTTATATCAAGTGACCTTACGACCATTGGAGTACTCAATGGATGTGCTTTATCCATATAAAATCGCTTTAATACTCTCTGAGTATAAGCTGTTTGATGGACAAAAGTTCCATTATTTAAATATTCAATTTGCAGACCAAGACATGATTTGGTTTTACCAAAATCTTTGATTTCAAACTCCTTTTTTAGGTATTCAATAGCCTTTTGGAGCTCCTCTGGAGTTCCAATCAAGTTGAGATCATCAACATAAACTGCAATGATTACAAACCCTTGTCCATTTTTCTTAATGAAAATACATGGACAAATTGGGTCATTTGTATAACCCTCTTGTATCAATGACTCACTGAGTCGGTTATACCACATTCGCCCGGACTGTTTCAGTCCATATAGGGATTTTTGTAATTTGATGGAATACATATGTCTAGGATTTGATTCATATGTCTCTGACATTTTTAATCCCTCTGGGACCTTCATATAGATATCTGTATCTAAATTTCCATATAGATACGCAGTAATAACATCCATCAATCTCATTTCAAGATTTTGATGGACTGCTAAACTGATAAGATATCTAAATGTTATTCCATCCATTACGGGGGAATATGTTTCATCATAATCAAATCCGGGTCTCTGTGAAAACCCTTGGGCGACTAATCTCGCTTTGTATCTGACAATTTCATTTTTGTCATTTCTTTTTCTTACAAAAACCCATCTGTATCCAACTGGCTTTATATTTTCTGGTGTTTTGACAATCGGTCCAAACACATTTCGTCTAGCCAGGGAATCCAATTCAGATTGGATTGCATCTTTCCATTTTGGCCAATCTTTTCTTTTCCGACATTCATCAACCGAATTTGGTTCATGATCCTCGTCATCATTTATGATGTCAAGTGCTATGTGGTACGAGAATACATTATCTATGATAATTGCATCTCGATTCCAAACATTTCTGCTTGTGACAAAATTGATTGATATTTCATTATTTTCAAGTTCATTCTCCTCTGGAGCTGCAAGTTCTTGCTCCTCTGGAGCTACTTGCTCTTCAAGAGCTTCTTTTTCCTCTGGAATATTTTCTGTAATTTTGTCACTTTCAATTATTTGTGATCCTCTTTTCTTTCGAGGATTTTTATCTTTTGAACCTGGTGGTCTACCACGCTTCAAGCGTGCAGTAGATTCATCTTTGGCACTTGTAATTGGTCCCTCTGGGACATTAATTTTGATTGGAACATTTGCTGCCGGTATAAGAGATTTTGTTACTCTTTTAGAGTCGCATAATGCGTCCGGCAATTGATTTGCAATACTCTGCAAATGTACAATTCTTTGTACTTCTAGTTCACAATCATTTGTACGAGGATCGAAGAAATCTAACGGTGTTTTCCAGTTGATTTCTTTTTCTTTCTTCGGTTGATTTCTGTCTCCCCCATAATGTCGGGAAATGAGATTCGTCAAAATGACAATCTTTGAATTTCGCAGTAAATAAATCACCAGTTAATGGTTCGAGATATCGAATAATCGATGGTGATTCATACCCGACATATATTCCCAATCTACGTTGGGGACCCATCTTTGTGCGCTGAGGTGGTGCAATCGGGACATACACAGCGCAACCAAATATTCTGAGATGGGATATATTGGGTTCATGCCCAAATGTTAATTGTATAGGGGAGTATTCATGATAATGTGTCGGCCTTAACCGCACCAATTTTGCTGCATGTAATATTGCATGCCCCCAAGCTGTCAATGGCAATCCAGATCTCATTAATAATGGTCTGGCAATTAATTGTAAACGCTTTATAAGCGATTCAGCAAGTCCATTCTGTGTATGGACATGAGCAACAGGATGCTCAACTGTTATGCCAATTGACACGCAGTATTCATCAAACATCTGCGATGAATATTCACCAGCATTATCCAACCGGATATTTTTTATTGTATAATCAGGGAACTGTGCTCGTAATTTAATAATTTGAGCAAGTAATTTTGCAAACGCATGGTTGCGAGATGATAATAATGATACATTGGACCATCGTGTTGATGCATCAATTAGCACCATAAAATATTTAAATGGTCCACATGGTGGATCTATAGGTCCACATATATCACCCTGAATTCTTTCAAGAAAACTGGGGCTTTCAGTTCCCACTTTTGTTGGTGAATGTTTGGAAATTAATTTTCCTTGGGAGCAAGCAACACATATATAATCATTATGTTGCAGCAATTTTTGTCCCTTTAATGAATGGCCATGACTATTTGTAATAATTCGCCTCATCATTGTAGAGCCGGGATGGCCTAGGCGATCATGCCATATCATATATTCATCAGTAAACATATGGCTTCCAATAGACCTCTGGCCTATTTTGGGATGATATATATTAGTGGGCCTCTGGCCATTAATAAACCTCTGGTTTATTTGGGGAATATTAGACCTGTGGTCTAAGTGATAATTTTCAATTGTATTTATCTTTGAAAAATACAATCCAGAAGACAGAGCTGGTAATTTTTCCAATATATATTTCTTACCATGTGTGGTATTTGTAATTAATAAATATTCGACATTCTCTGAAGTCGATGTCTCGAGATGATACCCATTTTCTCGGATATCTTTAAAACTTAATAAATTTCTTCGAGACTTGGGAGATAGGAGTGCATTTTTCACAATTAATTTTGTTCCCTCTGGGAAAATAAGGTTGGCTGTGCCAATTCCTTGTATAATATTTGCACTACCACATATTGTGTTTATGCTTGTATCTCCCATTTTTAAATTGGAAAAATACCTTATGTCTTTTAGTATCGTGTGCGTTGAAGCACTATCAATAAGACATATATTATCACTTTTATAATTCCCCATTTTGCTGTAATTAAAACAAGATATAATTAATATTTAAACAAGATTAAATATAAGTGAAACAACGCAATGCATAATAATATAGCAGAAATTAAAAAAATTCAAAGCGTAATAAAAACAATTAATAATATTGTATCATTGAAGAAATTTGTATATCTTTCGATGATATATTTAGCATATCAATAATGGCCTTTTGTAATATTTATATTGTCGTACTTTAGCAAGGTTTATTTCAACCTTTATTTGCTTTATTTATCAATAATTCTCGGTAACTAGTACCAATTCATTAGTCGTACGACAAATTATGGGACTATGTCCTCCTGCCATATTGATAGCATTTTTCTTCAATTGCTTCGCCTTTTAGAGGCATAATTTCTGGCAATTATTTTGCCATTTAAGAATCTGACTCTGTCAGTACACACCAAACTAAAGACCCACGAAATCTGTTGGTATAACCGAACTAAGATTTATGGACTCTGTTGGTATTAATGTCATTTTTATTAATATATTGTCACATATCTCAATCGTGACATTATTCTGAACATGACTGATTTATATCATTTACAGACTTATAGTCTTGCAGTCATTATGATGCCCCGCATTTGGGATTTCAGCCAAAAATCTTTATTTTATCAAAGAGCTGCCATTTGCCCCCACATTAAGGGAACTGTCACTATCTCTTATCAAAAATAAGAATTGGCAAAATGCTTATTTCCCATATATAGACCAATATGATCTTTTGACCGTTTTGTTTTTCTAGGTCTTGGCCTGTGGCCGTATTTTTTTTTTTTCTGCGGTCTAGGCCTGTGGCCGTATTTTTTTTTATAATGGTCTTTTCTAGACCCATTGTTTCCAAATAAATCTTAATATCCATATTTCAAGATAAATAATTAATCCCCGGATCTTTCCAACGGCATAGATTCCTGTTTTGAAAAATTAGTCATAACTGATATTGAAAATAGTTGTAATATATTACCTCAAGTGATTTTCTTCTGGATTTGAAAAATTTTGGCAGAACCCCGGTATGAATCAAATTTACAACAGAACTCCAACAAAACCTTGGTAGAATTGGCAAACTCTAATAGAGCTCGTGCTGATAACGTGTTGTAGAAATAACTATATTTATTTATGTATGTGTATAATAAAATGGTATATGGCTTATTAGCTTGTGTTTATAGTGGAAGTATTGTAATGGAAATTGGGATTAAATGGTGAAAGAAATGAAGTTTAAAGGTGGGATAATAAAATGGATAAAGTGTAACAATTATGGCATGAGATGAAACAAGTATTAAGCTTGCATAAAATTTTTTCTCTCTTTTCTCAATACATTACATAGGCTATTTATAAACTTTTTTATCCTCTTACTATTTACTAACCTCATAATCAAGGCATATGCATTTCAAGACTTTCACATGTCTAACCTTATGATCAAGGCATGAACATGGATATTCACATGTTGAACACTAGACATTCACAATCTTGTTTACATGCATAACAATTTTCAATAAACCAATCAACAATGAAATCATATCTCTTATATCTTATAAGAGAAGCCTCCAAACTTCTATTCAATTCTGAGCCGTTGATCCAGATTAAATTTGAATCTCAACCGTTCGCTGCTTAATTCATTATTTGCCGTCGGATTGGACAGTGCACATGGAATCTCGATTCGTGACCATCGGATCAATATTGTGATCGGCTGAAAATGCTACGCGCATTTGTTTCATTCATTCCCGTTTCGTTTCCGATGCTCCGCAACCCGACGCCCCCACGCGACTCGTCCTCCGCCGGAGTAATACTCGCCTGACTGCGCCGGTCCGACGCCGGTGTCCGCCGGTCCCTTTCGGCTCTTGTTTGGGTACGTTTCCCTCTCCCGTTCAGTGCTTTAGGGTTCTCGAATGCCACTCCCTCGATGCGTAATACTCGCGCATCCCGCCAACCCTAACGTCATCGCGCAGGCGCCCGCCGTGCTCGGCGGTAGGCCCCGCTGGCCGTCTGCCCCCCTCCGCTCTTGCTTGTGTATGTTTCCCTCTCCCGTTCAGTAATTTAGGGTTCTCGTAGGTCTTCGGGATAAATTTTGAGCCCTCGCGCGCCTCACAATTTATTGTTGTTTGGAATGTTTTTGTTATCGTTAATGTCTGTGTTTGGGATAAATTTTGGAATGATTTTGGTTTTGGGAAATATCTGGGATCTTGGTTTGTTAACTTGGGAGTCGAGCATTTTTGTTCAGTATGAATTTGAGTTTTTGGCCTCATTTTTGCTAATCCGGATGCGTTTTTGTGTTTTGTTTGGTGATTTCACTGCTAGAAATGAGGCCCTTCGTTGGAAATTCGGTTTAGATTTAGTTTGTATATGTGGTTATTGATTTCCATTAAGATGAGTAATATTACCTGAGTGATTTAGGTTTGAGGTAGGTTTGGCTTAGTTCGATTTTAGATTGTTGATAGAGGTTAATTTTTGTATCACAAATGGGTTTCTTCAATCTAACTTTATCTTGGATTTTATATTTTGATCTACTTAGATGGATTTGGTGAATTATCACTAACTGTATTGATCTGCAAAAACTCTCCTGCACTTCACCCAAGAAAGTGAAACTTTTACATTTGTGTATTGGTCAGTGCCTTACCCATAGGAGATGGAAATCCAAATGAGTAGGATTTAACAAACTACTGAAATCTGGGGATGATGGATTTAATCCCTTTACAGTTAGATAGTAACTCTGCACTCTACTCGATGACTACGTAAATTCTATACTTGTTTCTTCTTGAATTTCCTTGCTAATAATTAGGTGTTTGTTGGTACGTTTTCAGCCTAACCCATTTTTGTTTGTGCTTCCCAAAATTGGTTAAATCTTTTCTCATCAGTTTTTAAATTACATAATAAAATCTGTGAATATATGTGTACGCAACACATGTTTTATATAATATTGTCTTATCATCTATATATTATATAGCAACGAGCTCTCTATTCGTCATACATGTATATGTATGATTCAGTTTTGTATTTGTTGCATTATGAATAATAATTATTTGAACTTTAGATGGTCATTTTCTTGACAGGATGATTTGGTTATTTTTGGATGTTTCAGTAGATTAATGCTTATAGCCTTCATTGACACACCCACACCAACACAAGCGTGTATGAAACTCTTTGTCAATCTATGCTACAAAGTTCGTATATTTCACATATCGAAACGTTTTAGTTTGCATCAAACTCATATTGGCCTAGATTAGAAATCATTACATTAATCTTATGTGTTTATACATGCTAATGAAAGAAGGAAAATGTGATCCTAATGTCTGTGTTTTTCACAGGTTTCTAGTCTTCTGGGACCTCTTGGAACTATAGGGCGGCAGGGTAATCATAGTGATTATTACAACAAGGAAGAGTCAAGAGACGTATGCTTCAATTAGCTGATGCTAAATTTCTTCGTCTGTTGATTCTGTCCTCACACTATTGTCTCAATGTTCTAATTAAATGGAGTACCCCTTTACTTCAAAGGATAATGATTGTTTTGAAGAAAAGCCCAATTGTTTGAAAGTATTTTCGCTACTATTTGTTATGTATCAATTTTGTTTGTTCATTAACAATTCGCTTGTTTTCTTATGTTGGTGGTATTTTTTTTAGGTTCTGTTGTTGGAGCTGACCAGCTTTCTTTGTTCGCCTTCATCGATTTCCTTTGTTTCCTGTTGCAGCCTCTGCAAGGTTCGTGACACTAATTGGTACTTAGGAAAGATATTATATGTTTTCTGTTTGCTCTTGTGAATTCCCATGTATTGGGGGAGATTTTCCCTGGTTCATTGTAATCAATCGTATTAGTAATATGCTATGAATTCACTTGTTTGGTTTCAGTGTATTGGCGTGGACTGTTTCAGTACTCTGCCGGGTAGCTGTCCGTCGTTGGTCCTGTGGCAGGTTTTGCCGGGTAACTGCTTGTGTTTGACCCTGGGATTTCTTCTGTGTTGTTGCAGTGTTTTATATTAGCTTGGCTATTCCATTTGGGTGCTTGAAAGGTATTTCTCTTTTATTCGTTTTAAATTATGATAGTTTTTCTTGTGTCGTGTGCTCTCACATATGATTTTCCTTAGGAATGCCGTGGTTCTTTGTTTCTTTCCATGCTGTTGGTTTGAATTATGGAAGTTGTTTTGTTGGCCACAAGTGGCTGTTGGGTTGTGTGCAGGTTCCTTTTTACTGGGCCACGTCTTGTTTGAAATGGATGAGTCTTCAGCAGTTGATTTTGAAGATGGCTTGGTCGATTGCTTCATTCACCCTTGCCATTCAATGTCGGGTGTACGCCCCGGCCGGCCTCCTGAATGTGCATCTGCTCGGGATTTGCCAGATCAAAGTATTTCTTTGAACTTTTTTTTGCCTTTAATTGGTTCTGTTTATTTTTTTTAAATCCACTGTTGTTTCAGGCATTGACCCATCAACGGTTGTCCCTATCCCTGTCACTCAGCTTTGCCCAGGGAATGTGGGAACACGGAAAAGAAATGGTTGGTTATTTATTAGTGGATAGTTCTGCTTTTGTTAATTACCTTCTGTCACTCAGCTTTTGTTAATTACCTTCTGGCATATTTATTCTGTGGGTGCATTCTTACTTATTGCAGCTGGTGTGCCGTTCCCTGCCCGGCCAGCACAGCGCCTGCGCATCCATCCCTACGGTAAGGCTATATGCCGGTCTTGCTATCGTGTTGCAGCAGTTCTTGGGTGCCATTTGAACCATGCTTATTTACTTTCTGTTATTACCGTTTCTAACACAATAAAGTGGGTAAGCCTTTCCTATTTTGTTGTGCTAATTGTACTCAGTTTTGAGGTTTTTTTACCCATGTGTAGGGCGTGGTCAAAATATAGATTTTCCTCCATGGGCAATTTTATCCACTCAGTATTACATTGTATTCATTCTTTTTCTCTGGCTCCCTGTCATGTAGGTGTACCCTCGACTCTGGTTTGGCACGTGCCCTCGGAACCATTTGTCTTGCAAAAAGTTTCTCATTGTGTGCACTGTGGTGCATACAAATTCCCACGGGAATCAAAGCATTTCTGTTGCATGGATGGTGATATTTCGATTTCTTTTAACCCGGTTCCTGCCCCGCTCAAGGAATTATTGCTTTCACCTTTACCAGATGCTCTTATTTTTAGGAAATACATCCGTGCCATTAATAATGAATTTGCATTCACTTCTCTTGGTGTTCAATATGATAAAGATTTGGCAAAGAATAATAAAGGTATTTATATTTTCAAGGTGCAGGGCCAACTTTTCCACTTCATTGACCCTGTTGCCAAGTCCACGAATTTGCAAGTATATTTTTATGATACTGAACACCAAATTGTTGAACGGGCCAAATCTTTCCCGCAGCTTCATCTAAGTGTGATAAAAAAAATCGTTGCCCTCCTTTCAGATAATCCATACTCAAAGTTCTTCCGTTCTTTGAATGCCATTTCTCATTTGCCTGAATATAATATTATTCTCCATAGTAATCCGACAGTTGACCAGAAGACTTTGAATAAGCCATCAGTTTCCCAGGTTGCTGCGCTGTGGCTTGAAGACGAGGGTGATCAGGTCACTTCGCAGCGTCATATAAAAGTCCACAGCCATAGTGGCCAGGGTCATCCTGTGTCTTACTATTACGGGTGTTATGATCCTTTACAATACCCGTTGTTGTTTCCCTCGGGTGAAAGTGGCTGGCACCAGGGAATAAAGAAGAATGTGCGTAATTTTGCGCATCCTCAGCGTGCCTCGTGTGCGGAGGGTCTTTTGGCCCGTGAGACAGAGTGTGAGTTTTGTCTCTTATATTAATTTGTTGTGTATGCATTTATTTATTCTTCCCCCTTTCTGATACTTGTACTCTGTTTTGCAGTTGCTGCATCGACTTCAACAGATTGTAGTTTTGTTTCAATGAGAGAGTATTATGCTTATATGTTCCAAATTAGACGTGGTGATTCCCCATTTGTCCTACATTTTGGTCGTCTTACCCAACAATTCTTTGTTGATCAATACATTAAAATAGAATCCCAACGACTTGATTTCCATAGAACAAAACAGGCGGATATTCGTAATGAGTTTTTGCAGGGAATCCAGGATTGCTATGCTAGCGGTGAAAAGGATGGTGCAAATTGTGGGCAGAGGACGTACCTGCCTCCTTCCTTCATTGGTGGGCCTCGTGATATGCGCCGCCGATATGTTGATGCAATGGCTCTCGTGCAACACTTTGGTAAGCCTGATCTTTTCCTGACAATGACATGCAATCCAAACTGGCCGGAAATAACAGAACTGTTGGTCCCTAATGAGCTTGTCCAGAACCGCCCTGACTTAACTGCCCGTGTTTTTCATTCAAAGTTTCTTGAGTTTAAACATGATTTAATCCAAGGCCAGCTTTTTGGTGAGGTCATTGCATATACATATGTCATTGAGTTTCAAAAAAGAGGCCTGCCCCATGCTCATATTTTGTTGATACTGAGTCCAACTTCCAAGTTTTTAACTACTGATGAATATGATGCCATTGTCTCTGCTGAGATTCCTGACAAAAATGAGTACCCATATTTGCATGCTTTGGTTAAAACTCATATGATGCATGGACCCTGTGGAGATTTGAATCCATTGAATGTTTGCATGCAGGATGGGCATACTTGTTCTTACAATTTTCCAAAAAAATTTTGCAGGGCCACGACGAGGGGTGATGATGCTTACCCTGTTTACAGACGCCGGGATACTGGGGTTACAGTTCGTGTTAGAGGGCAAGAATTAGATAACAGATGGGTTGTCCCGTATAACCCTTTTTTGGTTGCTAAATATGACTGTCACATTAATGTTGAAATTTGCGCAACTGTACAGTCAATTAAGTACATCTACAAATATGTTTGTAAAGGCCACGATAAAATAAATTTCCATGTTGGCCCTGGTAAGCACGGGGAGTTTATTGATGAGATTAAACAGTACCAATGTGCTCGATGGGTGTCGCCACAGGAAGCAGCCTGGAGAATTTTTAGATTCACTTTGACTGAAATGAAACCTGCGGTTATTCATTTACAGTTGCATTTAGAAAATTTCCAGTGCGTTCACTTCAATGCACGCGAGAAATTGGCTAATGTGCTCCGTAATCCATTCAATCGGAAAACAATGCTGACTGAATTCTTTTTCATGAACAGGACAAATAGTGAAGCTCAACGGTTGAACCTGACATATGCTGATTTCCCTACTCATTTTGTCTGGTATGGGACAAAAAAATACTGGCAGCGGAGGAAAAATCCCAATGGTTCAATTGGCCGTATTAACCTTGCTCATCCCACTGAAGGAGAACGCTATTATCTGCGGCTACTCTTGATGAAGGTACGCTGTCCTACTTCTTACCAGGACTTACTAAGATTCCAAGGGCAAACAGCTGAAACATTCAGAGCCGCTTGCTGTCTCCGAGGTTTGTTCCAAAATGATAATAGTCACGAATTGTGCCTTTATGAGGCTGCTGCATTCAGTATGCCTTATGAACTTCGCCGCCTGTTTGCCACTTTGCTTGTATATTGCGAGCCTCAGAACCCTCGGGCCTTGTGGGAGATGTTTGAGGATTCGTTGTCTGAGGACTTTGCCCGTGCACATGTCCCACCATATATTTGCCGACTGCAAGTCCTTGGCCAAATTAGTTCGTTCCTAATTTCAATGGGCAAAAGGATAGAATCTTATAATTTAATTGACAACCAAATGCCGAACATTCTTTCCGTGGACTACACAAAAGAAGTTGCTGCTGAGAAGAATATAATTGTGCATCCAGATGATCTAGAAGCTATTCATCTACTGAATGAAGGACAACGGGCTGCTTTTGAAAAAATCACATCTGCTGTTTACGGTGCCCAAAACAGTGCTTTTTTTGTTGATGGTCCAGGTGGAACAGGGAAATCATTCCTTTATAGAGCTTTGCTTGCAGATGTTCGTTCAAAGGGTTTTGTTGCGCTTGCTAATGCAAGCTCTGGGATAGCAGCTTCATTGCTCCCTGGTGGCCGAACCGCTCATTCTCGGTTCAAGATTCCTGTCGACACTTCTGCTGGAACTCATTGCCGAATCAGTAAACAAAGTTCGTTGGCAAGCCTCATCCAGGAGAGCAAGCTCATTTTATGGGATGAAGTTACAATGTCAAAGAAATCTGCGATTGAGGCATTGAATGAGCTTCTTCAGGATTTGATGAGTACAGATGCTTTGTTTGGAGGTAAGGTTGTTGTGCTGGGAGGTGACTTTAGGCAAACCTTGCCTATTGTTAAGAATGGTAGCGAAGCTGAAATTATTTCGTCCTGTATAGTTCATTCGATTCTTTGGCCTTCATTCCAAATCATTCAGTTAACAGAGAACATGCGTGCTCGGTTTGATCCTGATTTTACATCGTATTTATTACGCATTGGCAATGGAATTGAACCAACCGATGCGCATTGTACTATTTCAATTCCACCCGAGCTTTGTATTGCGTATGAGAATGATCGAGTTTCTGTCGAGCAATTGACTGATTTTGTTTATCCAAACTTTGAGAGTCTGGTTAGCACGGCCTGCATGCCTCAAAATCGAATGCTTTTGAGTACGAAGAATTGTTACGTTGATGAGTTGAATACTATGCTCATTGATCGTTTCCCCGGGGAGTTCACTGAATATTATAGCCGGGACGAAACAATTAATCCTGCTGATCAATCTATCTATGAGGATATGTTAAATTCATTGTCTCCTGGGAGTCTTCCCCCGCATCGATTAGTTTTGAAAGTGGGTGCCCCGATCATCCTGTTGAGGAATTTAGATTCAACTGAAGGGCTCTGTAATGGGACACGATTGGTGGTCAAAAATCTCTGTTCTAATATTGTCCATGCAACTATTTGTTTTGGAGAATACAGTGGCAAGGATGTCTTCTTACACAGAATACCTTTAAAGGCACCCTCGGACTTGCAATTTCCAGTGCCTTTCAAGCGTGTCCAGTTCCCTATCCGTTTGTGTTTTGCAATGACAATTAACAAATCCCAAGGTCAGACCCTGGATCGTGTTGGGATTTACTTGAAAGAACCTGTGTTTTCCCATGGGCAATTATATGTTGCTTTGTCCCGGGTTAGGTCAGCTTCCCACTTAAAAATTCTTCCTTGTCCCTCCCCAACAGAAAACATTGGTCCATTTAGGACAAAGAACATAGTATACAAACAAATTCTCCACTCTTCAGCTCCTCTACCCACCCCCAGGTCATTCCTTTTGTGACTACATTCGTTTACTCAGTATTCTGTCCATCTGCTTCCTTTTTCATTATTCATTTCATATGTGTTCTTTTATGTTCAGTTGTTGCCCATGAAGAGACATTTACATTTTTACTAATGCATGTTAGAAGAGTCTGTGCGCAATTCATCCGTTCTCTTCATGCATCAGTTTTCCTTGAAAGGTATTTCTCTCTTTGTTTGTAGGTGTTGTTGCTTCCTGTTGTTGCGTTCCATACTTGTTGGGATTTACTTTTGTTTTCGTACACCGTGCTAACAGTAATCATTTTTGTTTGTTTGTTATCCTTTCACTTGTTAATCTGGGGTGTTTGCAGGGTTTTAGAGTGTCTCATTTTAATTCAGAAAATACCTACTAATATTAATTACTGATATCGATTTTTCGATTTCTTTAGAATCATTATTTCTAATTCCTGTGGATATTAGGGAATGTATGCCCACAGACTTGTAAGGTCTTAATCTTTGCATCTGTAGGTCTATTCCACAGAGGAAAGCAAAATTCGTTGTTGTTTGCTGTGATGGAAGTTCAGCTCTTAATTGAGTCTTTGCAATAAACAGTGCTAGAGAACAGCTTCCTACCAATGAAGTTGCAGTAAGTACGCGTTGTTTTAAATGTATAGTTTGTATGTGAGTTTGCTGTGAATTTTTCCCCTGAATTTCCCACCGATAACCACCCATAATAATTGTTTTGTTTCATTTTTGCCCTGTTTCTGTATGTTCCTAAACAAGTCTGGAAAAAGGAGCAGCTTCTAATGGATCCAAACCTCGGTATGTAATTGTTCCTTTATGTTGTTTTGTCGTTAGTTTTATGCTTCTCTATTCTAAAATCATTTTGTTTCATTGGTCAGAGTGATAACCACAAAATACAATATTTGGTCATTTACTCTAAAGTTCATTTGCTCCGTTGCCCTCCCTGGCATGGTCATCATCTTAGGCTTTCCTGTGAAGTATGATATTTGGTAAACATTCTACCTAGATTTCCATTATTGTTGCTGGGTTTCTTTTCCTTTCAGCACATCAGATTTTGCTTGTGAAAGTGAACTGTTTGGTTTTACATTCCACGAAACTTTCCATTATACCTACTGGGTTTCTTTTCCTTTTTACTAGGTCGCTGACCATTTCGCATCTGCTGTGATGGTGATTCCTCGTGCTACCTGTGCGTTGTAGAGTCTCTTTCATTTACGAATCCTTCCTGTTGGTTTTTAGCATGGAAGTCCAATGTCACTGCACCCACACAAAGGTATGACCATTTACTTATGTTTCCAAATCCAGTTCCCTCGGGACACACCCACACAAAAAGGACAAATTGATTCCCTATACCAACTATACTTTCATGATGTCTTGGTCTCATCTGCTGCTAAACTCTCTATCGTGTTTATTCATCAACTACATGTTGTTGCATGTCTATTTGTCCTGTGGTTTGCAACTCCCATCTGTGTGCTGGTATTTTAATAATTCCGGCTGATATCTTGACGTTGTTGCTGTTGTTTCTGTTGGTAACAAATTAAGGTAGGGGCTTGCCTGGGTGCAACCAGAGGCATTTTGTTGCGTGGTGGAAGTAGCCTGGAAAACTCTTCAACAGTAAATGCTGTAGTGTGTGGCAAAACTGGAACTTTAATTCTTGGAAGGGCTTCTGTGAGTAAAGTGGTTACACTGTAACACAAGGCCCTGCGGTAAATACAGAATAGTTGAGTTGAAATTTTTCCATTCTTACTATTTAGTTTATCTATTTTCCTTTGGGGCCTAGCAGTTAATTTGCTCTTTAGCTTTTTTTAGCAGAAGTTTCTGCATCACAGAGCATCAGTTATTCCATCAGTTAATCCTTATTGTAAAAAAATTTATCCGACTCTTTTAATGTTTGCTGGTTGGCATAGGCCTACTGGTTGATGTCAAATATCATCGTGCATTTTTTCCTGTCGTGTGCTTACTATGCTTATCTTTATGTACCTGTCTGTTTTATCATTTAGTTGAGTTAATCTTTGTTTCCCCTCACCCTGATAATTAGCCCGTGCCCATGCAGACCAACTACGGCTTCGCCTCATAAATTGGCAGAAAGTGACATTCTTACATTAGTTGCTGGAGTTAAATTGAACGCAATTCATCCTATTGGAAAAGCAGTTGTGTACGCTGCGAGGGCTTTGAACTGCTGACATTTTAAGGTACATTTGTTCTGGGTCAGACAGCCAATGTGCATTGATTGTAATAGTCGAGGCATTAAAGCCATCGTTTCCTCAGTGTTAATACTGATGCCAGCTTCTTCCCCATGACAATGAAGGCCCACTGTGATATGATTTCGTGAACAAAACTTATATGATATTCTCTTAATCACATTTTCTCTTCAGAACCAACAGTCTGATTTGAGTAGTTGCTGGAACATTTGTCGACAAACTTGGGCCTGTGGATTGTGTCAGCTGTTGATGATAAAAGAGTATCTGTTGGTACTTTCGAGTGGGTTAAGAGGTAAATCTCCCAGCGTTTACCTTTCAAATGTGTCAACCATGTTTTGCTTGGAGGAGTTGTAACCCTATCTGTAATCACCTCCTTCACCAGGCCTTTGCCTCGCATACACGGGTGAAGGCAGCAGGCCACAACAGTCATGCGGCAATGCCAGTGCTGCGTTTACTTATATATTTTTTAGCCTAAGAAACTTGATCTTGAAAAGGTAGATATTGAATTTGGCTATTAGCGATTTTTCCTAACATCAGAGTGAAGGAGAGCAAGTGAAAAGTGGACAACCAGACCATGAAATGCTTTTATTGTAGGTTGGGATATGGATCTAGGAGAACTATGCCTGAGACTAAAGCATAACACAAAGAAGAACTGTGCTAACGACTAAAGCACAGAAAAAAGGATATGAACAAATTTCTGTCAAAGTTGTTGTCGTGCATCTGCCTGCCAAGGAATTGCTGCTCCGTCTACTCAACTAACCTGAATCGTTTTGGCACAAGGCGTCTCAAACGGGTGTTCTTTAATGTTTTTGGGCACAACTGCTGAACAAATAAATGTTGTTGCCAATTGTCATCCTGCATTTTTCCTAAAAATATTGTTCGCCCCTGATATATTACACTTTGCATCCCTGCTGTACAATGACAGCCTATTATTGTTTATGCAAAATTACATTTTGATCACTTCCTTCCATAGTTATCTTTTCTGCCCCTGCTTATTTATTTATATTCATTATAAGCGCTGTCAATTATTGAGTTATTCAGTACCAACATAAGATAAGTAACTTCATAGAAATCAATTTAACTCCCTCCATATACTTATTATGTCACACCCTAACATTTAGCCGTATGTTTCTCCACAAGTTTCAATAATATATTCCAGACAACATACTCAGCATAGATTGTCCCTGAGATAAACCAGACACCACAGATTTAATACAACAAATATTTCAAAAACTGTAGCTAATCAATGTCGATGTCGTGGATGTCCATTTACAAGAAAATTGCTTAGTTCTCTATTCCTTACATTGTTTTGCTTCAGGTGCTGCAGGCCAGACAATTTTTAACTTTAATTTACGAACTTCACCATGGAATCTGAAAAATACATATTCATTTGTAAAGCTGTACATCAAAGTGGTGTTGTCATCATCCATATTAACCTCCCAATCAACCCAGTGAGCCGGCCATCATTGCACATATCCCACATTTATGAAGCCAAATTTAAGAATTTTTGCATTTAAAGGTCAATATATCTTTTACATAATTGATATTATTTGTAGATAAAAATAATCCAAATCTGCTGGTAGATTCAACTGTTACAAAGCTTTACCTTCAATTATTTCTTTTCCCCATGGGCAGTTGTCCATCCAGAGCACGCTGTGTATCGCACAGCTGCAAATTGCTAGTATATATATATGCATTCAGTGATCACATATTGGGTAATAATTTGTGGTTGTCGATCCAAGTGAAAGTGGAGTGTCGAATTACCATTTGGTTCTGAATTATAGCTAGCTAGTATTTGGTCTACATTGCTATATTGCTATTAATCTTGACTACTGCCATTCCAGATCTTCATTCATTTAAATTTTCTTTTATCCAATTATTATTATAGTAATAATCTCATCAATTTATCATATTATCCAAAAGATCTCTTTTTATTTCAACCGTTGATAAATGCGACATGTTAGAATTATGTATTGAAGGTTGCCAATGCCCAATAACGTGTTTCTTTATCAAGATTGTATCAAAAATATCCATGGGAATGTGAATTGACTTTAGCTTTAGCGTTCGAATTCTCAACTTACAAACTTATAGTTTTTTTTTTTTTTTTTTTAAAGCCAAGAGGCCGGAGCAAACTTATAATTTCTTTTGAAGATTCGAATCATCAACCTGTGGCCCTTTTTTTTCGGAAAAAGTAGAGGGCCGAAGCCATTTATTAACCCATATTTTTCATATTCATTACCCTTTATAATTTATCTTACGCCACCATTCTTTAAACAAAAAGTTTTGTACTCCATGTAACTTTTTTTTTTAAAAAAAAGTATTTAATATCATCAATATTTTATCGTTATGGTAGTGTATGTAATAATATACTAGTACGTACTATGTATTTGCTCAATTATTGTACAGTTTTTATCTGCCACATGATTGTAAGAATTAAAACGAAATTTGTGACGAATGTTTATGTGGTTGAAAGTTTTAGGTGTGTACTAGCTATTTCAAGATGGAGAAAAATTAGAATTGAGGTTTTTATATATTTTAAGGTTCGATCCGCATTTTATAAACACGAAAATAAAAACACTATAAAAAGAGGGGATCAAAAGCACTACAAGAATTATTTTTATTTACTAGCTACTGAATTTAATCGCGCGAATTTAACTGCTAATTTTGTTAGTGACCAAATTTGAGTTTAATAACCAATTTTTGGATCGTTACAAGTGAAAAATTAATACTCAGTAAACAGTAAAATGATTGGGGGAGCTTTATAGTTGTCAATTGTATAGTACTTGACATCCTAAAGTTAATTTGGGAATATGAGTTAAGGATATTCATATATAGAAATTGGCAACCCTACTATTAATTAATCAATCACACTCCCAAAATGAATACATATATATATATACACGTCTTGTTGGGCATTTTAAGTTTTCAACCAGTGCTTGATATTTTTAAAATTCAAAAAAAAAATCTTCTAACATTAGGTGCCTATGTTTGTCCCTCTAGGCGTCTACTCCAGTGTTTTCCCGGCCACAACATGGCATGCATTAAATATTGAATTCATTTTTATAATGAAATAAACTTAAATTATAAGTATGAATAAAATCAACAGCACGAGCAGAAGTGGTGATTATATATATATATATATATATATATATATATATATATATATATATGCATTAATACTCTTATAACCATACATGGAGAACATTGTTGAAATGGTATGTTGTGTTACGTTGTTAAAATTCTTGATTACTCCGTATTTGATAAGTAATTCTTTATATTTATTAACTTAGCTTGTTTATAAATATTTAATAAGTGGAGATGATGACTTAGCTCAAGTGGTTAAGTTCCTTTATTTCCAACGGAATGTTGGATCGGAGGTTCGATTCCCCACCGGCCCCTATCACTCCCTTTTATTCCCTTTGTAATTGTGTAGCATGGACTTCCATTATCCCTTTTCCAGGCCTTCAATGGCTCCTAAAAAAAACATTTAATAAGTTTATACAAGCATTTAAGCTATAAAAATAAACACTTATAAACACAAAAAATAAACACATAAAAAAATTAAAGGGGGCTTAATATTGGCTTTAATATAGATAGAGATATATGTGTATGTTACCATGAATGTTGAATAAAAACATATAGTGAAGAATGAAAGGATTCATTGTCCCTTTATATATATGATCATGAATAAAAGAAAGGAGAGTGGACTGAAAGTTGTGGCAAAAACAAGTAGTAGAAATAGAGTTGGGTGGAAGTCATGTTACCCAATTATTATTATTATTATCAAGGGCTGGTTAGGGTTTCTTTCTTGTTCCATGTTAGGTCAATTTTAGAGCATGCTTTGCCTCCCCAATTTTGTGCCTCACTCTGACCCCTTGCCTTCCATCTTTAGCTCTCGCTCTTTCGGACAACCATTCAAATTCCATTACCAATTGCCAAACCTTGTCCAAATTCGAATTTCTGGTACCCACATTATTATTATTGTTGTTATCATTACATGCATATCATTGGATCCACTGTGCAACTAATGGTTTAATTCAATTCGCACACAGCTTTGGAAACCACTTTAATTATTTGAGTGTGTGTGTACATGTACATTCAAATCATCATTAATTATATATAGGACGAATCACCTGATTTTAAAAGTAATAGTAATATAATAACATTATATTCTCGTAGCGAATAAGAAAATAAAAAAGCTACTATTAAATTAAAAAAAAAAAATTGACTACTTATTTAAAAAACATGAAAGTATGTACGAAGATGGTCACCAAAAAGAAGTACGTACGAAGATGCATGATACAGTATAAATCTTGTGATTTTTTTTCTACATAAAATTTAAGTCCAACTATCTCATCAATTTAGTTGATTTCCATCAGTTCACTAAATTAACCCAAGTGTATGTAAACCTTTCAATATCCACCAGATCCTTAAAAAATAATCTTCGGTTTAATATGACATAATAAAAAAAATTAATTTTGGGTTCAATATGACATGAAGTACCTCGTATACGCAAATTAACACAGGTGTTATTTCTGTTGGGACATTCAATTCAAATGTACTGCTCACGCCAGGCCCTGCTTATAAATAAATTAATAAAGAAAAAAAAAGGGTACAGTATTTCCCATTCAAGCAAATTAGTATAATGTTATATATGAGGTGATAAAATTTGATTTGGCCAACAGATTAAACAAAAAGATGTATGATTTCAACATTACACGTGCAGGCTAAGGCACAGCACACATTAGCTACATACTCTGACCATGACACCTTTTAATCCTTTGTCTTGCCATTATATATTACCCTTTTGTGAACTCGCCATATAAAGTTACCTTTTTAACATATACTAATATTATAAATTAATAATAATGGAAAATTCATGCGCAAAGTTACGTTGAATAAATACTAGTATATGTTGAGAGAAGGAAATGCTGTAGCAGATGGGTTAGCCAAAATGGGAGCTGATGATGAGCAGTTCTTCATGATCTGGGCTTATCCACCCGATCCTCTGATACCGTTTCTTTCTACGGATGCTGTGGGGACTTGGTTCCCACGGCAATGGATGTTTCTTTTTATTTTGTTAGTTTCTTGTATTTTTCTAACCTTCATTGGCTGTAAAGCAAAAAAAAAAAGGTACTAGTATATACTTTTGTTGTTTTTTGTTTTCCCTCGTCATATTTTAATTAAAACAAATAAGATGGGGTTAGATAGGATTAGGAGTTTAGGACCCCAATAATAAGAATACATGATGATACATGCAATGTGACCACCTTTCACATGTATTTGTACATGCACGAAACTTTTTGTACGACTAGTATATATATATATATATTTATATACATAATTAATTAAATCTGAATACTCCAAAATGTTGTCCCTTATCCTTTGAATTAATATGGAGTTGTTAACCGAGAATTTTGATTGGACAATATTTGAAGAGGATTACAAGGATTACTAAGAGAATTACAAGAATTTAAACAAAGCTGTAAAGGAATGGAAAATTTTGCAGGAAATGTAAAAGCAGGAATTGAACTGCAGGATAAAGCAAATGCAGAAAAATGAAAGGAAATCCTCTGAGGATGGGTGTGTGTTCGATGCCCCTGTTCTCTGGAATGCCTCTCTCCTTTTATAGGAGGACTGACCCTCAGACGCATGCAGGCGACTTGACGCATGAGGCACGCGGGCGGCTGATTGACAGGCCTTCTTGACTTTCTGCGACGGAGGCGGCGCACGCGAGGCTTCTGTGACTGGCGGCATACGGCGCACGCGAGGCTTCTGTGATTGGAGGCATACGGCGCAGGCGACTTCTGTGACAGGGCACGCGGCACGCGAGATGATGACTTGATTGACAGTTCCTTGGTTATTATCCGGATATATCTTAAATTGGCTCGAGCCAATAAATTGACCCTTTTGGAAGTGCGTTATCTTTTCCGGATATATTTTCACGGATTGGGCCTCCGGATAAATTTTCACGGACTGGGCCATGTAAAACTTGGATATAAATTTTGTTGGGTTAACAGATGCCCCCCTCGCGCATTTTGTCTGATTAGTATTTTAAGACAAATTTGCGCGTTTAATTTTGGAATTTTTGGCCCATTAGGGCCCATTAGGGACAAAACCCTACATATAAGTAACTTCTAAGCCTCCATTCATTCATTTTCTTTTCAAAATTTTTCTTTCCTCCTCTCTTCTTCTCTTCTTCTCTTCTTCCTTTACCGGCCGTCGGAAATCACCGCCGTCGCCCAGATTCCGACCGTAGAAATCGTCGCCGGACGTCGCTGGAAGCCGTCGAGGCCGCCGCGCCGCCGCCAGGCCGCCCACGCTCGGAAGCCGCCGCCAGGCCGCCCCTGCAGGCCGCCCATCGCCTCCGCCTAGGCCGCCCCGGTGCCTCCGCCTAGGCCGCCCGGTGCCTCCGCCCAAGCCGCCTGCTGCCTCGCCAAGGCCGCCCAGCCAAGCCGCCTGCCTCGCCAAGGACGCTCCGCCTGCCAAGGCCGCCCCGCTGCCAAGGCCGCCCCGCCTCGCCAAGGCCGCCTCCGCCTCGCCAAAGGCCGCCTCCGCTTCGCCAAGGCCGCCTCCGCCTCGCCAAGGCCGCCTCCGCCTCGCCAAGGCCGCCTCCGCTTCGCCAAGGCCGCCCCCCGCCTGCCCAGGCCGCCTGCCTGCCAAGGCCGCCGTGCCTCCGGCCGCCCAGCGCCCTCACGAAGCCGCCTCCACGCGAGCCGCCCACGCCGCCTCCACGCGAGCCGCCTTCCGTGTCAAGGCCGCCGCGAGCCATACGAAGGCCGCCTGCCTGCCTTGCCTAGGCCGCCCAGCCCTTGGCCGCTTTGCCTAGGCCGCCCAGCCCTTGGCCACCTTGCCTTGAGGCCGCCCGTTGTTCGAGGGCATCTGCTTGCAACCAGTTCTCCCTTATTTGCTTCTTATTTGCTTCATGGACCAGGTTAGTGGATTGTCCTTCATTTTCATTTTGCTGTACATACTTTGGTGGAAGCTTATCACTTGTGTGGAGGGATATCATGGAGGTTGATGAGCATTTTGGCATGTTAGGATTATGGGGAGAGATGTTGGACTGAATTTTGTGAACTTTGCCTGCTTCTGTTTAATTCATGTGCATATAGTAGATTCATGTCTCCCATGCATGTTCGATGTCACAGAATATAGCAAGATTACTCATTCTTACTCGTTTGTGGCAATTCCTATATCTGACATAGGACTTAGAGAACATAGAAGATAGAAGAGGATGAGATAGGACTAAGAAAACATAGAATACCACGTTTAGGTGTCGGGTTACCCTAGAGTTGCTTCTTTAGTCATCACACTCATTATTCATGACATAGGATCTAGTAAAGAACACTCCCCGGGCTGCCACTTCATTGGCTCAGACCGCCCCTCATCAGCCCGGATCCTCCTCGGCCGCCGCTGTTCATGCCGCCTTTCCTGTGACTCAGGCCGCCTCCGATCGTCGCCCCGAGTCGTCATTGACCGCCACTCAGGGGCCATCAGCCACCACTGACCAGGCCACCATCTCGTCAGCTCGGGCCGCCCGAAGTCGTCAGCCAGGGCAGGCCGCTGTTCCCTTGACCGGATTTGCTGCCTTGTCGCGCGGCATGGCTTTTCAGGTTAAAATGGCTTGATTAGCACCTTCTCACGTTAACTTAAATTTTGTTAACCGCTTGACTTATCCGGGTAACTATGTATGGCACAGGACATTGCCAGGTCTACACAGCCGCATTTTGTTCAGGCCGTCACCCCTAGTACTGCTCAGGCCGCCACTTTGGCTCCCCCTCTGGCTATTCAGGTTTGTCTGCTCTTGATCTGTTTGTTTCGTTGCCTATATTCTCATCCCTTAATCTCATGCTTGTTTTTCTCATCTGCAGCGTCCGCTTATTCCGGATTCTGACGGTGAGGCATACGAGTTCGATCGTCGGCAGGAGTCAGAGCTTTTTCTTCGGCCGTTTCATAGTACGCCTGAGCGCGCGAATGATTCGAGACGGTTTTTATCTTGCAAGTTACTTGTCACCGAGGCCGCCTTTACCAGTACCCTTGTGTCTCGCACTAAACCTATTAAATCTCAGCCTCAGCATTCTGGTATTTCTACCTCTAAGCCCAAGGCTAAAGTTCCCAGGACTCAGATTGACGATGACAGCAACCTAGGTCAGTATACTTCATGGGTGCATCGGATGTCGGGTCGCACTTCTGATTGGCGTGAGTGGGGGATTGATGAGGCCATCCGTCTATCTACTAAGCCTGTGGTGATAGACCATCGCTTACTTTACTATCTTATGGGCTTCTGGAATTCTTCTGTTAATGCTTTTCAGCTTCCCTGTGGATTTGTCGGCCCTACACTTCTTGATGTGGTGATGATCACGGGGCTTCGTGTGGTCGGATCGGAGTTGACCCAGTCCGCTGTTGATGACCCTAGACTTGGTGTGTCGATTTGCCCTAAGGGCAAAGAGGCCAGGCGATACCCGGCTTACATTGTGCACAATAAGACGTCAGGGCCTTATCCTTCTACGCGAGACGAGCACGTAGCCTTCCTTTTATTGTGGTTTAGCCGGTTTGTTATTTGTTCCAGTGCACGTACTGTTCTTAGTACTGCACTGCCCCTCGTCTTAGGGCTTATGAGTACGGAGACTCGAGCTATAGGCTCCTACTTCCTCGGCACTCTGTTTAGCGGCATGGCTAAGCTTTCTGATAAGCTGGCCGAAGGACTAGATCCCTCTACCACTGCTTCTGGGCCGCTATGGTTCTTGCAGTTATGGGTCCAGCTATATTTTCCCCAGCTGTTTACAGGGGTACTACGCCCTAGTCCGCAGGAGGTTTCGGAGGGTGATCCGTTAGGTGAGATATTGGCTGCTCAGTCTGTGAGTATTAGCCGGGATGGCCTTCTGAACCGAGATGGTCTGGGGATTATCCACTGGCTTTATCATTATCGGCCGTCCTACCATGACTTATTTGTTTATGCCTCCATTCCTCGGTTGCTGGCTACGCTGATATGTCTCCCTACTCATCCACGTGGCATTCATGGGGAGTTTACATGGAATATCAGCATGAAACCTCACATGCTTTTGAGTGGGGTGAAGAGGACTGACGCTTATAACCCTTTCATCGCTGAGCCTTATTGCCCTCACCTGCTTGCTCGCCAGTTCGGCTGCCACCTCGGGCTTCCTCGCCGGGTGAAGTGGCCGACTCGTTTTACCAGGAAGGAGAGGATGACACCCGCAGTTATCAAGGCTGTGATAGCCTTTTCGTCTCGTCTGACGCTCTCCAGCTATCTCCCGTTTACTCCGACTGGATCGCTGGCTGCTGGTTTTATGGCGTGGTGGACGCCGTACATCACTTCTATTTTGCCGCCCTATGATCAGCTGGCGTCTCGTTTTGGAGATTCAGCTCCTTCGCGTCAGTCTCGTGTTTCAGCTTCCCGCGGTGGTCTCTCGAGATCCAAGAAGTCCCGGTCTGGTCCAGCCTCTTCCTTCCGTAAGCGTCGAAGAGGTATGTTGAATCATTTCATTGTCAATACAGCGCTTCATACACTGCTCCTTTTTATGCTGTTTCTTTGTCTGCAGTTGATGAGGATGCTTCAGTTAGCGCCGAGCGGTCTGGTTCTGACGAGGAAGATGCCAGTTCTAGTGATGATGGATCACGCTCAGGTGATCAGGAGGGTCATGAGGGTGACGAGGAGGACCATGAGGATGAGTCGGTAGACCCCTATGATGATGATGATTATGGCCAGGCGGATGATCATGTTGCTGATATTCCTGTGGCTGCCAATCCCAGGCACCAGATGATAGACGCAGTGACGATTGGCGCTGCGGATTCCTTGCCTGCAACTACTGCCGACCAGGTATGTTTTGCCACTGTTAGACTTTTTATTTGCATTTCTCTTTTTAGTATCGTAATGACATCGCGCTTGACCACTCAGGTTGATCCACGCTCCTCTCGGTCTGCGATTGGCTCGGCTGGTCATGAGTTGGTTCCACAGGTATTTCTTGGTTGTCTTCCCTCTCATTTTATGCTTATTTTGTTTAAGCAATGCATTCTAAGGATATTTGTGTCCTCCAGGCTCCTCCTGCAGATATTATTCAGGCTGCAGATCACATTTTCCAGACTAGTCAGGTTGGCCCTTCGGTGATCCCTCAGGTATTTTTATTGATTATGTCGTTTCCGTTTTCCTTTTCCAAGGACATGTTTTAAGGATCTCCCTTTCTAGCTTCCTATGGACCAAGCAGACCATCCTACTACTGCTGCTCCTATTACTTCAGCTGATTCAGTCGCGCCGCTTCTTCCGGTATGGCTCACTTCAGCTTTTGTGGTTATGAGATTTTTCTTAGCATATACTTATGTGAAGCTGTCTTCAGGTACCCATGATCCGTGCTTCAGTCCCAGCGACCTCTCTGCCAGGTCCTTTGGTGTCTACTCCTACTGACCGGGTTGTTTCATCATGCGAGGCGTTTGACCGCCTTCTATCCACTCATGTTGATCGGCTCTCCACTGATGTGTTCTCTAGTCTTGATCGCCTGTTAGACGATGTCAGCGCAGTTTCTGCCTTTACTGAGGATGCTGACTTTCTCAGCTTTTCAGAGCGTGTTGCTGATTTAGCTGTTTCTTATCCTGCTTTCAGTAGCTCTGCAGATCAGTCTGCTCATGATCTGACGCTGCTTGATGACCTCGAGGCACGATACCGCGAGGTTTGTCTTCAGATAGAGGCTATCCACCCTCAGCGCGAGCAGTTGTCTACTGATCGCGGGGTTAGAGAGAGTCGTAGATCCCATCTTAGGGACGTTGCTTTGCGAGCAGAGCGTGATATTGAGGAGGCAGAGCGTTTCATTCTTGAGAGGAGGCGTATCCTTCAGGAGGCTAATGAGGAGCTTGCCACCTTAGAGCCTGTCTTGGCTGATATTTCTTCCCGAGCTGCTGAGTTAGAGACTTCCTATGGTCGTTTAGCCGCAGATGAGCGTGATTTATCGGCTGAGTTATCGGGAGTTCGGACCCGTCGGCTTCGGTTGTCGGTTCGCGCTCGTGCTTCGGCGGCCGCACTTCTTCGTCTGACGGACATGTTCGAGCGCACTCGTGATCAGTGGGCCCTTATGCGTCAGCGTATACTGGGTGGTGTTAGGCAGCTTCCTCTTCCTTAGTTTTTTTGCACTGTTTCATTTTCAGTACACTTTTGGGTCAGCCCATCGGCCTTGTGGTGGGCAACTCTTGCCTTTACTTTGGGATATTACTGTTACTTGGCCACTTTTGGCCGAGCTTGCGACTTGGCCACTTTTTGATGCACTTTGCGTTTCTTATTCAGATTCCCACACTGATGGATAAAACACTTTAAGGTATTTCGCATTTATACTCTGTTTGTGTTCTTGGCCATCGATGTCCATCAGTTTGTATGCACCATTAAGTAGTCTTTGCGTAACAATGAATGGTCCTTCCCAATTTGGAGACCACTTGCCTGTTTCATTGCCACGCACCCCCGAGGGTAGAATCACCTTCCATACTAGGTCTCCCTCGTTAAAAGTTTTGCCCCGAACCCTCTTGTCGTAATGTCTCGCCATTTTCATCTTTTGGCGACGGATATTTTCTAGAGCGGTCAGCTTGTCTCCGTCTGCTGTCTCCAATTCTTGCAGCATGGCCTCTTCATATTTAGATAAGTCTAAGTGATGCTGATGAGCCACTCTTAGAGAAGGAACTTGTTATTTCCAAAGGCAAAACGGCGTCATGACCATATGTCAAGTAGTACGGCGTAAACCCTGTAGCTGTGGATCTAGAGTTTCTGTAAGCCCATAGAACCTCTAATAAGGTCTCATGCCATTTCCTAGGCTTTTCGCCTATCGCCTTTTTGATCATACTTATTAAGATCTTATTGGTGGCTTCAGCCTGACCATTTGCTTGGGGATAGTACGGAGTAGAATGATAGATGCGGATTCCAAACTGCTTGGCAAAAGCTATAAACTTTTCGCCAGTGAACACTGTACCTTGATCGGCAGTGATTGTTTGGGGAATCCCAAATCGATGTATGAGCTCAGTCACGAACCTAATTACATCGCTTTGGTCGATTTTCTTCATTGGCCATGCTTCTACCCATTTGGTGAAGTAATCAGTGGCCACTAGTATGAATGCATGGTTTTTGGATGACGGTGGATGAATTTTTCCAATGATGTCCATCCCCCAGCCACGGAATGGCCAAGGCTTAATGACCGTGTGTAATTCTTCCGCCGGTACCCTTTGAATTGGGCCGTGCTTTTGGCAAGCCTCACACCCGCGAGCATATGCGATACAGTCCTCCATGATTGTTGGCCAAAAGTATCCATGACGGTGGATGCTCCATCTCATGCTCGGCCCTGCCCGATGAGAGCCGCATATCCCCTCATGGACTTCTCCCATAACCAACTTAGCATTCTCGGGGCCTATACACTTGAGCAATAATCCATCAACCGCCCTTCGGAATAGTTCGTCATTGACCAGCACGTACCGCAGAGCTTTTACCTTTAGTGAGTTATCTCCCCCAGATGACGGGTTCTCGAGGTACTGTATGATTTCGGTCCTCCAATCACTACTCTCTTGTTGGTCTTCAGGTTCACTTGTGATGGCGGCAATGTGTGGTGCCCCCCTAGGGTGACAAGACTGCCAGCCTGAAGCAAGTTGTGCAGCCTCGTTGGCCTCTTGATTTTGGCTTCTGGGTACATGTGTGATGGTAGCGTCCGAAAACTTGCTCAAAAGTTCTAGTGCTGTCTCATAGCACTTAATCAATCTGGGACTCTTGCATTCATATTCTCCGGTTAACTGCTTCAGGATGACTTGGGAGTCTCCAAAAATTGTAATTGATTTCGCACCTTTAAGCAATGCAGTTTCGAGGCCGAATATCAAAGCTTCGTATTCTGCTTGATTGTTGGTGGTGCCAGGCTCTAACTCCCGAGCTAGCTTCCAATGTTCCCCAAGAGGACTAGTGATTGTAATGCCGGCCCCCGAGCCGCTGCTTGCACAAGATCCATCAAAGGTTAACTCCCAAGGTTCGAATCCTATAAAGGAAGCTCCTCTGGGATCCTCTAACAGAACCAACGAAGGGTGTTGAGCTAAGAAATCAGCTAAAGCTTGTCCTTTGACTGCCTTTTGAGGAACGTGTACAAGGGTAAAAGGACTGATCTTCATAGCCCACTTAGCTTGTCTACCCTTCAATGCTGGTTTGTGCAAAAGGGTTTTCACCAAGTCAAAGGGAGCCACTACGTGGACTGTTCTTGGCAGCATGTAGTGTTCTAACTTGTTGCAGGAGTATACTAAGGCGTAGCACAACTTTTCTAATGCAGTATATCTTACCTCTGGCCCTTGTAGAGTCTTGCTAAGGTAATAGATAGCCCTCTCCTTGCCGCCTTCATCGTCCTGTGCAAGCAAACACCCGATAGATTCTTCAGCGGCCGATACATATAGTTTCAAAGGTATTCCAGGTTGTGGCGGCACTAATACTGGAGGATTGACCAATGCTCTTTTTATTTCTTCGAAGGCTGCTTGATGCTCAGTCGTCCAGAGAAACTTCTCGCTCTTTCTTCCTTTAAGCAAGGTAGTGAACGCTTTCATCTTGCCGGCAGCATTGGCAATGAATCTCCTTAGAAAATTGATTTTACCCATCAATGACTGCAATTCTTTGAGATTGGTTGGTGCACGAGCCTCCATAATGGCCTTAGCTTTGTTCTGGTCTACCTCAATGCCCCTCTCATGTACCAAGAAACCTAGGAAATTCCCTGCTGCCACTCCAAAGGCACACTTAGCTGGATTAATTTTTAATCCATGCTGCCTCATTCGGATGAAGGCACTTTCCAGGTGAGCCAGGTGTTGGCCAAATTCACATGATTTTACTACTATGTCATCAATGTACACTTCAAGTGTGTGACCGATTAAATCATGAAAAATCATGTTCATGGCCCTTTGGTATGTTGCCCCCGCGTTTTTTAATCCAAAGGGCATGACTACCCATTCAAAGATGACGACTGGCCCTGGGCAGCGAAAAGCTGTTTTATGTACATCATTTTCAGAAATGAAGATTTGATTGTATCCAGAATAACCATCCATTAACGATAAAAACTTGTGGCCGGCGGCCGCATCAACAAGCATATCGGCCATAGGCATCACATATTCATCCTTGGGTGTTGCCAAGTTTAAATTTCTAAAGTCTATACAGACTCTTAATTGACCGTTCTTTTTTATGACAGGTACAATATTTGCAAGCCATTCCACATAACGACAAGTTCTAATATAACCTGCTTTAAGAAGTTTCTCGATTTCGGCCTTTATTTTTGGGATGGTGTCTGGGTCGAATCGTCTTGGCGGCTGTTTATGAGGTCTGAATTCTGGGTGCGTTGGCAACTTATGTTCCACTAGCTCCCTTGATAGTCCTGGCATATCTGTGTATTGCCACGCGAAACAATCCTTATACTTATGAATCAACTCCACTAGCTGGCGTCGCTTTTCATCCGATAATGACGCACTGATCTTGGTCAACTTTGGTTCCGCCTCTGTCCCGAGGTTGATGTCTACAAGTGGTTCATTGGCTTCCGGACTAGGCAACGTCCGCTTTATGGGAGATGGCCACTCAGATGGCCGAATGTCAGTTGGGTTTTTGGACTTGATTTCGGCACCCATCATTATTTCAGTGTTGGCGAGCCGCTGCAACAAGTCTTTATAAATGTCGGAGCTGCTCATCATGCAGAGCATGATGCTTCATGTCGGCTATCTGCAGAACGTAACTTGAAGCCGCTTGTTGTGAAATCAATGGATTCCAGATCTATATTCATACCAATTAAGGCTGATGTAGGTTGGATGTCTTCTAAGTAGAAGATCGCCTCATCATTGTTGGCGTCCGGTCCTGCGAAGGGTTGAGGATCTGTGTAACACCCCAGATTTTTATCAACGTCCAAGGGAATAAAAATTTATTCCGATCAATGTTGAAATATTTCCGAGAAGAAGAAAATAATTTATCACAATAAATTATTGCTCGGAAATGAAACGCCGATAGATTTAAATTCAAAATGGAATAAAAGAGGGAAAGGAAGCCCGAAGACATTCCATGAATCGAGTAAAAATAATTGGAGTTAAGATTATAAAGGAAAAGAATTTTAATTCCAAGAACCCGTGAAGTCGAATTACACGGGAATAAAAAGACGACGGATTAGAAGCCGACGAATCCGAGACCGACGGACTTAAGATCTCAAACATGAAGTTCATTTGAGTCAAGATAAACTTAAGATAAGAATTTATGACCCGAGAATGACCCGAAAAATCGAGCCCGAAAACGTAAGAGAATAGAAGTCCGAAAGAGAGGAGGAAAAGCACGACGGATCGCACGACCCCGCCCGGACCGAAGTCCAGGCGTGTTTGGCGCGCTGTCCGCGCGGGATTTGGGAGAACCCCGCGCCAACCCCGCGTGGGTCGACAGACGCGTTTGTCGCGTTCGGTGGCGCGCACCCGGCGCGGCTTTTGGCCGATTCGCGCGCCAACCCCGCGCCAAGGTCCTGACAACAGCCATTGTCGCGTTTTGGCGACTTTCTTGCCATATTCCTTGACCCCAAGGTTGGGAATCCGATCTATCACGGGAGGGAACATCATTTGGACGTTATGTAATCAATCATATCTCTATTTTCAGCCATTCTAATCAATCATTCACTCCCAAACTCTCCAAAAACTCTCTCTAAGCCAAACACCTTCCGGCGAACTTCCGGCGAACTTTCCGGCAACCAAATCCTACCAAGGTAGTGAGGAGATCAAGGATTTGCAAGCATTGGATTGTTGGTAAGGTGTCAATCAAGTTTCCTTATTGCTTTAAGATCATAATCAACCTTCTAACTTACGGATCTTTACTTGCAAACACGTTCGTAGCCAAAGGAGAAGAAGAACGTGTTGCGTAGATTCGTTCGTGGCGATTTTGGACAAATCGATCAACCTTAGAACGTTCAAGGAACTCACTCACGGTAAGTTAATAACTTACATATCAATACGGGTGGTTTGAAGACATCCGAAACATTGAATCTTAAACGAAACGTTAAAATTGAACCTAAAAACCCCAATCTACGTATTTTCTGAAATCCAAACAAAACTCTTACTTCGAGCGTTCAAACCTGAAAACTCAAAACTAAGATTTTGATCCTAAGATCTCAAGCTATATTGTGTAAAAATTTCAGAATTTTTCATCAAGTTTTGATACCCCAAATCAAGTCGGACATATTCTGCGTTTTAAGAACTTTCAAAAATTTACAGATTTCTTAACCGAACTTGATGAGCATATCTCTATCATTTCTAGTCCGATCCAATCTTTGAGTTCTAAACAAAAGTTGCATATAATCATGTCTAGTATGTGCATATAAAATTTCAGAATTTTTGAAGCTCATTTGATATGTTAAAAAGTCAAATCTTTGAGATGTGTCAAACCTGAATCCTGACAGCATACTATTTGAGTAGAAAACTTGATTTTTGACATGCTTCCCATCGTTTTTACTAAAAACTCAAAACATGAAAGTTGTTCATTGGGATGTTTTTGAGCTACTGTGAAAATTTCAGATCAATCGCCTAAGAAATGGATTTTTAAACTGAAAAGGCGTAAACTGTGTCATCGATCGATTTTTTGAAATCTTTTAAACAACGATCGAAATCTTGTGATACGATAAAGCTATATTTTTGAAAATCCCGTTATACTAAATTTGAAACAATATCGGTTACATAAAAATCAGGGGGTGAGTGCTCTGCAGTGTGCCCTCCTAATTGTGCAATTTGTGCCAAAACGGCTATGACTATCACGCGCGAAAAATCAACAAAACGGCATCTTATATTTGGCCTATCCTCTCGAGTGTATCCGTATGGGTTACTCGAGGCTCGACGGAGCGGTACTGGATATGGCATATTTGGTCACAAGAGACCAACTGCCTACCCTCTCGAGTGTATCCGTATGGGTTACTCGAGGCTCGACGGAGTGGTACTGGGTATGGCGTATCGGCTGCGGCCGCCGGATCACCGGCTAGATGAGATGTTACTTATGAAATTGGCTGAGGCCGCCGGATCACCGGCTAACTGTTACTATTGATATCTGCCGTCATTATTTTGGCCTATTCTCTCGAGTGTATCCGTATGGGTTACTCGAGGCTCGACGGAGCGGTACTGGATATGGCGTATTTGGTCACAAGAGACCAACTGCCTACCCTCTCGAGTGTATCCGTATGGGTTACTCGAGGCTCGACGGAGTGGTACTGGGTATGGCGTATCGGCTGCGGCCGCCGGATCACCGGCTAGATGATATGTTACTTATGAAATTGGCTGAGGCCGCCGGATCACCGGCTATCTATTGTTGAGATGATGGCGTAACGGGAAATATATTAAAAAGCTCAGATTTTATGAAATTGGCTGCGGCCGCCGGATTGCCGGCTAAAATTTAAATATTGTTTTGATGGTGGCGTATCGGTGAAAATTTTTAAAGCTCAAATTTTTATACTTACGGCATTAATCATGTTTTTAAATCATGTCTTAAATAATTGCCCATGCTTAAGTTTTAAATTATGAAACTTAAATGTGTCTTTAAAGTATGCATTATCTTCGCATTCTTTTTAAAATGTTTTTATGCATGGCAAAAAGATTTATCTTAATTACTAAAAATCTAACCCCTTTATTGTCATGTAAGGATTAACTTACTCAGTATTTTATAATACTGATAAAAACCGTTGTTCATTTTTTTTCTGTTACAGAGTACGAAGCATGATCATTCATTGGGGGATCATTTGGACACTTAGTTATTTATTTTACATGACTTGCATGAACGGGTCTGTTTAACCCGTGGTTTGGCCATGTCGGCCCTATATCTCACATTCCGCTGCATACACTTTACTTCCGCTGCTATTTTATATATTCTCGCTGCAACTCTGATGTAGTATTTTTAAATTATCTATGAATGGGCTACTTGAATATTTTAAATCCTGAAAAACCATAGCCTTACATCTCTATAGTAAGCTCGGAGAAACCGTGTCTTGCTAGAGAGGTGTGGCGGTGGCATCCCGGCCTGGGTTATCAAATCCGGGGTGTTACAGAGTGGTATCAGAGCCCAGCCTATTTTAAAGCTATTTATTTTAAAGAAAATATCTGATACCAAAGTGGTATCAGAGCCCAGACTATTTTAAAACTACTATTTTAAAGAGTTCGGAATATTTTTAAACTATTATTTTTAAGTGTTATTATTTTTAAAGTTATCATTTCTAAACTAGTAATATATTTTAAAGAACCCAATTATTATTTTGAAGTTAAGGCCCAAATTTTAGCCCAAAATTTTTTTTAGAGGCCCAAGATATTATCTTGGCCCAATAGCCTTGTTTTTATTTAAAGCCCAAATACATTATTTCTTTCGGCCCAATATAGTGGCCCAAATCTTTTATCCTTATTTTAATCTATCCATGGAATAAATTTATTTTTAAAACCCATGGATAAATAAATATATACATAAAATTTTTTTTTCGGGGGGGATCATCACTGCATGTGCATATTGCATTTCTATACCTTAGAGAACCTAGAAGCGTTATGTTGTAACCTAGATCTTTTCCTTGCGCTAGATGGCTAACCAAGACATGATGAACTTAATGATCAAAATGATGAACGCTCACTTTGATTCCCAACAAACCATACAACAAATGGAACATCGCATGGCCCAATTGGAGGCAAATCTGCACCATATGGGAAACTTAAGAGAGGCGGACCACCACCGCATAAACCAGCTCGAAGACCAAATCCAAACCCTTACTACACAAAATCTATGTTTAAAAGAGCTTGTTGATGCTCATGGGGATGACTTGAACCGCATTTTCGATGACCTACTACCGTCAAGTCCAGTGGAGAAAGATCCGGAAGAGGATCCTACCACTGTGCCGGAGGACGCCTAGAAACGATAGGAGGATCCTATTTTGGTATATCCTATCACTTGTACTAGAAATTCCTTTTAAGGAAAATAAAATGCAAGATTTATCTATTTAGATAAATTTAAATCCGAAATTATAAAAACATAAAAACACACGATGCATCAACTATGCAGTACAAACAGAGACATGCACGGAATCAGAGTAACGTCACAGTACAACATCCTAAAAGAAATACCAAACCAAGTCTAACTGAAAACGCAAATAAGAAATACTAAACCAACCGCTGCTAACACGAGTCTAGATAAAACATAAACAGGGAACATAGAGTCACTGATCAGGAGGAGGGAACCGGCGACGCATGTAGTCATCCATCTGACGCATGTAGGCGTACATGTCCGTCAAGGTGGCCTGCTGCTCCGCCTGTCTCACAGTGAGCGTGTCCATACGATCCTGATAGAGATCCATCCTAGCATCCAAGGCGTCAAAGCGATCCTGATAGTGATCCATCCTAACACCCAAAGCGTCATAGCGAGCCTGCCCAGCTGCAAACCCGGCATCCATACTGATGCGCATCTCCTGCATCATCTGGAGCATCTGCGTCATGTCCTGACCCCGCGGTGGAACCACACCCTGCTGTGGAACCACAGGAGGAGGAAGTGGTCGCTCAGGAGGAACAACTAAGATCAAACCACCATCCTCAGGATGCGGGTGCAGTATAGCCCGAGGCGCTCCACGACGCAAGGTGCTGCGCCGGGCGGCATAAGAAGGAACACGGTAGTGCTCACCTGGAGCTAAGGGATAGGGGTCCGTCTCGGGAGACGTGCGGATCCCCTGGGCAGCGCACAAGCCACAAATGAGGTGTGCGTGAGTAATCACCCTACTCCCTCGCCCCCGTCGTAAACCCCTCAGGTTGTCCGCGATGCAAGCGCCCACATTTACCCGGCCGCCCCGTGCGATAAAGCAGATAGTCTCAAAGACATGATCGATGACGATATGACTACGGGTGATCGGCCGGATGCGTCCTAACCAAAGCTGAGCAAGCACACGCCAATGAGCATCCAAGGATGTCAGTCGCAACTCGTGGGGTTCCCCAGTCCGCGGGGGTACCTCGGTACACAAGACACCCCAGGCAGGGGCATAAACCCGACCCTCTGGCTGCGGACGGAACACGCCATCATCTGGAAGGCCGAAATAGGTGTTAATCGCCCGAGCACTGAAGTCTAAGTAGCGACCACGAACCCAGACTCGAGAGAGGTCGTCGTCTACCCCAAGACCACTGATGTTGGCGATAACCTCCATGGCTAGATAGCCGGAGGCAACGCCCTCGGGAGGATGTGCAAGACCGGTCCACTGGAGATGCCCCAACACGGCACTGATCCGGTCATCGCCCATATGATCGGGATACAAGCCTCGCTCGGGAACGTAAGCCCTCTTCCGACGAAGCTCGTCGAAATAGAAGTCCTGGGAGGCCATCGTATGGAAACGGAACCGATCATGCCGGCGAGGACGTACCTCGTAAGGGAGACCCCTGAGCCTCGGCTCTCGCTCCTCGTCCTCCTCGGACTCACTGTCGTCATCACCGCCGCTATCATCACTATCCGGCATCCCCGGAGCGGCAGTGCTAGGGCCAGCAGTATCAAGTCGAGAAGCCCGTCTCTTGGCCCCCGGAAGGACCATAAGGAACGCTAAGATGAACCACAGAAAAAGAAACATCCTGCGAACACCCAATATCAAGGGTAAGACTAATTTTCAACACATCAATTCACAAGCAAAAATACATAAAGACATCATAAAAATGAAGTTCCAACGGGGAAAATCTAGGAGGAATTTAGACCCAATAGTTTGCCAATACATATTGGGAGAGAATCAAACCAAGGAATGTGCCCAAACAAATTCAAAAACCCATTGTGGCATTCTGTTGAACACCTTGTATGCGCAATAAATAAAGTTCAAAAATATGTTGTAAACACATGGCAATTAACCACAAAACCAAACAATTGCTTGAACAACAAATCATAATCACTAGTGTCAACAAACAACACCAACGAAACCACTTTTACACCAATAACACCAACAAAATCGAAAATTTCATAGTTCCCCTAAAAATCCAAGTTCTAGCAAGAAATTCCACAACTTATGCACATATAAACATACCCATATTTCCTAAACAATAGAAATGGCACCAAAGTACTACATACAACCATTAATTCGCGAGAATTAAGCCGAAAATGTCAAAACCCCAATTTACATGCCAAAACCCTAATTCCTCAATTCAACCAAATTCTAACAAATCAAGGCATAAAACTTGAAATTGACAAGTGAAAATAGAAGACACATACCTTACAAAGAGAAATCGAAGTCGGAACTAGGAGAATCCGAGCACGAGGGGACGAATTTGAGAGGAAGTGGGAGGAATTTCGGAATGGGAAAGGGATAAAATGGCTCGCGCCCCGCGCGAGCCCTATTTACTGAACCTGGGAGCGCCGCGCGGACCTCGCGCGCTAATCCCCCAAAACCCGCGCGGACCCCGCGCGGGACAAAAAAAAAATATATATATATATAAAAAAAAAAATATATATATATATATAAAAAAAATAATAATAATAATAATAATAATAATTTATTTACTCCTCTGCTCTACAAAAATACGTGTGCACCTAAGCGTGTGAAACGGCAAGACATAGAATTTCAAGTCATAGATAAGGTCATGTTAAAGATGTCACCAATGAAGGGGGTGATGCATTTTGGCAAACAAGGAAAGCTAAGTCCTCGGAATATAGGACCTTATGAAATTCTAATAAAGGTCGGGAATCTAGCATATCTTCTAGTCTTACCGCCACAATTGGCTAGAGTTCACAATGTGTTCCACATATCACAATTGAGGAAGTATGTGCACGATCCGACCCATGTACTCCAACCGGAAGGAATTAAATTGGATGATGACTTGAGCCATGAGGAAATTCCGGTACGATTACTCGATGTTAAGGAGAGAGTAACAAGGAACAAAACTGTAAGGTTAGTCAAGGTCTTGTGGTCCAACCACGAAATGGAGATGACAACCTGGGAATTGGAAGCCAACATGCGACAACGTTACCCTACCCTCTTCCAAAACGACCGGACCACAGTTATAGGAACATAACTGTATTCTTAAGGGGGGGAGGATGTAACACCCGAGGAAAAAAAAAAAAAAAACAAATTCAAATTATTTTGAACTACGTAATGACTTGATCCCTTCACAGGGTACGTAGGCAACTTGGAAATTTCAATTCTGGGTTCAGTCAAACAATAATCAAACAATAATCAAACAACAAACGACGATCAACAATCGAACAATAATTCAATAACACAATATCGCAAATAGTAAACAAAAAGGACCATAACTCTTCGCGCGAGGAAAGCCGAAGCACAACTTCGGGGACGAAGTTGATTCTTAAGGGGGGGAGAGTGTAACACCCCAGATTTTTATCAACGTCCAAGGGAATAAAAATTTATTCCGATCAATGTTGAAATATTTCCGAGAAGAAGAAAATAATTTATCACAATAAATTATTGCTCGGAAATGAAACGCCGATAGATTTAAATTCAAAATGGAATAAAAGAGGGAAAGGAAGCCCGAAGACATTCCATGAATCGAGTAAAAATAATTGGAGTTAAGATTATAAAGGAAAAGAATTTTAATTCCAAGAACCCGTGAAGTCGAATTACACGGGAATAAAAAGACGACGGATTAGAAGCCGACGAATCCGAGACCGACGGACTTAAGATCTCAAACATGAAGTTCATTTGAGTCAAGATAAACTTAAGATAAGAATTTATGACCCGAGAATGACCCGAAAAATCGAGCCCGAAAACGTAAGAGAATAGAAGTCCGAAAGAGAGGAGGAAAAGCACGACGGATCGCACGACCCCGCCCGGACCGAAGTCCAGGCGTGTTTGGCGCGCTGTCCGCGCGGGATTTGGGAGAACCCCGCGCCAACCCCGCGTGGGTCGACAGACGCGTTTGTCGCGTTCGGTGGCGCGCACCCGGCGCGGCTTTTGGCCGATTCGCGCGCCAACCCCGCGCCAAGGTCCTGACAACAGCCATTGTCGCGTTTTGGCGACTTTCTTGCCATATTCCTTGACCCCAAGGTTGGGAATCCGATCTATCACGGGAGGGAACATCATTTGGACGTTATGTAATCAATCATATCTCCATTTTCAGCCATTCTAATCAATCATTCACTCCCAAACTCTCCAAAAACTCTCTCTAAGCCAAACACCTTCCGGCGAACTTCCGGCGAACTTTCCGGCAACCAAATCCTACCAAGGTAGTGAGGAGATCAAGGATTTGCAAGCATTGGATTGTTGGTAAGGTGTCAATCAAGTTTCCTTATTGCTTTAAGATCATAATCAACCTTCTAACTTACGGATCTTTACTTGCAAACACGTTCGTAGCCAAAGGAGAAGAAGAACGTGTTGCGTAGATTCGTTCGTGGCGATTTTGGACAAATCGATCAACCTTAGAACGTTCAAGGAACTCACTCACGGTAAGTTAATAACTTACATATCAATACGGGTGGTTTGAAGACATCCGAAACATTGAATCTTAAACGAAACGTTAAAATCGAACCTAAAAACCCCAATCTACGTATTTTCTGAAATCCAAACAAAACTCTTACTTCGAGCGTTCAAACCTGAAAACTCAAAACTAAGATTTTGATCCTAAGATCTCAAGCTATATTGTGTAAAAATTTCAGAATTTTTCATCAAGTTTTGATACCCCAAATCAAGTCGGACATATTCTGCGTTTTAAGAACTTTCAAAAATTTACAGATTTCTTAACCGAACTTGATGAGCATATCTCTATCATTTCTAGTCCGATCCAATCTTTGAGTTCTAAACAAAAGTTGCATATAATCATGTCTAGTATGTGCATATAAAATTTCAGAATTTTTGAAGCTCATTTGATATGTTAAAAAGTCAAATCTTTGAGATGTGTCAAACCTGAATCCTGACAGCATACTATTTGAGTAGAAAACTTGATTTTTGACATGCTTCCCATCGTTTTTACTAAAAACTCAAAACATGAAAGTTGTTCATTGGGATGTTTTTGAGCTACTGTGAAAATTTCAGATCAATCGCCTAAGAAATGGATTTTTAAACTGAAAAGGCGTAAACTGTGTCATCGATCGATTTTTTGAAATCTTTTAAACAATGATCGAAATCTTGTGATACGATAAAGCTATATTTTTGAAAATCCCGTTATACTAAAGTTGAAACAATATCGGTTACATAAAAATCAGGGGGTGAGTGCTCTGCAGGGTGCCCTCCTAATTGTGCAATTTGTGCCAAAACGGCTATGACTATCACGCGCGAAAAATCAACAAAACGGCATCTTATATTTGGCCTATCCTCTCGAGTGTATCCGTATGGGTTACTCGAGGCTCGACGGAGCGGTACTGGATATGGCATATTTGGTCACAAGAGACCAACTGCCTACCCTCTCGAGTGTATCCGTATGGGTTACTCGAGGCTCGACGGAGTGGTACTGGGTATGGCGTATCGGCTGCGGCCGCCGGATCACCGGCTAGATGAGATGTTACTTATGAAATTGGCTGAGGCCGCCGGATCACCGGCTAACTGTTACTATTGATATCTGCCGTCATTATTTTGGCCTATCCTCTCGAGTGTATCCGTATGGGTTACTCGAGGCTCGACGGAGCGGTACTGGATATGGCGTATTTGGTCACAAGAGACCAACTGCCTACCCTCTCGAGTGTATCCGTATGGGTTACTCGAGGCTCGACGGAGTGGTACTGGGTATGGCGTATCGGCTGCGGCCGCCGGATCACCGGCTAGATGATATCTTACTTATGAAATTGGCTGAGGCCGCCGGATCACCGGCTATCTATTGTTGAGATGATGGCGTAACGGGAAATATATTAAAAAGCTCAGATTTTATGAAATTGGCTGCGGCCGCCGGATTGCCGGCTAAAATTTAAATATTGTTTTGATGGTGGCGTATCGGTGAAAATTTTTAAAGCTCAAATTTTTATACTTACGGCATTAATCATGTTTTTAAATCATGTCTTAAATAATTGCCCATGCTTAAGTTTTAAATTATGAAACTTAAATGTGTCTTTAAAGTATGCATTATCTTCGCATTCTTTTTAAAATGTTTTTATGCATGGCAAAAAGATTTATCTTAATTACTAAAAATCTAACCCCTTTATTGTCATGTAAGGATTAACTTACTCAGTATTTTATAATACTGATAAAAACCGTTGTTCATTTTTTTTCTGTTACAGAGTACGAAGCATGATCATTCATTGGGGGATCATTTGGACACTTAGTTATTTATTTTACATGACTTGCATGAACGGGTCTGTTTAACCCGTGGTTTGGCCATGTCGGCCCTATATCTCACATTCCGCTGCATACACTTTACTTCCGCTGCTATTTTATATATTCTCGCTGCAACTCTGATGTAGTATTTTTAAATTATCTATGAATGGGCTACTTGAATATTTTAAATCCTGAAAAACCATAGCCTTACATCTCTATAGTAAGCTCGGAGAAACCGTGTCTTGCTAGAGAGGTGTGGCGGTGGCATCCCGGCCTGGGTTATCAAATCCGGGGTGTTACAATCTGCCTCCACCAATTCTATCTGGTCACCATCCCAAATCAACAACTGTTGGTGGAGGGTGGATGGCACACACTGCGCCATGTGAATCCAGTCGCGCCCAAGCAATGCTGAGTAACACGTCTTGGATTTCACGACAAAGAAGGCCACCTTGATGGTCTTGGATCCAATAGTGACGTCTGCCGTTATGAATCCGGCAGGTTGTGTTGCTTCCCCTACAAAGCTGCACATTCTGACCCTGGTAGGGATCAGATCCTTTTCATTCTTTCCTATCTTCCTCAAAGTTGACATCGGCATCACATTGGCCGCTGCTCCATTATCAACAAATACTCTGTTTACAGGACGCCCGTCGATGTGAGCCTTAACATACAAGGGCTTCAATTGCCTTGTCTGGGCAACTTCGGGTTTGGCAAACTGCGCCACAACCAACTTTGAAGCATCATGTCGGCCGCCAAGTTCTTGCGTGGGAGGTGCATCCCTGGTTGGATGGGATAATTCGGCTATCATTTCATCCATTCTTTCGATAAGTCTCGCGAATGATGGCTCTTCCTCATCCCATATCTCGGATTCGGTATCGCTTATCTCTTCATCGGCCGCCAATCCAAAGACCCGTATAGGCACGGAGGGATCATTCGGCCCTTCTTTCCTATCGTCAGCTTCTTTAAGTTCTTTGTCCAAATTTTTCCAAAAAACCTCATCTTCAAGATCCATGCCGTCTAATTCAACATGAGGCTCCTCATCAATATTGAGGTTCACGTTTCCCCACATATCATCTTCATATCCTTCGTCAATATTCATGTCATCCATCGTGCCACGTTCATCGGTCATGATGCCAAGGACGCTAATCCCAACTTTCGGCTTGTCGAGATTGGCCTCCACAGCGGCCTCCACCTCTGTAGGTGTAATAGCACCAAAATTCACTTGTGATGCCTCATTGGTCGCTTGAAGTGCTTCACTAGTTGATTTCGTTTCAACTTGTGCCTGTGACTTCTTCTGGGTTTCTACAGTTTTGCAATAGGCCGTGAATCCTTCAAAACTGTGTGGTTCACTTCCAAATTCACCGGCTTCATGAGCCGCCAAATACGCCATGTATTTCATCAGTACACTAGCCATAGCCATGTTTGAAGGAGTCATGTCCATTTTGTCCAGCTTCTCAATGAACTCCTGTCCCGCAGATTTGACCTTGTTTCCTCCTTCATCAGATTCGGTTATGGCGACCGCTTTTCCTTTGTCATTAGAAGCTGATGATGAAGTGATAGTCTGAGGAAGTCCAGCTTTGGTTACTTTAGGCCTTGTTGATGATGACGGCTGAGGCTTTCGTTCTACCCACTGCAGCCTTTCTCGTACTGGCCTCCTAGTGGTAGAAGGTGATGGTGGTTGTAACCTTTCCCTCACTGGCCTCCTGGCGGAGGAAAGTGGTTGCTGCATCCTCTCCAGTATTGGTTCCCTAGCGGAAGGTGATGGCGCCTGAGGTGGTCTTCTTGAGGCCTCATAAAATCTTTCTTCACGAGGTGGTATGGATGAATCAGGTTCCCTTGCTACCGTCCTACTGTGTGTTTTCTCGTGAAGGGGTCTCTGCTGTTGGGATGTCTCTCCTTTGAAATAAGTTGGTTGTACTGGCTTCCGAGGCCTGGAAGATTCCAACTTATGAATTTGTGCCTCCCACTGCCGCATTTCCTCGGCATATCGTCTTTGAGCCCGCCTAAATTGACTCCTGGTCATGGGTGGCGGCTCCTTGTGGGTGGCTTTGTTCTGAGCCCTATTCTTCATCCACCTTTCAATCTCAACTGGATGTTCTGGTCGCCTCATTAAGGTTGGAACCACCTGTACACCATGCCTATAATCACGAGCAATGGGTTGGTGTTTTCCATTATCATGGATCTCCACCGCCTGCTTGGAGATCTCAACCCTTAAAGGAGGGTTCTTCTTCTTGTGGTGCTCTCTTTCCTCAGCTTCCAGGACCTTCTTGAAGTCCTCCTTCGACATGTTCTTAAACTTTGGTTGTTTACTGCACAACTCTTTTCTTTCATGGTCGGACTCATCAGATAATAAGTCCACATCCTCTTCTTCGATTTCAATGTGTTCTTTTCCTCTATCATTCTGGCTACTGGAGCCACCATCTTCTGGATTTGGGATGAGTCCAGAAACACCAATTGGCAATTGAGGGAATGGATCTAAATCCACCTTCATACCTGCAATTTTCAAACGACCTTCTTTTATTTTGTTTTGTATGGCCGTTCTAAAACTCCTGCATTTGGTAATGCTATGAGTATACGAATTATGCCACTTACAAAATGCTCGGCCTCGAATTTCCTCGGCCGCTGGCAATTTTTGCCCTTCAGGCAGCTTGATAACACCGTCTTTGAGTAGGGCATCGAACACTTGGTCCGCTTTGCCCATGTCAAAAAGGTCTTCTTCAGGCTTATATTTAGCCTCTCTTTGTTTTGGCGGTTTGAGAGCCGCACATGTATGTGGTTTGGCTGTCTGTACCAGCTCAGCAACAGCCACCTCTACAGGTTCGTCCTCATCATCACTGAGTTTTATTTCCTCGAAATGGACTCGACGCATAGGACGCCTCTCTTCCTGCTCCCTCAGGAATTTTTCCACACGGGCCGCTCTCTCGGCCAGCTGGGCAAGGTCAGTTGCATCCTGCACAATTAAATGTTCTCTCAGTTTCGGTAGCATATTAGCCACTGCTATATTGGCTATTTCTTTATCGGGTATTGCTATAGTACACCAGCCTTTAATGCGTTGTAATCTATTAATAAAAGAACTTGCCGTTTCATCGGCAAATTGTTTGGTGTTAGTGAGATCTGCAAGACTAACCTGCGACAGAGGTGTATAAAATCTGTCGTGAAATGCCCGCTCGAGATCGGCCCAATTTTGAATTGAATTTGGCCGCATGGATGCAAACCAGACAAATGCGGGTCCAGTCAAAGAGGAACTGAACAATCTTAACTTCAGCCAGTCGTTGGCCGCTGCTTCCCCACACTGAGCAGTAAACCTGCCCACGTGTTCTACGGTTGATTTGCCGTCATCTCCCGAGAACGTGGTGAACTCGGGCATTTTGAAGCCTTTAGGGTAAGGCTGCATGGTGTCTACCCAATCCGGGTATGGTTTCCTATAGGTGGGCCGTTCCATCGGCCTCAATTGAATGCCGAAATGTTGCTGCATCATATCCGCTAACAATTCGGGAGATACTACCGGCGCCTGTGCAGGAGGCATGGCAGCTTGCTGATATACGGCGGCCGGATGAGCCATGGCGGCCTGAGGTATGGCGGCCTGAGTCATGTTGGCGGCCGAGGCCAGGTTGGCGGCCGGATGACTCACGTTGGTAGCTGGGCGACTTATGTTGGCGGCCGGGTATGGGTTGGCGGCCTGAGGTTGCAAGGCGGCCTGATGTGAACTGGACGCTTGATACTGGGTGGCCAAGTGTGGACTGGCCTGTTGCTGGGCGGCCTGATGTGGGTTGGAGGCCTGATACTGGGCGGCCAAGTGTGGACTGGCCTGTTGCTGGGTGGCCTGATGTGGGTTGGCGGCCTGATACTGGGCGGCCTGCAGGGAGGCGGCCTGATGATATGTGGCCTGAGATAATGGGGAGGCCTGATGATGGGCGGCCTGAGGCAATGGGGAGGCCGCCTGATAGGAGGCCTGATGCAATGGGGAGGCCTGATGATGGGAGGCCTGAGGCAATGGAGAGGCCGCCTGATAGGAGGCCTGATGCAATGAGGAGGCCGCCTGGGTGGCCTGAGATACTGGGGAGGCGGCCTGATGGGTGGCCTGAGGCATGTGGGCAACCAAAGGTATGTTGGTGCCTTGAGGTTGCATTTGTCCTCCTCCAGTATTATGCATGGCGGCTGGGATGGGAGCCGCCACTCCAAATGGCGGAACAGATGCCATTAAGTATCCGGATGGAGCATACATCATAGGAGGTGGTGCTCCAAACTCAGATAGTGATGGTTGGCCAGTCCCCCAAGTCTTTTGTAGACCGTCATACGGTCCTGTAAGGCTTGGTGACATATTCTGACCAGGGATATATCCCTCTTGTGGAGTACGCAGGGATCCACATATCCTGTCAGTTTGGTCGGCCATGGCAGGCCGCAATACATCCATAAGGTGCCTTGTTAGTAAAGGCATGAATTCAGCCATCGATTCATTCATCGATAGCCGTATTTGTTCCGAAAAAGTTGGGACTTGCATTATCCCCTGCGGTGGTTGAGAGGTAGTCGCTGTATCATCGACGTTCTCAGATGGTGTTCTTACTGGAGTTTCTTCATGTAGCGACATTTCTCCAAATCTTTGTGTTAAATCCCTTACTATTCGTCCGGATCTGAGTTGCATACACTTTCAAGCGGATATGGTTTCCACTTCGGGTCCCACTGGGCGTGCCAATTTGTTAACCGAGAATTTTGATTGGACAATATTTGAAGAGGATTACAAGGATTACTAAGAGAATTACAAGAATTTAAACAAAGCTGTAAAGGAATGGAAAATTTTGCAGGAAATGTAAAAGCAGGAATTGAACTGCAGGATAAAGCAAATGCAGAAAAATGAAAGGAAATCCTCTGAGGATGGGTGTGTGTTCGATGCCCCTGTTCTCTGGAATGCCTCTCTCCTTTTATAGGAGGACTGACCCTCAGACGCATGCAGGCGACTTGACGCATGAGGCACGCGGGCGGCTGATTGACAGGCCTTCTTGACTTTCTGCGACGGAGGCGGCGCACGCGAGGCTTCTGTGACTGGCGGCATACGGCGCACGCGAGGCTTCTGTGATTGGAGGCATACGGCGCAGGCGACTTCTGTGACAGGGCACGCGGCACGCGAGATGATGACTTGATTGACAGTTCCTTGGTTATTATCCGGATATATCTTAAATTGGCTCGAGCCAATAAATTGACCCTTTTGGAAGTGCGTTATCTTTTCCGGATATATTTTCACGGATTGGGCCTCCGGATAAATTTTCACGGACTGGGCCATGTAAAACTTGGATATAAATTTTGTTGGGTTAACAGGAGTAATGTTTTTTTTTTTTTTGCTATTTTAGTATATAATTATAGAAATAATAGTTATTATAGTATGATCATGTTTATGCGTCACCAAAGTGGTTATGAGTGCAATACCGAAGCGGTCCAGTATTACATCTCCACAAGCAACGTTTTTTTCCAATATCTTTGTTTGTTTTTTTTTTGTTTTTTTTTTGTTTTTTTTTTTTTTTTTTTTGCTGGACATTTTTTCCAATTTCGATAAATGTAAAGTGGAAAAAAACAAAAATAATTGTACAGGGGATCCGCACCGTTGGTGCTTCAATTATTGACGGTACAGATTCATTTGGTTTTACCACAGTGGGACCCACGCATTAACTAATACGAAGTGCATTTATTTTCCACCAGGAAACCGAACTTCAGTCTTCAGACAGCTTTCACTGCAGCAGTAACAAATGAAGTCAATAAATTTTTACTTTTTTCTTTTTTTTTTTTCTTTTTTTCTTTTTTTCTTTCTTTTTTTGACTTCTCTTTCTCAGAAGTTGTTTAGCTGTTTGGATTTGGCATTGGAGAAAAAGGAAAAAAACAGTTTTGAAAAGCAAAATTTTAAAATTCTTTTGAACGCAATATGTGAATGCTTTTGACTTACTATTATTTTCCTGGTTAGAAAAACAGTCCCTAAATACGGGAATGGTTTGGGTGCAGGCAACAGCACCTGCTGTCACCTGTTACGGTGATGTTAGAGGCCTAAAAAATGATGTGTTAAAATAATAAATGATGAGCGCGTAAGAAAAATGATGGATAATATCATATTACATATACTATCGTAAATATCTCTTCAAAGGTATATAGACATCACTTTTTAATGATCGGACATCACTCCAAACAATACAATTTATTATTTTTAACTGAATATTGTGCATGACTATTAACAACATCATTTATGAATGCTTACCATCATTCTGTATGTACAGACTATTTGTATACCTGTACAGAAACCGGATTGCCTAAATACATCAAATAAGGAGGAAAAAACAAAAAGCAGAAAGGAACGGGTTAGAAGTTGAAAGCTGATTACGGGATAATCCACATTTTCTACTACTTCCTCCGTTTTTAAGAAAGTGCAACATTGCACTATTTTCTACTATTCATTGTTCAACTTTGATTTCAATTTTTATCATAGTTATACAAGGAAAAATATAGTCAAGTGAGATCTTATTGGATTCGTCTTTTCTTGTAGTTTCAGAATATCCACTTTTTATAATTTTACTTATACACAATTTGAGTTATTGATCGTTAAAAATGTGTATTGAACTGCGTGCAATGGAGGAATGTTGCACTTTCTTGAGAACGGAGGTAGTATTTTTTTTTAAACAATCTATACAGTAAAATAGGGTGAGCCGTACATAATTTCTAATTAAACAAATATTTGAAATTTATTTTTGATTTATTCAATATTAGATAAGTGGAACTAAATCAATTAAAATATTTATAATTATCAAACCAAGTCATAAAAATACTCAATTTATTAATTTTAATAATAATAATAATAATAATAATAATAATAATAATAATAATAATAATAATAAATATGTGAGTAATTTTCATCACCCCAGGAAAATTGAAAACACTGTGGATAAGGACGAAATCTACTTCATTTATTACCAGAAACTTTTAGTAAAATGCCACACCCCCCATGATATGTACATTCTTTTTATTTTCTTTTTATTTTTTAAATATATTTTTGGTCTATATAAATCACCCTTCAACCCATGCCATCTTCCAACCTTCCATCAGCACACCGCTTAAAACCCCAAAGCTATCCATTTTTCTCTTACAAACTTCCCCCCATTTTCTTGCAGGGTGTGTACTACTAAGTAACCATGGGTAAAGCAAACATCCTGCGCATAGTATTTGGAGTTTTTGGTCTGTATTTTTTTCTTTTAAAGTATTGATACACGATCCATTAATTTAACTTCCCCATCATTTATATACAATTATTGATGTTATTACCAATCTCACTGTTTTCTGTTTTTTCCAAATCTGCAGGAAATGCAACTGGCTTGTTCCTCTTCCTCTCCCCAATGTAAAATCTCAATTCCCCATTTTCAAAAAATTATGATTATAAAATTGCCCAGAATGGATTTAACTTATAATTAAGTCCTGCAAATTTAACCTAGGGTGACATTCAAGAGGATCCTCAGGAAGAAATCAACTGAGCAATTCTCAGGCATACCTTATGTCATGACTCTGCTGAACTGCCTGCTCTCCACTTGGTAATTTTTGTTTTTACAGCTGTAATTAATTTTTTTACCGTGTCAAATTTGCCAAATTTTTTTCAAGATGTTAATGAATGGAATGCAGGTATGGTTTGCCATTTATATCACCAAACAATTACCTGGTGTCAGTAATAAATGGAATAGGCAGTGGAATAGAGGCAGTTTATGTGGTGATATTTCTTGTATATGCACCCAAGAAGGAAAAAGCCAAGATCTTTGGGCTTTTGATGGTGGTTCTTGCAATATTTGGGACAATTGCAATTCTTTCAGTAGTGGTCTTCCATGGTAATAAGTCCTTGAAGCAATCCATCTGTGGGTATGCTGCCATGATCTTCTCCATCCTCATGTATGCTTCACCATTATCCATCATGGTAAGAACCAATTAAGATAAGTTAGTAGTACTAATTACTATGAGGCTAGCCAATTAACTTATGTTGGTCAAAATGGCCATGCAGGAAATTTTGGGACTTTATTAGTCAATTGAGATGTATGATTAGGACCCAAAAAGAATTTGAATAATGGGATTGGAATTTATGAATTTGTGATGTAGAGAATGGTGATCAAGACAAAGAGTGTGGAATACATGCCATTCCTGCTGTCGCTGTTTGTGTTCCTGTGCGGTACTTCTTGGTTTATCTATGGTCTGATTGGCATGGACAAGTTTGTCTATGTAAGTACGATTATATATGAGTCTGATGTCTGTAATTTAGTTGTTCTCCCTTTTGCCAAGATTATTAGTACTTAGTACAGTATTTTTGTAATAATGAGATTAATAATTAATGGTGCAGATAAATAATGGATTCGGGTGTTTCCTGGGGGCGATGCAGCTGATTCTGTACGCAATATACCGCAGCAACCACAGAGGAGGCGATGATATCAAGAAACCTGCAGCTGCAGCAGCAGCAGAATCTGCCATGGAAATGGGCTCTGCAAAACCCATTCAGAATCAGAACAAATAAAATCTAGTAGTATATGTGTATCCCAACAATTCTCATCATCTCAACAATTACAAGATCAATTATTACTTGAATTATGTAGGAGTATATTTAAACCAAGTTTCCAGCCCTTGTTTTCACATTTTTCTATTTGTCTGTAGTAGCTTTTTGGTTCCTAGTGTTGTGAAACCGCAACTGTACATCATCTTTCAAGTCGGAGATGAGTTTATTATAGAAGTACAACTTTAAGATGGGAATGCTGATTGGTATTACATGTAATGGTGGTGCTGCACTTTAATGCCCAAAACAGATCGCCTTTTGTTGGGCCATGATTTTGGATCATTTCAGATGGGCCTTGAGAAATGGGCCTTCACTTAAAAAAAAAGGGAAAACTAGGGCCCGGTACCCATGGAAAAAATGTTATTAGAGTCAAAGCCCCTCCATTTCAAACATTGTGTTTTAGGCCCTATGTAATAACTTAGTAAATCACATACCAAGAACTTGGTAAAGCACATACCAATATCTTGGTAAACACATAAGGTAATCGCGGTAAATCACATACTAAAAACTTGGTAAAACATGTATGGTATATGTTGAATAACTTGGTAAACATCATAAGATATATGTGGTAAAGCGCACACCAATAACCTGGTAAACACCATAAATATTTTTGGTAAAGCACATACCAAGACTTGGTAAATACCATATGGTATATGTGGAATAACTTGGTAAACACCATAAAGTATTTGTGGTAAAGTACATACAAAAAACTTGGTAAATAGCATATGGTATCTGTGGTAAACCACGTATCAGTAACTTGGTAAGTACTAATATATGGTAGCTATGGTAAGACACATACTAATATAGTGGTAAACCACATATCATTAACCTGGTAAATACCATATAGTATCTAGGTAAGACACATACAATAACTTGGTAAACCAAGTCAAACATGTGATGTGGTGTAAAGTGTAATAAAATTGGAATGGGGCCTAAAAAAATAGAAAGATTTTTAAAAAGGGCCTAGGCCCAAATTTACCGAAAAAAAGAAAATCATTCTAAAATTCAGTATTTTACACACCTTTACCAGAAATACATTACACACAAAAAAAAAAAAAAAAAAAAAAAGAAAGAAAGAAAAAGCAATTAATTGAACTACACAAGCAGTGAAGCACATTATAACTAGGGGTGTGCGTTAGGATTGATGGGTTTGGGCTAGCCGGTTTATTATCCGACCCGATCGGGGTATCCGACATGTCGTGGTACCTAACAATGTCGTGGTACCTAACATTTTTCTAAAAAAATATATGTATATATATTTTTTATTTGTTTAAGTTCTCTAATAAAAAAAAACAATAATAATAATAAAAAAAAAATCAATGATTTCTACAACCACATCATGAGATGAATTAAAGCAAACCGACAATATAATAAATATATAGATGATTGCAATGCAAAACGAGCATTTTATATTTAATTGATTGAAATCATTGTTAAATATCTATATAATTTTATTAAGAAAAAGCTCATAATTTTTTTTTTTTTTGATATTTTGCTAATTGGCTCCAAACTCTCATTCAAAGACCAAAGTCTCTCTTCCAAATAGGATTTGGTCTTGGATAGTTGGATATATTTCTTTTTAAAAAAAACAAAGATCGGGTTAGTCGAGTACCCGATCAGGAAATTCGAGTTTAGTTATAAAACCCGATACCCAACCCGATCTATTAGTTTCGGGTTCGGGTACCCAATCATACTATTTTTTTTTAAGTTCGGATTGGGTACCCGATTAATCCGACACATTTGCCCACCCCTAATTATAACACTAAGCTAGTGTCACTCATTATAACATTTACATAACCTCTTCAACTAGCAATTAGCATGAGCCCGATGAAAACAAGTTTGCATAACATACATACCACCATGATGTTACAACACATACTATATAGTCATATCATAAAATATCACATGCATAATTCACATCATTATTGTAGAGTCAAGAGTGCCTTGTCTTTTTATCAAACTACAATGTTCGTTCTTACATTTTCTCATTCAAAAATCCCTATGTACTCATAGTTATTAAGTTGCATTAAACATTTCAAAAACAATGAATAGAAAAACTATTACACTACAATTGTTTGTTGTAAAAGGAAAACACAATAATGTAGTTTACTATTCCTATAAAACAACAAAATGAGTTCAAACATATAACAAATTGATAACTATACAAATTTATATCATAACTAATTTTGTCCTTTTCCCCTTATAAGCTAAACCAGCACTCTCAACAATTTTCTTCACTTTAGAGTAAAAAAATGGTGGTTGAAGGCAGGATCTCTCCACTGGTAGAAATGGTCCAAAAAATAATGACAATGGTGACTAAAAAAGTGGTCCTAATATATACTATGTACTTCCTCTGTTTTTGTGAATGTGCAACATACACTCTGCGCACACAGTCCAATACATATTTTTAATGGTTAATAACTCACGTTGTATATAAGTAAAAAATTATAAAAATTTGATATTATGAAACTACAAGATGAGACGATTCTAACAAGATCTCACTAGACTGTGTTTTTCCTTCTATAACTATTGTATAAACGTGAATCAAAGTCGAATAATGAATAGTTTCAAAACACCAAATGTTTTACATTCTTGTAAACGGAGGTAGTATATGTGTGTTACTTCTAATTGTTCACACCTCTTCTAAAACAAGCGGATTATATATTACATGAGCAGGCATTATCAAGAAAGAAAACCACAAACAAATTAAATTGCCAAAAATAATTAAGAACAAATTAAATTAAAAATGTAACACTCCTCCATTGTGTATAGTTTGTACTTCAAGATTTTCAATTTTTCTTTGAACCATTCAGTTCAGATATACTTACAAACAAAGTAACTCTTTAGTTGCTTTCTTAGTATATATAAATTCTTCGAAGGACCATTTCTAGGGACTAGAGTGAGAAGAAAGTGCCCTCAATCTTTGTCTCACCGCTGCAATAAATGTAATAAGAAAAGCTCTTATTTTTATTACCTTATGTTCATGGCACTCACTGCCTTATTGTCTATTCAAAACACAACTACACAATTAATGAAGCTTATCTTTATTACATCATCGTCGTATCTAAATTCGGAAAAAAAAACATCATTGGTCCCATAAGTTTCCTCAATTTCGATTTCAGTCCCATATTAATTTCATTAACACAATCAATCCATTATGTTTGCTAATTTTTGCATAATCCATCCCAAACCCCTTAATGACGCATTTTTGCTGACGTGGCACCGGATTAAGCAAACTTATGGGACCAATGTCGTCGCAATTAGCAACTTATGGGACCAATGGCGCCACAATTAGCAAACCTACGCGGCGCCACGTCAGCAGAAATGCGTCATTAAGGGGTTTGGGATGGATTATGCAAAAATTAGCAAACATAATGGATTGATTGTGTTAATGAAATTAATATGGGACTGAAATCGAAATTGGGGAAACTTATGGGACCAATGGTGTCTTTTTTCCATCTAAATTCAGAACATAAGTTTTACACGTAGCTCACACGTGTGATTAACTTTTCATTAGCCTTCTCTTAATTGTTGCACGAACCAAAGAAAATTAAGATCATCTCAAAAAGTGTATACATATATACAAGTCCATCACCACACTTATGTAATAAAGGGGAAAAATAAATTCTAATAATGGAATAGAATTCACTCCAAACGCCATTATTAGGTGGATCGATCGAGAGACATGTATTTGTTTGTGTTTATTAGTTTATGATATCGGGTGCGGTGAATGTGGATCAATTTTAGGACAAGAGATGTAATGTAAGAACCCTTGTCTTGAGGGCAAAGCCATGTAGTGATGCAATGCAAATTTGCCACTTAATTATTAGAGTAAGCCTTGAATACTTTCAATTCGTTCGGTGTGTATCTCTTGGACTGCGATAGATTGATGTGTTGTAAAATTGTCTATATATATTCTCATGTTGATGTATGGTCCATTTGAAAGGTGAAATTTAGGGGGTTTAGATTAAATTTCCTAGCAACCAAGTCAGAAATGTGTAATAAGTTGGGGTTTCGATTCCCACCCGGCCCTCTACTATCCCTCCCCTTTATCCCTATTTGTAATTTGTGTGAACTTGGGCTCTCACACACCTTACCGACACATAGATTTCGATGTTTACCAAAAATATTATGTAGTGAAAGAATTTTATATATAAAATAAATTGCTTGTATATATGTGTGTTTCTATTCAGCCGAAAGAAATGAAAAGAAAATTTCTTCTTTTTCTTTTTCTTTTTTTTTTGGAAAGTTATGATATGATTAATTGATGAATATCGTAACACCAATCATACTCTATTTTTCTAATATGGTTTGAGAAATATAAATATAATTTGATTGGATGCACCAATTAGTTATGTCCCCCTCCCCTACCTATATCTTCAGTACTTTATACTCTCCATCATATTGTTTTTTTTTTTTTTTTTTTTTCCGAACAGCCAGTACAGGCTAGAGAAGAAATTACAAGATGAAAATAAGACTAAATCCTTGGGAACCAGGTTCCCATGGCATCCGCTGTCAACAAGGGAATAAGGGGATCTGGCGGAAACGCCCAAGTCGTAAAAAAGTGCTCGGACTCTGCCCCAAGACGAGCCAGACAATCTGCCACAGCATTGCCTTCACGAAGGCGATGCTCAAACCTACACATCTGGAAGCTTCTCCGCAAATCATCAATGTGATGCAACTGGGGAGTGAAACTTTTGACAATTTCGTCAACACGAGCTTTTTCTAAGATATACCAGGTTAGATTTATTAAATGAACAGCGTTATGATTCACGGGAAAGGGTTTAGGGATATATCAAGATTATTAGTCTTTTTATTACTCAAGTGTGGTGCTTGGTTTCAAATTGCGCTGTGGTCCTCTCTGTCATGAAATGTTGACAAATCTCATGGCACAGCCGGGATAGGTTGACCTTCAGCCTGTCACACTGAGGATCCCCGGCAAATATGCCATGATACTTCTCATCAATTCTTGCCATAAGATTTCCTGCCATGAAACTTTTTGACAATTTCCACTCCCCAAGTATTTTCTGAAAAATCGTGATCCTGGTGTAGGTTTTATTTAATGAAACCAATTTATGATGGCGGGGTTGTGATTAGGGATATATTTATAAGTAGTCATATTTTTATTGCTCGTGTTTAAGAAACTGTGGCCCGAAAGCGCACGGTGTCAAAAATTGCAGTAATTTATAGTAAGACTGGATCGTTCACTGGAGGATGTGCGATAGAAGCAGGGCCCACGTCGTTTTACTAGATTTTCCATTCGTATTGCTCAATAGGTTTGAAAGGTGATTAATAACTACTGGCATGAATTTAAACTAGGTTACAAAAGCATTTAAATTACTCTACAAAGCGAATAAATCTATTCTAGGAAGCGGGTAAAAATTATTCTAAGAATGCGATAAACATTATCTATGAAAGCAGGGAAAAATTACATTGTGCCAACCGTGAAGCTGAATCACAATGTAAACAGAAGGGACATGAAGAAAAGAATGAAAATTGGACAAGACTTAGATAGAGCAGTATTAAATTTCCATTTTTATACGCATATCTTTGTTTGGAATAATCCTACCAGATAGCTAATTCTCATGCTCTCCATAATGCTTTCCCTTTAACAGACAGGTACTTACAATATGAGTTTACATGTTCTTAAGACCGCAAATTTTAAGATACCACAGATTCGTAACTGCCCTGGCCTGAGTGTGTTACTTCATCTGTGGTGGAAAAGCAACACCCGACATATCATTTATTGACATGCCGAGTACTACTATCATTCTCCCATGTCACACCCAAAGATTCGAATCAAGTTCTGAACTATCCCTTAACTGTCAATCCTAGTAGCAGTTACACAACTCTCAATACAACCGAGTGACCTCTAATGAAAGCGGTTAAAAGAAAGCAGTAAAGAAAGCATTTAAAACCTATCACTCGGAGGTTTTGAAAATCTGACCCTGGTAGTAAAAGACAGCTCCCCATCAGGATGAAGGAGTATGGATCAAGAATTCCCGGCTCTGGGTGAAACACTAGTGTGTTCACTTCCTTCCGGGTGATTATGAGATGCAAACTAATGAAATGGACTAATAAATTAGTTCGTTCCGGATGCACTCACTCAGGACTCAAAAATAAGCTTTGGCAGAAGAGGATAGCAGTTGAAAGAAAGCTCAACCCTATCTTAGAAAATAACCAAGGCCTGGATGATGTTCCTCTAAGATTATTTACTACACTGTATTTGAGTCCAAGTGGACCCCATCTCGGTGTAATATTTAATCTTAGATTTCCAACAGACAGCAATTTTGGAGAATAATGGATTTGAAAATCATTCCCTATCAGGTACTAGACTCTCAGTTAAAACACAGACCCTTTCAGTCTAGGCGAGACCTAATCGCTGAATCTGTTTCTAATTTCCCAAAACACAACCCTTGACAGAATATGAATTAGTCATAGCTGAGGAATTTATCCCTTACTCAGATCCGGATTTTATAAAGAGATTTTTGTTGGAAATTTAATACACAATATCTGTTTGAGATCTGGACTTCTATTGTCCAAGGGAAGGATCCCAAAATAGTATAGACCACAATAGTACATAATATTATCATGCATAAGGATATAGGGAAGTGTAAAATTAATTGACCCAAAATATAGATGCGGGTCTAGCCAGAAGGTGAAACACAGATATGAAGTGGTCAGGAGACCAAAGTAATGGCAGAATAATCAGGTGGACTGTAAACATCTACTGTCCACTTTCCCAATTACTCGGATGGAGCGAATTTAGACAGCTTAAACCCTATAATGGTGGTGTCAATACCAGTTGGATCTCCACTGTCCGTGAATTCGGATAAAAACCTACATGCTTCCCTTCTATAATGATCGTCAGTTGGCATTGACTGATGCCAACTGACTCCCATTACAGATTGGAATTTGGGTTTGGAAATTAAGATAAGAAAAATGAGACTGTATCTGGATGGGAGTCAGCCGAGCAGCTATTATAACCCCGGATGGGTGAACCGCCAAGGCTTCCACTGACAGTCATCCAGACCATGCAAAATAACTCTTAGTAATTAATACTCAGATTACGAGCTAGTTATCCATAAGGGAATACCCGCCAACATTAGTCTGATGTATTCTTTACTAATGGTTCCACACAATACGCAAAGACAAAATCAATAATAAATAAAAGAAGATTCCTTGTATGAGAGACATTGGTTTCTCATGCAAGGTTGTGGATTGGGTCCACAATTGATGATCTTAATTAGTCCTTCCTACCATAATTAATTACAGTCCGGATTATCTGTTTAAGCCATCAAGATTTTGTTTATAGAGAAGTATTTTACTGGCAATTGAACAAAGGTCCTTTAGTCATGATGATTATTGAAGTTTGATTATTGCTAATCTCAATCTTTAATCATTAATGAGTCAAGGGTTCAATCAGTTAAGTGATGCAAATGGAGAATTAAAATTTGGGCAGCATAACACCCTATATTGCAATTTCAGAATGTTACACCTTAACCCATGGGGTTATGATGTGAGTGTTGCAATATAATATAGGAAGGGAATGGAGGTTGTTTGAGATCAAATAGAGAGAGAGGAACCTTTGTCGCGATACCATAAATTTTGTCGCGGACCGAGGTCCGCGACATGGGCATCCCGACAAGTTTTTAGAATTTTTGGCAGCATAACGCCTCTTTGTCGCTATGCAAGATTTTGTCGCGGAACGTGGTTCCGCGACAAGAGTGTTTCGCGACAAAGTGTTTTCTGAAATTTCCTAAAGCATTTGAACCTTTGTCGCTATGCATGGAAAGTTTTGTCGCGGAATGTGGTTCCGCGACAAAGTGTTCAAAGGATAGGGAACATGGCATAATTTTTCTGTCTCAGAATGAGATTTTGTCGCGGAACGTGGTTCCGCGACAAGATGATTCCGCGACAAAAAGCCATGCAGACAGAAATGCAAGAGTTTGGCTCCTTTGTCGCTATGCATGGAGAGTTTTGTCGTGGAACGTGGCTCCGCGACAAGGGTTTTAAATTATGGAGACAAGTGTCTTGAAACACCTTGGTCGCGGAACAACCATTTTGTCGCGGAACTTGGTTCCGCGACAAAATGCGGTTGGCGCCCAAGGTGGTTCAGGACAAAAGTCAGAAAAAGCAGAAATGAACAGTGGCATGCAAACAGCGTGATCTCACCCTATTTCAGATCAAAAAGCTATTCTAAGCTAAAAACAACAAGAAACATTCAAAATAAGGAAGAACATGCTTAAGCAAAAATAAACAAAGCTTGACAGAATTTAAATAAAGCAAGAATCCTAATCTAGGGCTTGATCACACATACACACAACATTATCCATAAAATGCTTAACAGTAAACATAAAAATAACAAAATGGGGGTCAAATGACCCCAAAATGAAAAAGAAATCATAAATCCATGGGGTGTGAGACCCATTTCATGATTTGGGACACAAATGATGAATGTTTTCCCATATTATTGAAGGGGAGTTTAGAAACCAAAACATATTAAAAAGTGGCTACCTAGCTACTGTAAACCATAAAACACAAAATAAACACTAAACTAAACTGATCTAAGGACAAGAATTAAATAATACAAAAAAATTAAAACTAAACTAAACTACCTAAGAGGGAAACCCACTGCCTTGCCTTCAAGAACTTTCACTCAACAAAATTCCAACTTTTAGCTCATGGGAAACACCTCATATTTATAGAAGTGTAACCCTAAGCCCATGGGCCTTGATTCTAGCCCATTGTGTCTTAAGACATCACACACATCACAGCTTTGTCTCGGAGCATCAAGTTTGGTCGCGGAACACACTGCATGTGGCAAGGCTTCTTGACTGGGTCTTGTGTCTCTAATTGTGCATCTTGGTCGCGGAACATGCCTTTGTCGCGGAGCATGCCATCGCGACAAAGGTCATCGCGACAAAGGGCTTGGCTGGTTTCCTTCTTCTTCTGAGTTGCTTGGTCGCGGAGCCCTCCTTTGTCGCGGAACACTGCATCGCGCCAAAGGGCTTTCCGCGACAAAGGTCTTCCTGGGCCTGCTGGATTGGGCCAGATGGGCCGAAAATGTTCCTTTTGTGGGCTTTTCTATCTTTTTCCCATCTTTTTGTTTCCTTTTCTTTTTCTCATGTTTTTGGATTTTTCTAACATAAATATGTAATAAAATTACATATTTATGTCTTTTTCACACCAGCTTATTATTTTTACAATTATGCATAAATCAGTCCAATTCGACTGCTTTCTTACTTAATGTAAGACCGGAATGTGATCAAATGCCCGTTTAAGACACGGAAATGGATTGAAAATAATGGTTATTTCTGGCCATTATCAACATCCTCACATTTAACACTGATCGTCCCCGAGCAGTCAGAGTCAATGTTCCTAAGAACACGGACTCTACATATTCAATTCATTTTCGTGGCTTCATAAATTACATCCTTTGTGGATTGGGATAAGACAATCAAAAACTACAAGTATTAAATTCCCTTGATTGCAGTGTTTAATGAAATGATACTTGCTCACTATATCGGGCCTACAAATCAAACATCATTATCAACCCTTCATGAATATCATGTTTGAAAAATGCAAGGATTAGGGATGAGAATTAGAGGATGACATGAACATTTTAAATGAAACAGAGCCTCACTTATAAGAGAATCGAAAAGATCACTCACTCTCAATTGGGGTTTAATCATGAACGCTCCAAATCAAATTTAATTAAATTATCCCATAAGCTTGCAATCAGACCAACTCGCCACCGGCTCATTTCTTCAAATCGAGATCATGAGGTCTTATTCAAGGGTTGTAACGGGGCATACGGTTGTAACATTAGGTAGGAAAGGGAAATTATTGGGCTAAGAAGTGGCAAGAATTAATCTATCATAACTTGGCATTTTTATTTAAAAATCAATATTTCTTTCTTTTTGATTTTCTTTTCTATTACATGACATTAGACTATGTCTAATTTGCTTTGTCATTTACAATTTATTTGATGTTGAATGGAATTCAACTTTTTTTTTTGATGAATCGGTTTATAACATACCGATTAACATGGATTGATGATCATAAGTTTAATGCCTTTGATAGAATTTATCCTTGCACACTTGGGTTTGAATTTCTTGGTCTTTTTGTAAGGCTAGGAATAATATAGAGGGCTTCAAAGAAAAATTAGGCTTATAGGCTCAATTTGGTTAATCCTAAAGGGAAAATATTTTTGGGTTTGGATTTCAAAAGAAGGCCAAAAATTTTGGGTTTTCTAGGTGCCTCGATCATATGCTCGATTTTTGGAATATGGCATGGTCTTGAATCGGTCCCAATTGCAAGTTCTGGTGTCCTTTAATCAAAATGATTCACACATCAAAGAAAATGAATGAGTAAAAGTGACTCATGGCTCAAATCTCACGAGGTTGGGTTGATTCATGTCATACGATATTCTCAAATTTAATCAAAGCTTAATTCTAACAATTTATTCAATCGAAATCTCTAACATGCAGATTTATTACCCAATAAGCTGATCGCATCACTAAATTTTTATAGCTCAAAACCTCAGGAATTCATGTCATGCATGTCTTCAATTATATTATCCCAATTTAAAAGTTTGAAAATTTAATCACAAGCCTAAATTCAACATGTGAATTTAGAGCAATTTTATGCATATTTTTGCTGGTTATTTAATCGAAAGCAGTAAAGAGGCACTGTTAAGCATGTCAACAGCATATTTTTGGTCTGACAGTCACTTATTCATCTCGGACTGTACAGACATCTTTTCAAAGGAAAGCAGTAAAGAATTGTTCAGTGGTCTCAAAAGCTGAGTTCCAATTTAGGGAAAGCAGTAAATACAACCGAGGCAAGGGCTTCTCGTGCAGTTGATACGAACCTGCACACACAAAAGGGGGAATCCCTTGCAGATTACTACTACTAAAATGGAAATAAAATGGAACCGAATAGACTGGGGTTCATCTTCTTCCTTCAGAATAGAAATCTGGCCCAGTGGATGTAGCTGGTCAACTCACACCGCAGACACCAGCCATTATGGTCCCTCAAGGGCTCGTGCCTCCTTGGGCAGTAGACTCTGTCTCCTTGATCAGCCCATAGGTATGGCGTGTCTGGGTTGTCTGTCATCCATCCGAGGACGTTGGTAGACGTGTACTGAAGAATTGACCGATCTGTTACCATCCTTTCGATCATTCTGATCCCTTGTTCAACTTGCCTTTCATCCGTCTTACTCATAAGCATCAGTCCGCGGGTGAAGATTGATGCCTTATGGTTGTCCTCAATTCCTGGGCGCAGCAGTTCACAGGCTTGCTCTTCATTCCCTTCTGCAAATGCCATAAGTGCTGGAATGATCTGGAGATTGAAGTTTCCTGCCGCTGTGCATGTTTGCAGGAATCTCTCCTTCTGCCAACGGATCCTTTCTTGCCCTCTCTTCACAGTGGAGGAGTCAACCTCGCATCGCTTGTACACGATGGCGAGGTTCCCAGCATCCCTGAGCTTCTTGCATATCCGTTGTGCGGCAAACACCTCCCTGATTTCATCCTCTCCTATTCGGGAGAGAATTTCACCAAGGAGTTCGAGCGGTAAGTCCAGCAATTTGGTTCCTTCTGGTGCAGGATCTGGAATGGGAGGATTACCCCTGAAAAGATAAGAAGTGATGAATCCAATTTTTACATAATTTTCAGAAATTATTCAAGTTCATAAACCAACATCCTCACATTTAGAGCATTGCTCTAGATGTGAGATTATTAAATTTCTGACTTGAATTTTGATTTAAAGCATATGTAAATAATTTTTGGTTTTAAATGGGCGAAGGAGCCCAAAATAAAACAAAATTAGCCATTGGGCCTAAAATCTTTTTAATGGGCCATTGGGCCCAAAAAGTTTTTCAATTTTATTAAACAAGTCCGAGACACTTGTTGGAAGTGGAATGAGATGGTCAGATGGCAATGGAGTGCTCGAATATTGGAATGTGCAATGGAGACGTGGCGGATCGGATCTGCTATTTCTGGATAGCTTGAACTGTTTGGACAGTTGGAGCATCCAAAAATTTACAGACACTGTTTTTAATTTTAAAATGGTTGACTTGTTTTATTTAATAAAAGTGGGATGTGAGTGGTCCCGTTTTTTATTTTTGAAAATGATAGCAGTTAGGTGGCAAAAATACTGCTATCTTACTCACACTAGTGTTCCATTGGGAACAAAAGGCTTCAAGTCAAACATTAAACAATAATAACTCTTTTGTCTTTTCTAAAAGGTTGCTTTTATTAAAAGTGAAAGTTTCTCATTGGGTGTTTGTACTATGTTTCCATAAACAAACAAACATTTATTCCCATGAGATTTCTAACATGAGAACAAATGTGCCCAAAAAGATCTTACCTCTTTTATTACACCAAAACAACACTGTGCACGTCACATCAAGATCAATCAAACCAATAACATCAAGATATTCAAAACAATACCCAAATGTTCATCAGTTTGTTCTTTCCAGTTTTAAACTTCAAAATCTTTATCCATTACCAGTTTCAAAATGGGGTTTCAAATGTTTCGAAATGGTGCTCTCAACCGAGAGCACTCAAAAACCTCCAAAAATCTAAAGTTAAATGTGCACACTAACCACTTCACACTAAGAACTCAACAAAATAAAAACAAAACAAAAGATCCGAATGGGTGCCATGAACATGGTGAAAATAGGGTTTACCCTGCCCTCCTTGGCTCGGGTCTAGGCACGGGTCCAAGGTTTGGGAGGAGTCCATGAAATCGGTCCATAGTTTCCCTTTGAAAATGGAGTGAAAGAGTGCGAAGAACACGTGGTGTTCGTTCGGATGAGAGAAAAATGGGGGGGAAAGAAGATGAAGAAGCTGAAGGAAGTTGAAATGACAAGTGAGAGTGAAAAGAAACTGGAGGGGGTGGGGGGGTATAAATACTTGAACTTTTGTCGCGGAATCCGAGACTCTGTCGCGGAACAAGGTTCCGCGACAAGGCATGGCGACATCAGAGAGGTCGCGGAGCCGAGAGTTGGGCGCGGAGTCATGCTCCGCGACAAGGCTATCGCGACAAAGTTCAGTATAGAGACAAGGTCAACGCAGGTTGTGTCGCGGAGTAGGGCTTGGTCGCGGAGCCATGCTCTGCGACAAAGTGCATCGCGACAACCAGCGGAGAAGGGTTAAGAACAAAAAGGGGGTTTGTCGCGGAACGGGGCCTGGTCGCGATGCATGACATCGCGACAAAGGACCTTCCGCGACAAAGAATTTTGAATTTTCAAATTTTCTTGGACTGGGCCCGAGTGTGATGTTGGGCCTGAGTCCATTTTATTTGATTTGGGCTGAATAAATTCAGTCCAAGTAAATTCAAAATGCTGGGCTGAAAATTAAACAATCCACTTGCATAAAATTAGGTTGGGTCAGTTCCATTTATCTGTGAATTTTATCTCGGGTATTGAATTTCTTCAATTTCCGAAAGCGTTTTCTCAGACTTATGGAACTAATCCAACCAAGAACCTGGTTTTTCCATGTTATTCTTATCTGCTCCTTCTTTTTAGGTGGTTCCGAACTTCTGCAAGACAGACAAATAAGACGCATTAGATTTTCTCCAAATATCAACATCCTCACATTTAGAGTCTTAGTACTCTAAATGTTTAATTGATCTTTGGGTACTTTCTTGTCGTGAAATAAGTACTATTAATATATACTATCTATATATATATATACTGAATTTTTTGTGTTTTTAAATGCTGTTTCTTATTGAATGTAAGCCGGGTCTGCCACTGCTTGGCTTTCTTTCTCCGGATCGAACTGTCCGAGGTACTCTTTTAATCGTTGTCCATTCACCACTATACCGCCCCTATCAGTTCGGATCCTGACAGCTCCATTTTTGAACACCTCTAGTACTTCATGTGGTCCTTCCCATCTAGATTTGAGCTTTTCGGGGAACAGCTTCAACTTAGTATTGAACAATAACACATGTTGACCAACATAGAAATACTTAGGTTTAATCCGGCGATCGTGTAACTTCTGGGTCCGCTCCTTGTAAATTCGAGAGCTTTCATAAGCTTGCGCTCGTATTTCCTCAATTTCATTGAGGTCCAACTTACGTTTGCTCTGAGCAACTTTCGGATCGAAGTTAAGCGTTTTAACGGCCCAGTAAGCTTTATGCTCTAGCTCTACAGGCAAATGACAGGCTTTTCCAAAGACCAGCCTGTATGGAGACATCCCGATGGGAGTCTTATATGCTGTGCGGTATGCCCATAGAGCATCATTGAGCTTACGTGCCCAATCCTTACGGGTTATCCCGACAGTGGCTTCGAGTATGTGTTTGATTTCGCGGTTGAATACTTCGACTTGACCACTGGTCTGAGGATGGTAAGGCGTGCCTATCTTATGGAGGATCCCATTTTTACTCATTAAAGTTTCAAAACCTTTATTAATAAAATGTGTTCCTCCATCAGATATCACCACCCTAGGTACGCCAAATCGACTGAAAATGTTGTTCTTGAGGAACTTGATGACTTGGCTACCATCATTGGTCGGTAATGCGACAGCCTCGACCCATTTGGACATGTAATCGACAGCTACCAAGATATAGTAGTTTCCACCAGATGGTGGAAACGGTCCCATGAAGTCAATGCCCCATACATCAAAGATCTCAAGTGTGAGAATCCCCTTTTGAGGCATCTCATCCCTCTTAGAGATGTTTCCTAATCTTTGGCATCTGTCACAGCCCTTAACAAATGTCCTGCAATCCTCATAGATGTGAGGCCAATAAAATCCACATTCGAGGACCTTGTGGGCCGTTCGAGCGGGACCATGGTGACCTCCATATTCTGATTCATGGCATTTTCTGACAATTTGATAGGCTTCATGCTCGGTTACACATCGCCTGATTATTGAATCGGAGCAGTGTTTGAAGAGATAAGGTTCTTCCCAGAAGTAACTTAATACATCTCGTTTGAACTTATTCCTCTGATGATAGTTCGAAAACTGTGGGGTTATTCCGCACGCCAAGAAGTTAGCGATATCGGAAAACCATGGACAAGCTTGATTATGCAAATGCAATGCGAACAACTGTTCGTCCGGAAACTCTTCATTGACGGCTTTTTCCTTTTTATCATTATCTAATCGAGATAAGTGGTCAGCAGCACCATTATCTCGACCTCGCCTATCTTTTATAATGATGTCGAATTCTTGCAACAGAAGTACCCACCTGATTAATCGTGGTTTTGCATCTTGTTTGCTAAACAAGTATCTCAATGCTGTATGATCGGTGTATACTTTGGTCTTCGTACCTATAAGATACTGCCTGAACTTGTCAAACGCGAAGACTACAGCATACATCTCTTTCTCCGTTGTGGTGTAGTTAATTTGGGCTTCATTCAGGGCATGACTTGCGTAATGAATTACGCAATGTCTCCCATCCTTATGTTGTCCAAGAACTGCACCTACGGCGAGACCACTAGCATCGCACATTACCTCGAAAGGTAGTGACCAATCGGGTGGTTGCACTATCGGTGCAGAAACCAACAACTTCTTGAGCGTGTCAAAGGCTTGGACACACGCTTCATTTATTAAGAAAGGATTTTCTTTACAAAGCAGATTAGTGAGCGGCTTGGCAATTTTAGAGAAATCCTTAATGAATCACCGGTAAAAACCGGCATGCCCTAAGAAGCTCCTAACTGATTTGATCGAGTTGGCGAGAGGGAGATTGGAAATGATGGAAACTTTGGCTGGGTCAACTTCAATGCCTGCACGAGAAATGCGATGACCTAACACTATGCCCTCAGTGACCATAAAATGGCACTTTTCCCAATTTAAAACCAAGTTAGTGTCCTCACACCTCTTTAAAATCTTAGCAAGATTGGTCAAACAATCTTCGAACGTATCTCCATACACAGAGAAGTCATCCATGAAGACCTCAATGCATTTTTCGATAAATTCAGAGAAAATAGACATCATGCATCTTTGAAAAGTAGCAGGTGCATTGCACAAACCAAAAGGCATCCGTCGATAGGCAAAAGTGCCGTACGGGCAAGTAAAAGTGGTTTTATCATGGTCTTCACTGGAAATAACAATCTGATTATAACCAGAATAACCATCCAAAAAGCAATAAAACTCTCTCCCTGCCAACCTCTCAAGAATCTGATCAATGAATGGCAATGGAAAATGGTCCTTGCGTGTGGCCTCGTTCAGCTTCCGGTAGTCGATACAAACTCTCCATCCGGTCACTGGCCTGGTTGCAACCTCTTCTCCTTGCTCATTCTTGGTTATGCACATCCCTCCTCGTTTGGGTACGACCTTCACTGGGCTAACCCATTTGCTATCAGAGATAGGATAGATTATACCAGCATCTAAGAGCTTGATAACTTCTTTCCTTACCACTTCTTGCATAAGGGGATTCAATCGCCTCTGAGGTTGACGGGAGGGTTTAAACTCTTCTTCCATTAGAATCCTGTGCATGCAAATAGAAGGGCTTATTCCTTTTATATCAGAAATGGTCCAACCTATTGCATGTACATGTTTCTTAAGAACGACCACCAGAGCATTTTCTTGCTCTTGGGAGAGCTTAGCCGAAACAATCACGGGTAACTTTTTATGTTCTGCGAGAAACGCATACTTGAGATGATCGGGTAATGTTTTAAGTTCAAGCTCTGGTGGACATTCAACGGAAGGGAGTAGTTTGCGAGAAATGGGTAGTGGGAGAACAGATTTACCTTCGGGATCCTGCATCAGTACAGGATCCTCTTCTTCCTCTTGGTTGGCGTCATCATGGAATTCGATGCCGTCAAACTCCTCCAGATTCCCTGTTTCGGAATCGGCAAAGTGAACGGCTTTGCATCCTTTGTGCTCCACGCTGGCAGGCTTCAGTACCTGCTTTGATGGTTCATCCAGCATCATTTCACAATCAAGTTCAGAGTCAAGCTCTTCCCTAACTATTACATTTTCAAAAGAAAAACAAGAACTGTCATTCAGAAATTTCTGCAATTTCTCCATATCAAAGATGATCTCCTCGCCATCGACCCTTAAGGTGACCTTTCCGGATTTAGCGTCAATCAGTGCACCACCAGTGGCTAGAAATGGGCGTCCAAGGATAAGCGGCATTTCAGAATCTTCTTCAATGTCGAGGACGATGAAGTCGACCGGGAAAAGAACCTGCCCGGTTTTGACCACAACATCCTTAAGGATTCCTACGGGCTGAGTGATAGATCTGTCTGCAAGCTGCAATCTCATCTTGATCGGTTGAATTTCTCCAAGCTTAAGGCGTATAGCCATAGCTAGTGGCATCACATTGATGCTTGATCCTAAATCACAAAGCCCCATACTCACTTTGGCCTTTCTGAATTGTACTGGAAGTGTGCAACATCCGGGGTCCTCTTTCTTTTCAGGCATTCTCCTCTGAACGATGGCACTGCATGTGCTGTTGAGAATAATTACCTCTTCCTGCTCAACCTGCCTTTTTCCTGAAATCAATTCTTTCAAGAACTTAGCATAGATGGGCATTTCGGAAATCATTTCTGTGAGAGGAATGGTTATCTCTACAGACTTTAATCGTTGCAGAAATTTCTTGAATTTAAGATCATGTTCTTTATTTTTAAGCCGCGCAGGATAAGGAATCCTGGGCATGTACTTGTTATTAGCAATTTTTGGTGGTGAAGGGAATGAAGTTGTACCTTCACCTGTACCCTTATCTGCTTCAGCCGTTTCAGGCGCAGCTTCAGTCTGCAATTCGGCTGTCTCTTTTTCCGCTTCATTCTCATTATCAGCTTCCTTACCAGCACTGTCAACAATATCCTCTTCTTCAAATTCTGCTCCAGTATCTGCTCCCTTAGGTCCAGCTAGTACTCTTCCAGATTTCAAGGTTATTGCTTTGCATTGCGGGTTCTTTTCCGCAGTGCTTGGCAATGTACCCTTGTCCATTTTCTGCATCTCATTAGCCATCTGTGTAACTTGGGTCTCCACATTTCTGATGGAGGCTTGCAGTTGATTGTTGATCTCTTTCTGACTAGTGATGAAATCAGTCATCAAATTCTCAAGCCTTGAAGGAGGCTTTTGATTCTGATTCTGATTTTGATTCTGATTCTGATTCCACTGGCCTTGGTTTGGGACAAACTGAGGCTGGAAACTCTGATTGGGCTGAAAGTTCTGGAAATTCTGAGGCGGCCTCTGCTGGATTTGAGGTTGGAAACCTGGATTCTGAAAATGTTGGCCCCTGTTCTGATTGAATCCTTGGTTCTGCTGAGGATTGAACTGCTGTTGCTGTGGCTTGTTCAAAAGATGTGAATTCAAGGCATTGTTGTTTGAGTAAGACAGATTCGGGTGTCTATTTGGAAAGGCTCCTGCATAGTTACAGCTCTCAGCTGTGATTTGCTCGCATGTGTCACTTGCATGAGCACCTTGACATAGACCACAAATCACATCAGTTTGCTGTCCCTGAGCAGAACTTCCAACTCCTTGATTTACAGACAACGCTGCCACTTGCTCTTGAAGCTTTTCAATGTCTGACTTCTCTACTGTACCTACAGCACATAAACCACGAGGGGGGGTGAGATTACCATCATCAGTTAGAACAGAACGGTTTACACTCATGGCTTCAATCTTTGCCCAGGCTTGGTCCATCGGTATGTCGAGCAAATGTTGACCGCCAGCCGCATCGAGCATGGATTTCCATGCTGGGGTCAGACCACTGTAGAACTTTCTCAGTCTCTCCCAGTCATGGAAACCATGTTGAGGACACTTTCTGAGCAGGTTGAAGAACCTTTCTTTTGCATCATACAAGGACTCGTCTGGTTTCATTTTGAATTCCGCAATTTTGGAGCGGCATTCATCCACCTTGGACTCCGGGAAGTATTTTGCCAGGAAATTTCTGATCACATCTTCCCATGTAGACTTCTGATTTACGGGCAGTGACTTTTACCATGTTCGTGCCCCGCTTGTCAGAGAGAAGGGAAATAGCCTTAGTCGAATAGTGTTTGCAGGTACATCACGATTTTTGATCGTGTCACACAATTCTAGGAAGGTTTGCAGGTGATCATGGGGGTCTTCATGGCTTGCTCCGGCAAACTGATTGCTCTGGACTAGATTGATTAGGGCCGGTTTCAATTCGAAGTTCCTGGCCAAGAATGCAGCTTGTCCAGGAATATTCAGGTATAGCTCTAAAATCGGCTGCATGTAATCAGCCGCAGCTGCTGCTTGATGATTGTTCTCAGGCCCGCCTTGGTACTGCTGTGGGTAGTAGTTCTGAGGCATGAAATAATTCCTCAGATCATTGAAATCATTCGGATTCGGGGGATTCTGATGGGGGTTATGGTATTGCTGATTTTGCTGGTTTTGGAAGTTTTGCTGATTTGGGTGGTTCTGGTTGTTTGGTGGGTTTTGGTTCGGATTGGGAGGGGGTGCCTCGAAGTGCTGCTGTTCAATGTTTGATGGGTTCCCACCTCCTTGTATGATCTGGGGAGGGGGATCATCCAAATCATCATTATCAGCATCTTCGGGGTCTTCATCAATGTTGTGAAGTGGGGGATTGGGTTGAATGATTGGTGGGATGTCAGGGTTTGCCATCTCGGAAATATCGCTGCTGGTGCTTGGCGAAAGTAGTGCATGTCGTTCCCGTTCCCTTCTTCGTTTAGTCTCCGCCCTAAGACGTCGAGCTGTCTTTTCTATCTCTGAATTAAACGGGATCTCGGCTGGCGTCTGCTTCCTCCTTTGCATAGAACAACGACTTCAACGATAACAGTACCTGTACAATCCCCAGGTTAGAATTGGTTCTGAAATTGGATATTTATAAATATATGTATAGGCTAATCTAGGAGCAATGAGGAATGTAATTCTCTTAGTAAAACGGCGCTGCATCCTCCCCGGCAACGGCGCCATGAAACTTTTGACAATATCGTCAACACGAGCTTTTTCTAAGATATACCAGGTTAGATTTATTAAATGAACAGCGTTATGATTCACGGGAAAGGGTTTAGGGATATATCAAGATTATTAGTCTTTTTATTACTCAAGTGTGGTGCTTGGTTTCAAATGGCGCTGTGGTCCTCTCTGTCATGAAATGTTGACAAATCTCATGGCACAGCCGGGATAGGTTGACCTTCAGCCTGTCACACTGAGGATCCCCGGCAAATATGCCATGATACTTCTCATCAATTCTTGCCATAAGATTTCCTGCCATGAAACTTTTTGACAATTTCCACTCCCCAAGTATTTTCTGAAAAATCGTGATCCTGGTGTAGGTTTTATTTAATGAAACCAATTTATGATGGCGGGGTTGTGATTAGGGATATATTTAAAAGTAGTCATATTTTTATTGCTCGTGTTTAAGAAACTGTGGCCCGAAAGCGCACGGTGTCAAAAATTGCAGTAATTTATAGTAAGACCGGATCGTTCACTGGAGGATGTGCGATAGAAGCAGGGCCCACGTCGTTTTACTAGATTTTCCATTCGTATTGCTCAATAGGTTTGAAAGGTGATTAATAACTACTGGCATGAATTTAAACTAGGTTACAAAAGCATTTAAATTACTCTACAAAGCGAATAAATCTATTCTAGGAAGCGGGTAAAAATTATTCTAAGAATGCGATAAACATTATCTATGAAAGCAGGGAAAAATTACATTGTGCCAACCGTGAAGCTGAATCACAATGTAGACAGAAGGGACAAGAAGAAAAGAATGAAATTTGGACAAGACTTAGATAGAGCAGTATTAAATTTCCATTTTTATACGCAGATCTTTGTTTGGAATAATCCTACCAGATAGCTAATTCTCATGCTCTCCATAATGCTTTCCCTTTAACAGACAGGTACTTACAATATGAGTTTACATGTTCTTAAGACCGCAAATTTTAAGATACCACAGATTCGTAACTGCCCTGGCCTGAGTGTGTTACTTCATCTGTGGTGGAAAAGCAACACCCGACATATCATTTATTGACATGCCGAGTACTACTATCATTCTCCCATGTCACACCCAAAGATTCGAATCAAGTTCTGAACTATCCCTTAACTGTCAATCCTAGTAGCAGTTACACAACTCTCAATACAACCGAGTGACCTCTAATGAAAGCGGTTAAAAGAAAGCAGTAAAGAAAGCATTTAAAACCTATCACTCGGAGGTTTTGAAAATCTGACCCTGGTAGTAAAAGACAGCTCCCCATCGGGATGAAGGAGTATGGATCAAGAATTCCCGGCTCTGGGTGAAACACTAGTGTGTTCACTTCCTTCCGGGTGATTATGAGATGCAAACTAATGAAATGGACTAATAAATTAGTTCGTTCCGGATGCACTCACTCAGGACTCAAAAATAAGCTTTGGCAGAAGAGGATAGCAGTTGAAAGAAAGCTCAACCCTATCTTAGAAAATAACCAAGGCCTGGATGATGTTCCTCTAAGATTATTTACTACACTGTATTTGAGTCCAAGTGGACCCCATCTCGGTTTAATATTTAATCTTAGATTTCCAACAGACAGCAATTTTGGAGAATAATGGATTTGAAAATCATTCCCTATCAGGTACTAGACTCTCAGTAAAAACACAGACCCTTTCAGTCTAGGCGAGACCTAATCGCTGAATCTGTTTCTAATTTCCCAAAACACAACCCTTGACAGAATATGAATTAGTCATAGCTGAGGAATTTATCCCTTACTCAGATCCGGATTTTATAAAGAGATTTTTGTTGGAAATTTAATACACAATATCTGTTTGAGATCTGGACTTCTATTGTCCAAGGAAAGGATCCCAAAATAGTATGGACCACAATAGTACATAATATTATCATGCATAAGGATATAGGGAAGTGTAAAATTAATTGACCCAAAATATAGATGCGGGTCTAGCCAGAAGGTGAAACACAGATATGAAGTGGTCAGGAGACCAAAGTAATGGCAGAATAATCAGGTGGACTGTAAACATCTACTGTCCACTTTCCCAATTACTCGGATGGAGCGAATTTAGACAGCTTAAACCCTATAATGGTGGTGTCAATACCAGTTGGATCTCCACTGTCCGTGAATTCGGATAAAAACCTACATGCTTCCCTTCTATAATGATCGTCAGTTGGCATTGACTGATGCCAACTGACTCCCATTACAGATTGGAATTTGGGTTTGGAAATTAAGATAAGAAAAATGAGACTGTATCTGGATGGGAGTCAGCCGAGCAGCTATTATAACCCCGGATGGGTGAACCGCCAAGGCTTCCATTGACACTCATCCAGACCATGCAAAATAACTCTTAGTAATTAATACTCAGATTACGAGCTAGTTATCCATAAGGGAATACCCGCCAACATTAGTCTGATGTATTCTTTACTAATGGTTCCACACAATACGCAAAGACAAAATCAATAATAAATAAAAGAAGATTCCTTGTATGAGAGACATTGGTTTCTCATGCAAGGTTGTGAATTGGGTCCACAATTGATGATCTTAATTAGTCCTTCCTACCATAATTAATTACAGTCCGGATTATCTGTTTAAGCCATCAAGATTTTGTTTATAGAGAAGTATTTTACTGGCAATTGAACAAATGTCCTTTAGTCATGATGATTATTGAAGTTTGATTATTGCTAATCTCAATCTTTAATCATTAATGAGTCAAGGGTTCAATCAGTTAAGGGATGCAAATGGAGAATCAAAATTTGGGCAGCATAACACCCTATATTGCAATTTCAGAATGTTACACCTTAACCCATGGGGTTATGATGTGAGTGTTGCAATATAATATAGGAAGGGAATGAAGGTTGTTTGAGATGAAATAGAGAGAGAGGAACCTTTGTCGCGATACCATAAATTTTGTCGCGGACCGAGGTCCGCGACATGGGCATCCCGACAAGTTTTTAGAATTTTTGGCAGCATAACGCCTCTTTGTCGCTATGCAAGATTTTGTCGCGGAACGTGGTTCCGCGACAAGAGTGTTTCGCGACAAAGTGTTTTCTGAAATTTCCTAAAGCATTTGAACCTTTGTCGCTATGCATGGAAAGTTTTGTCGCGCAATGTGGTTCCGCGACAAAGTGTTCAAAGGATATGGAACATGGCATAATTTTTCTGTCTCAGAATGAGATTTTGTCGCGGAACGTGGTTCCGCGACAAGATGATTCCGCGACAAAAAGCCATGTAGACAGAAATGCAAGAGTTTGGCTCCTTTGTCGCTATGCATGGAGAGTTTTGTCGCGGAACGTGGCTCCGCGACAAGGTGTTCCGCGACAAAGGGTTTTAAATTATGGAGACAAGTGTCTTGAAACACCTTGGTCGCGGAACAACCATTTTGTCGCGGAACTTGGTTCCGCGACAAAAGGCGGTTGGCGCCCAAGGTGGTTCAGGACAAAAGTCAGAAAAAGCTGAAATGAACAGTGGCATGCAAACAGCGTGATCTCACCCTATTTCAGATCAAAAAGCTATTCTAAGCTAAAAACAACAAGAAACATTCAAAATAAGGAAGAACATGCTTAAGCAAAAATAAACAAAGCTGGACAGAATTTAAATAAAGCAAGAATCCTAATCTAGGGCTTGATCACACATACACACAACATTATCCATAAAATGCTTAACAGTAAACATAAAAATAACAAAATGGGGGTCAAATGACCCCAAAATGAAAAAGAAAGCATAAATCCATGGGGTGTGAGACCCATTTCATGATTTGGGACACAAATGATGAATGTTTTCCCATATTATTGAAGGGGTGTTGGTAGGGATGGCAATGGGTCGGAGATGGATCGGAGAAGCCTAAATCCACCTCCACCCATCAATGTTATATTAATCATCCAACCCACCCATCATCCATCTAAAATTCAATCCAAATCCAATCCATCCATCAATCACGGGTGAAACGGGTGGATCGGGTGGTTAGTGGATTTAAAACATAATAAACGATGCAATAATTTATATTCAAAATAAATTCATGTTTGAACATTAGAAAGTCTATTAAACTATTACAAATCCCCCACTTAAATTTCAACAAGCAAAGTAATAATTACCCTGTTAAGGAAAATGTAAAGAGCCAAAAAGATATTGAATTTTTCTCAATATCATTCATTTCATGCCAATTTGCAAGTCAAACATCAAATCTTTTCCCATCCCGCAATGAAGAATATATATATATACAAACAGTTATATTATCCGAGAAAAAAATTAAAAGAAAATAGAGCAATAAAGGCAAAATAAATTAATTGATTACGAATTAATACCATCAACTTCAGTTACAAAATTTCCTTCAACTCCTAAATCAACATCTTCCAAGATAGTTGCACAAGCTTGTGCATTATCAAAACAAGAATCTAACAAGTATTATGTTAGAAACATATAAATTATTGTATCTAAAATTATAAATTAATTTCATTAAATCATGTAAATTAAAACGAAAAAATATTTGGGAGAGGGGAACGATTTCAATTCTCAATTTTTAGAGCGGGATTGAGGGATTCTAAATTTCTAATGCAATATAGGTTTTAACTTTTTATGAGTTTTTAATACTATTTATTTTATTTATATAAATATAATAGATTTTTAATGTGAAATATTTATATTTTTAAAATATATATTTATATATTTAATAAAAGAAGCGGGTGATGGGTGGATTGGAAGGTGGGTTGGATGATGGATCGGGTGGTGGGTTGGATGAACCTAAATCCATCTCCGACCCGATCCGTCACCCAATCCACCCATCACCCTATAAGAATCCATGTTTTTTCGGGTTTTCATCCATTTTATCGGATCGGGTGGATCGGGTTACGGGCGGATGCGGGTGGAATTGCCATCCCTAGGTGTTGGTAATACCCATGATTTGGGTATTACAAACCCTAAAACAAGAGTTTAGAAACCAAAACATATTAAAAAGTGGCTACCTAGCTACTGTAAACCATAAAACACAAAATAAACACTAAACTAAACTGATCTAAGGACAAGAATTAAATAATACAAAAAAATTAAAACTAAACTAAACTACCTAAGAGGGAAACCCACTGCCTTGCCTTCAAGAACTTTCACTCAACAAAATTCCAACTTTTAGCTCATGGGAAACACCTCATATTTATAGAAGTGTAACCCTAAGCCCATGGGCCTTGATTCTAGCCCATTGTGTCTTAAGACATCACACACATCACAGCTTTGTCTCGGAGCATCAAGTTTGGTCGCGGAACACACTGCATGTGGCAAGGCTTCTTGACTGGGTCTTGTGTCTCTAATTGTGCATCTTGGTCGCGGAACATGCCTTTGTCGCGGAGCATGCCATCGCGACAAAGGTCATCGCGACAAAGGGCTTGGCTGGTTTCCTTCTTCTTCTGAGTTGCTTGGTCGCGGAGCCCTCCTTTGTCGCGGAACACTGCATCGCGCCAAAGGGCTTTCCGCGACAAAGGTCTTCCTGGGCCTGCTGGATTGGGCCAGATGGGCCGAAAATGTTCCTTTTGTGGGCTTTTCTATCTTTTTCCCATCTTTTTGTTTCCTTTTCTTTTTCTCATGTTTTTGGATTTTTCTAACATAAATATGTAATAAAATTACATATTTATGTCTTTTTCACACCAGCTTATTATTTTTACAATTATGCATAAATCAGTCCAATTCGACTGCTTTCTTACTTAATGTAAGACCGGAATGTGATCAAATGCCCGTTTAAGACACGGAAATGGATTGAAAATAATGGTCATTTCTGGCCATTATCAGGGAGCCAGGCTGTGAGCTCTCCTCGGAGCTGACTGAAGTAACCGAATGGCCTCCACTGAGTCACTACAGCAAACAACTTCCTGAATGCCTTTCTGGCGAGCTAACATAAGACCCTGCAAAATACCAGTGATTTCAGCTAGAAGAACCGAAGACTTTCCAAGGTACCCAGAAACGCCTCCAATCCAGACACCCGCATTATCACGTATCACAGCCCCAAATCCCGCACGCCCCCGACTGGCCAAATACGATCCGTCAGCATGGATAAAACTCCCACTCCAATTACCCATATTCCAACACACATGTCGGGGATATATCCGATCACTCCTAGGCCGGGGCATGATCGCATCCAAACTGTCTCGAAGGTGAGTAATAGAGCGTATGATAGCCTGCTGGGGCGACACCTTACCTTAAAACACCCTATTGTTCCTCTCCTTCCATATCAGCCAAAGACCTGCTATAAAGATACTACCAAAATGCCTATACATCCCATGAATCCATCCTCTGATATCTGCCCGGCCTAATGACCTTAAGTCATGCAGCACATCAACCCCAATGGATTACCACAACATAGCAGCCCATCTACAGTAAAATAAGCAGTGCACCCAATCTTCAGTGTCATCTCCACAAACCGTACATAGCGGGGACGCAGCCAAATGGCGGTGATGGCGGAGTTGATTACAAGGAATCGCTGACCAAGAGAGTAGCCATATAAAAAAACCAATCCTTTCCGGAAGATGCGATTCCACATCCAGGACCAAGAGGCACTGTCAGCCGTAGCATCTAACAAAAACAAATATCCCGAACGAGCAGTGTAACCACCATCAACGGTATTATGCCATCTCCAACCACTCTCACATGCCGGGTGTAAAACAGGTGGCGGCTCACTCAAGATGTCATCCCGAAGGAGAGGAGGGAGGATAGTGTATAACCTGGAGAGGTCCCATTGACAGTGCTTCACAATATCCCGCACTTGTAGATCCAAGTCACAGGTCTCTACAAAGTTAACCTGAGGCCCGAGCATACCAGAACGATGCCATGTATCAAACCACAATGAAACCTGCCCATCCCCAACCTGGAACGAAAATCCCGGCCCAAGCAAGGAGACAGCTCTGCGGATGCTGCGCCAAATAAATGAGCCCGCACTTGGAAGAGAGCCTTTCAGAATACCCGCCGCACAATATTTATGCTTCAGTTCCTGTACCCACAGCTTTGGGCAGTCAGCGACGAGCTCACTCACCAATTTCCCCAGCAGCGCCACATTAGATTGACGCGCTTTACGGAATCCCAACCCTCCTTGCGATCTGGGAAACGCCATTCTATCCCAGGTAATTAGGTGAAGTCCTTTGCCCTTCCGGTCCTTCCACACAAATTTGCAAACACGCCTATCAATGTTATCACACACAGACGTTGGCAACCAACCAATTTGCATACAATAATCGCCGCCAGGACATGTCGAGCCAGTGTAACTCGTCCCGCTTTATTCAAAAGCCGTAAAGCCCAGCTAGACATCCGCACATCCATCTTTTCCAAAAGAAAATCATACGCAGTCGTCGTGACTCTGCCATGATGAATTGGGAATCCCAAATATTTACCAAACCTATCTGTGAAAGGAATTTGAGCAGCCTGCGTAAACCAAGCTTTCTCCACACTAGAACAGGCAACAGAAGCAAAGGCCCGAGACTTAGCTGCATTAATTTTAAGGCCCGACCAATTAGCAAAGTTATTCAGCATTTCAGCAAGGCATAAGATACTCTGCTCATCCCCCAATGTGGCCAATATCAAATCATCCGCGAAAAGAAGGTGAGAGAGGCCTCGTCGTCCAGCTGACAAAGCAACCGGCAATCACATCCCACTTTCCACCTTGTGACTAATCGTAATAGACAGCCGCTCCATGACAATGTTAAAGAGGTACGGGGACATCGGGTCCCCTTGACGAAGTCCACGCTGTGGTAATATCTCATCGAGGACCTCACCATTCCAAAGAATGGAAAAGGCTGGGGATGACACACAAGTCATAATAATCCGAATAAGATTAGCCGGTAACTCCATTTGACAAAGGCATTCATGAAGGAACGGCCATCTCACACTATCATATGCCTTTTCAATATCGATCTTGACAAGGATAGCCCGAGTACGACAACCCGCACGAGATAAAGTATCCACTAACTCCTGCAACAAAATGGCATTATCCACCGTTCCCCGCCCGGGCAAAAAAGCAGATTGCAGGGGCGAGATATATGACGCCAATAAGGGACGGAGCCGATTGACGATAACTTTAGACACAAACTTGTAAGCCACGTTACACAAAGTGATAGGCCGAAATTGGCGTATGCTGTTCGGAACATCCACTTTAGGCAGTAAACAAATAAAAGCTTTGCACACAGCAGGATCAAGATATCCAGTAGCCAGAGCTTCACGTACCATGGAAATTACATCCCCACCCACAATATTCCAGTATTGCTTGTAAAACGCTGCGGGGAAGCCGTCCGGCCCTGGGGAAGACCATGGCTTGGATTGCTGATCATATTGTTGATCATGAATCATGATCAACCCTAATTTTCATTTTAGTTTTTGAATATTGTAATTAATTATTATGATTAATTTTTTTTTTACATATTTTAACACCCACATAACTAACGTCGTCCTTGTTAAATATCTCGTATCATTTATATGTTGGGATTCCCTTGGCTTATATCCATATAAATCACTTCATTCATAGCCAATTGATTTTGGGTGTAACATAATACACATTGCTTTGTGTGTCTTAGAAGCAACATAAATTAGACCAAGGCATAGCAATTAAGATAAGTGGAAGCAACATACATAGGTCCAAAATTTCGAAATATAAATAACTCACATGCATGCTTGGATTTCATTATATATATAGGCCGGGACACAAAATATGCCTAAGCACTCTTAATTATGATACACTCTTAAAATTGAATTGGACAAGTACTACTATATAACTAAATAAGTCGTGTATTGTGCACCTAAGTCACCTAAACCATGCATGATTATAAGTGCATATTATTAGGTGTCGTCTATCTTACTTTATTTTTCCACTATGAGAAATAATCGTTATTATGCATACAAAGCTTTCAAAGAATGATAGAACTATATATTGTCAAGACTATGGGTCTGTTCTGCACGCATGTTTTGGGAGCTTTAGCTTTTATTTCAAAACAAAAGGCCCGTTCTACACACTAGCTTTTGGGAGCTTTTGTAAGCTTCTTTTTAGAAGCTACCTGTAGTAGCGTTAAAAAAATAAGCTAGTAGCTTATTCTTGAGCAATTACAATTTTAATTCAATAACCAACCCACTACCCAATAGTCTACATAAATATTTGTCCTTTTATGTAATTTCATATATTTTTTGACAGCTACAGCTAGTTGTACAGAACACTTAAATAGAACTACAGCTCCCTACAGCTTCAACTCGCAGCTACAACTCTGCGTGTAGAATAAACTCTATATATGCAATTGCTTCTAGCACGAAGTAATTTGGAATGATCATGGACTCTAGTTAAATTTGAACCCACTTAAAATCCACCTCAAATAACACAAGAAGAATTTTTTAACCGAAAATTCGGATTTGGGATGAATTAGGAATCTCAAATTTCACTACTTATATAAGATCGATTATGACTTTCTAGTTTAAGGCGAGTTCGAATTTGCAAGTTTTGCAAAATTGTCCCAAAACTTGCCACAACCTCACAAGGATTGGTTTATTGATCGAGTTTCGTGTGGAATGTTCTATTGCATTCCAATACTACCTAAAAATGATTGGTTAATTTTTATTTTTATCTAAAAATTACATATATTAAAAAAAAGGGAGGGTGGGGGGAAGAAGGAACTCCCCACCCACAAAAAAACAATCCGCAACAGAATGTGACGGGAGCGAGCAGTGTGTGAAAATGTAAAATTTCAAAGGGTTCGCACACGCAGTGCCCGTCAGTACATGACAATTATCTTTTTTGCCAGTCGCCAAAATTTCTTAACTTTTGTACCCGAAAAGGCCAAAAAGTCCCTGGTTCGTGTGGTGGTTCGTATACGAACCAGTTTATGAAGCACGATCCATGAGATTAATTAATAAGGGTGATTAAGAACCATGGTTCGTGGTGTGGTTCGTGCACGAACCACATATTCAACTACGAACCATGGATCAATTATAGAATGATTTGTGTCTCATGGGACCGTAGTGTCTCAACTACGAACCATGGATCAATTATATTATTATTATTATTATTATTATTATTATTATTATAACTTACAACAACGAACCACATATATTATTACAACAACGAACCATGGATCAACTACGAACCACATATATTATTATTATTATTATTATTATTATTATTATTATTATTATTATAGCAAACAGCAACGGTAAGAAACAAAATAATAAAATATAACTTACAAGTGTTAAAAATACTTGTACTTAGTAATAAAAAAAACTAAGAATATATGGCCGGTTCGTGGTATGCATGTGTGCAAGTATTTGGTTCGTGCACGGTCCACTGGTTTGTGCACGGTCCATTTGCTTTTTTAATCACTTTTACTAATTAATCATATGGTTCGTGGTATTGAGACGGTTCGTACACGAACCACTTCACGAACCATGGTTAATTTCGTCTTTTCGGGTATAAAAGTTGAAGAATATTGACGGCTGGCATAAAAGATAAATGTCAGTACCTGACCGGGTACTGTCCATAATTTCTTCAAATTTCAAATTATGACTGTCAGCCAAGCTGTGAAATCTGTACCTTTGCCAGTTGCCACTAACCAACTTCTATATCTATATATACGTACGTGACCGTATCCTCTTATGCAGATTGCAATCGTACACTCTTCCATATACAAGCCATTTTTCATTCCCCCCCCCCCCCCCCCCAAAAAAAAAAAGGCAGCATTGGAGAAATAATTAGGCAAAATTAGAGGAAGAAATTCTCTTTTCTTTTGTGGGCATTCTGAGAAGATTGTCAAGAAATGGATAATACTCTGCACTTTGTGTTCGGAATTTTTGGTGGGTTTTTCTTTAATTTCCTTACACTTTCTTTTTTTTCAGTGGTTTTACTTGAATATTGTTGTTGTATGGTGTGATGATTGGATTTGATCTTGTTCTTTGTCATTTCACAGGAAATGCTTTTGCTCTTTTCCTTTTCTTGGCTCCGCTGTAAGTTTTCCACTATGTGTTTTGTTATTATTTTCAAGAAACGCTTAACCAGGATGGATCAAAAAAAAAAAAAAAAAAGGGGAAATGCTTAACCAGGGATTGCTCTTTATTTTTGCTAATAATTTCAATAAAATGAGAGGTTGTATTTTTTGAGATGCCATAGAAACATATCTTTTTCTTCATGTACGTTTGAACCTTCTTGAAAAAGATATATTGATCATTTTTGTACAAACCGAAAGGACACTGATTAGAGCTGATTCAAGAATTGCCTCGTCTTTTTTCGTATGTGATTTTCAACACTGATTCCTGAGATTAAAATGATCATAATTTTATTCACCGGGCAGGATTACTTTCAAAAGAATTGTGATGAAAAGATCCACAGAAGAGTTCTCTGGAATCCCATATGTCATGACCTTACTCAATTGCTTACTTTCTGCTTGGTAAGTTGGTAATTTCTTTTTGTTTTTTGATTGTTTAATCTGTGTGATTCAAGTGAACTTCGGTTCTTAAGCACTTAGGCCAATGAATAATCTATGTATGCAGTGTTCTCACAAGTTACAATCTCATATAGAATGAAATTATGGCTGTATTGACTGTAAGTAGGTCATGTAGATTTTGTTAATCTGATGGTTTTGAAATAAATAGGTACGGTATGCCATTTGTGTCGCCCCACAACCTGCTGGTGTCGACTATAAATGGAACCGGAGCTGCCATTGAGTTGATTTACGTATTGATCTTCATCGCGTTTGGTACAAAGAAGGAAAAGGTGAAGATTTCTGGGCTGCTCACTATTGTCCTCACTCTCTTCGCGGTTGTTGTGTTTGTTTCACTCTTTGCTCTCCATGGAACCGGACGGAAGCTTTTCTGTGGCATTGCAGCCACTGTGTTCTCCATCATCATGTATGGCTCACCTTTGACAATCATTGTATGTTTCTCTCCACTCAAATGTTTTGTTGTCCTTATTTAAATGTTCTCATTCTTTTCCCGTGTTCTAATGGCGTGCACACGATTACGCTTGAAAATAAATAAAATGCAGCGCTTGGTGATCAAGACAAAGAGCGTGGAATTCATGCCGTTCTTCTTGTCCTTGTTCGTGTTCTTGTGTGGTACTTCGTGGTTCATTTTTGGCCTACTAGGGAAGGACCCTTTTGTTGCTGTAAGTATTTTGTGTATCTTGTACTATATTGATCAGTGTTTTTCATTTCATTTCCAATTTATAAGCTTTATGTAATGCTATTCATTCCAATGATCAGATCCCAAATGGATTCGGATGCGGATTAGGCATGGTGCAGCTGATTCTCTATGCCATATACCGCAACAATAAGGGCAACCAAGCCAAGAGATCCTCGCCCGACGGATCCCTGGACGTGGAGAAGGCCAACGGCAGGTTCCATCAGGACAAGGCATCATTTCCAGATGAGCAAATCTAGTTCACAAAATGAACAAGAAAAAAAATGTGCCTGGACAGCATCATTCCACATGTTTGACAGACATCGTTGATGCTACATTTTACTCGCTAGTGACGATACTTTTTAGCCTCTTATTAGTCTATCCTATCAATATGGGCTGTGTTGGAGACCTCTTTTTTTCACACGGCTGTAGTTCTTCTTATGCTATTTCCAAGTGTTTTGAGATTGTGATTTTTGTTTTCTGATGGTCGATGACTTGTTTGGCTGGTGCTTCAACATTGAATTTAATGCGCATTTATTCGCCTCCTTTTTTTTGTGTTTTGTTGTGATCTTTCTGATCTTGAGACTTGGGTGAGGTGTCCCTGATGATTCATTAGGGGATGGATTGTGATTTGTGAGCCCTGGAAGGGAAATCGTTTGGGTGCTCACGGCCTGTAGGTGCTGACACATTCAAAAGTGATGGATATGTGTATATGAAATGATGTGTGAGTATAAAAAGGTGATGGATGGAGGTTATGAACCAAAAACTAATAAAAAAACAAACTACCGTCTATACATCACTTTATAATGCTTATACATCACTTTATAAATGGCTACACATCATTTTAGCGCTGTCTGCACTGCTGGCAATTGTTATGCCATTACAGAAACCGGATTGCCCTAGAAGAGGGCAATTTGTGGATGTTATCTTGACAGGGGAAGATTGGAAGTTGACTGGGATTATTGCATTCCAAAATTGGTTAGGACAGTGGTGGTGTGGAACTGGATTTGTCTATTGTAAGTAGCCTGAATCTTCCAGCCCATGTGATGTGAATTCTGGAGAGAAACGGTCACATCAAAACGGCATTTGTTTTGGGCCTATATTAATTGGGCTGGATGGGCTGGGCTGCTAATTATTCTTTGTGTGGGCTTTCTTATTCATATGCTGATATGCCGTCGTGGTAGTTCGGTTTTTTCCCCTCTTTCTTTTCGTTTTTTATTTTTTAACTTTATCTCCACCGGCAAATCTTCCCCAACCCATCTCCGCCGACCTCCCCATACGGCACCAGCGGTCAGCCTTCACTCCTCCATCTCTCTTCCCTCATATTGGGCTGCCACGCCTGCACCGCTGCTTCCCCTCCTATGTATGTATTTCTCTTTGTGTATGTTTATGCAATCTTTCGGTGTGTGTGAATCTATATTGATTTAGGGAGGGTGAGTGGTGCCCGGCGTTGCCACCGGCTGTTTCTTAAGAGTTTTGAGTTTGAACAATTGTATATTTGTATATCGGTAATTGGTGTTAAACTATTGTGGGTAGTTTACCATTTTATTCCTTTTCTCAATTTTAGGTGATTGGTTTACTCATTACTGATTTAGTTAGTGAATGAATGGAAATGTTCAGTCTTGCTGATTGAATTCTACGCATTTTTTATTTTTTTTTGTCTGTCTCCCGGCTCGTCTTTCTCCCTCTGAAAAGTTCTGGCTTCGGATTCGACGATTCTCAGGCTACCTTCAGTGGTTTTGTTGTATCCTTCTGCAGTCAATTTGGTTGGGACAAAATGGAGTCAATGGTGAAGAAGTGTCAGCAGAAATTCAGGAGAGTAAAAGAGGATATGGGCCGATGGGAAGAGATTCAAACTAGCTTCATTTCCCAATTTTCCAACGCCTCTTCTATCATCCAGAGGTTGCAGGTTTTCCCATGTCTTTTCGCCTTTTCTGGCTCTCAGATTTTTCAATTTTCGTCTTAAAAATTGTTTTGGTAATATGGCGTTTGATTAGGTGATTCGGGATGCTCGAAATTATGGGGCTTTGAAATGCATTGATGGTATAGAAAATGCTGTGTTGGCAAAGCAGATGGAATCTTTGCAGAATATCTTGGTCTCCATGAACAACACTATGTACTTTCTTTTCTACCTCATTTTGTATGGAAATTTTTTGTTGCCATTTGCTTCTGTAAATAGGGCCCGTACTTATACAATAAGCAAAAGTCTCAAGCATAACCAATCAGAATTTGTGTGTGTATGAGCTCAAGAGGTTTCGTACACTTACCTTTTGTGCTTATTTCAAACTCTTGAATTTTTGTTTTTTTTAATATATAAAAAAAAAAAAAAAAAAAAAAAAAAAAAAAAAGAAAGTGCTAAGCACTTGAAAATAAGCATATCCAGAATGAGCCGAGCCCTTAACCCTTGGTTCATTAATGAATACTTCTATAAATACTTTGGTTTTGCCTTATTATGTTTATCAACTATCATGTTAATTCAACTCTTATTTTGTAAAACAAGCACCAAGAATTGTGGAATGTTGAAGTGCATTCATATCATAATTGGAAAGTGATGTGTTTACTTTTACATGTGATTCAATCCTTGCCGTCCAGGGAAGAATTTCATTCCATTGTCTCATCCCTACAGAAGGTAGTTTTTGATAGCAGGCAACTTGTGGGCGTTTCGTCCTCCAAATCAAATTCAAAACAATTGAAGCTTCGAGTAGGCGTGAAACCAACTCTTGCACAATGTTTAGATGGACTTGAGGTTCTTGAAGAGATGCATCAGGCAGAGTAATCCCTTGATTCTTCTCTGTTGAAATTCACCCTTTATTCTTTTGATCCAAGACTAATTAAATTTTACAGGCTTTGGCTTTGATTTTATTGTTTTTGGATCAAATAATTTTTTATAGAAGTGATTTATGCCATTGTTTTTTATTAGATATCAGTATACGTGTCAGCATGACTTCCGTGTTTGATGGCTATCACACCTTAACCTATTCAAGATAAATGACTTCACGTTTTCTTGCAGGTATCGTCTTAAATTATCTGTGGTTTCAGCACTTCCTACTCTCACGTTGAATCCTAGGTATGCAGAGTCTCTTCTTCATATTGTCTACCAAATATGGTGCTTTTCTTTGAGCTCCCTCAGAATGTTTTCCCAATCAATTCTGTTTCATTATATCTGATATGTTCTAGTTTCAGCACTTCTTTTTCAGTTCTATAACACATTTGTATGGTTGGTTGGATGGAATGTATTGGAAAGGAAATGGGAATGAGAATGAACTTGATTTTTTTAAAATGGTTATTTGATCTTAATTATGGAAAAATACTTTCAAATGAATTACTCTTCCCTAAAACACTGTAGTATTTTTTTTTCATATATGTTCGTTTATTTTGAAATTCTTTATATTCTCATAAAATTCACTCAATTCCCATTAATTTAATTTCATTTCAGCTAATCAATTGAGACAGAATTGCATTTGCAAGATTTCATCTTTTTAGACACATGGCAATCTCAAAAGTTCAAAATTTCTAGGTCCAAATCTAGCAATAGTTTTTGAATTTTAGTTTGGATTATTTACTGCTTCTTAGTTTACCACTTAATTATGTGTTTATTCTTTATACCAATATATATATATATATATATATATATATATATATATATATATATAAACCCTTCCTTGCAGTGACAGTGGTGATTTGGGTGCACTTCAACAACTTTTGGTTGATCAACCAAATATTCCCCGCGATGAAGGTAAGCTGATTATTCTAATAGCTGGATCCATGTTCTAGTTACTTAAATATAAGTAACAATTATTGCAAACCAATGTATCAGTGCTTAAGAATGCCAGGATTTCACACAGGTAGTCAACTAAATGGATAGTTAGTTCTGAACATTAAATCCTATTCAGAACACCATTCCTGGACTTTTGGAATTAGCTTAGTGCTGAGAAGTATGCTTGTGTTTTTTTCCTGCTATCTGTTAATCATTTTGTGGTTCATTTTAGTTTGGTCCCAACTTGTAATTCTTGGTATTGATAACTGACAGACACATTAGTAGATTTAGATAATTCTTCCTACAATGTTTTTGCAGTCCTGATATTGATGAGCTTTTCTCCATTTTAACCCTGCTCATTCATTGTGCAGTGCAATTCTTATACGACATCATTTTTGCTGAAGAAATCTCATGAATCTCCGAGCATGTTACTGATCATTGCACATATCTGGGCATTTATTCACATAAGAAACCTTACAGGGAGATTGTCAGCTTTGAAGCATAATGTTAAGTCTCCACCTTCTTACATTTGGATGATGGTTTGTTGCACAGCAACTCAACTAACCACAACAGTTCGAAGACGTTAGATTTGTGTAATAAAGATGACATAACTCCCTCATCTTGTCTGTTGTCTGAATCATTTTTTTTTTTCTTTTTTTCTTTTTTTCTGTTTTTTCTGAGGGGGGAATCGTTAGCTTTTATGTGGCCTGCCTTTGATCTTGACTAGTTGCAATTATAAACCCCGGAATATTTGTCTCTGTTTGAAATGTGCTGTGTGTGTGTGTTTCCTAGGGCAACAATATCTAGTTTGGAAATTTTGTTTTCAATTTTCGGAAGATGTCTAGACACAAGGGAGTTTATATTTTGATAGATATAATTGATTAATTTAATCAATGTTAGTAGGACAATTGAATCCTAAATAATCAGTATTGTGTTTATTTTTATTAATTAAATAATTATGTGCTTAAAAATGTTGGGATCCCACCATTCATAAGTCCTAATTCTACAAAGTAAACATGGAATTAGGTTAAATAAGTATATTTATCCAACGTGATAATACAAAATGGAGGAGTCCATAATATATATTCTGTGCAATTATTAGATATATTTTTTATACAGGGAGGGACTGAAAAAGGCATTGGTGAGAAAGGACCTAATCAGCATGTATGGGTTGTCCCTTGAACATTCTTCATGAAGAGGCTTGTGTAGAATTTAAAGTGTTCAATTTAGACAGCAAAAAAACAAATACTACAACTGGATCACGAGGGTTCAGAGTGAATAGTAGCATGACAAGGTACATAATCTATTCATGCCTTGTAAAGGGGATTTTGACTGAGACCACATAATGAACACAAAATTTGATAGGACCAAAAATGCGTAAAATTGTTTCTAGTATTTTCATTCTTTAGAAAAAGAAGTTATTTTCTTGACATGTACTGCATACAATAGTGGAGTAATATTTATTGATATTGATAAATGTGTGTGTAGGAAATACGAACTAGTTAATTTTGTTATAAAACTATGTTTACTCCACAAAGGTTTAAATGAATGTTCAAAAGGGGATGAAGGCTTAGCCCAAGTGGTTAAGTCACGCCGGCCCTCTATCCCTCCCTTTTATTCCTCTTTTATAATTGTGTGGCATGAGTTCCCACTACCCATTTCTCAGGCCTTCAATGGCTCCTCCCAAAAAAAAATAATAAATGTTCAAAATTATTAGTAAATTCTCCATCAAATGATGAATATTAGAGTGGTCACAACTTACATTTACTTTTATAACAAAACCAAATGTAATGTACTCTATACTATATTTATATACTGTAGATATATACTTTTTTCGTCCCAGTAGAAGTGTCTTATTTGACTTTTTGACACTGTTCATTGTTCAACTTTGACTCAATATTATTATAAATATATATTTGAAAAACATAGTCGAATTCGGTCTTGTTAGATTCGTCAAATCATACAGTTTTAGAATATATATATATATATATATTTTATTGTGTGCAGAATATATATATATATATATATTCGTCAAAATATAGTCGAATTCGGTCTTATTAGATTCGTCAAATCATACAGTTTTAGAATATATATATATTGCATTATTTTTAGTTCTATATATTTTAAAATATTAATGTATTGTATTCTGTGCAGAAATGAGACAAGACATTTTAGGTGGGACGGATGAAATAATTGATTTTATGTGTGTATATTCCTCGTACGGAAATTAACAATTTGAAATGAACATTTACAATTTGTTAGATTCAATTAAAGGAGCTACATGTGTAGCTAAAAAATTCAAGGAGCTACGACGATGGTAAATAACATAAGAAATCGTCAAATTATGATGAATCATGAATTAGACAAGTTGAACTCATTTACCTATTTTAATACCGTATCTTGACCTTAAGGCTAAATTATTAATTCATTCACTCACATACTGGGACAAGAGTATAAACTAGTCTACATTGTGTGTTTTTTTTTTTAAATCTGGCAAAAAGTGTGCACTTTTAATAAACGTAATTTCGTATATATGTGGACTAGATGATATGGGGGTCCAACTGCCAGCAGGTTGCAATTAAATACACTACAATACCTTCAATTTTAATACATGTAGTATATGTGTACACTACTTAATTGTGTGTATACATACACTATTACTACTAATAATCTGTTTAAATAAATTCGATGCGTTTGTATTTATGTGGTTAGGTTTTGCGAAGCTCTTGTGTCCATTCCATCTCAAACTACTACTTTCTCCCGTTTATTTTTAAGTGTAACATTTTCCTTTTTTAGGTGTTTCATAATAAATGTTACATTACCATATATGAAATGCTTTTAAACGTAAAAAGCTTCTGCTAAAGCACTTTTGTTCCTTGCATTAAATCCCGTACTATTTCATTCTGTTACACTTATTTAGAAATGGTGGGAGTACTTTTTTTCTGGCCATCCTCACCTGTTACATGAGGCATCTATCTATTGCTATTTGCTATATATGCTTTGTCGTCTTTCATTTTATTTATTTATTTTTATTTTTTGAGGGTGAGGACACTTTTTTGTGGTTGACACACATTTGTTTGACATTGTTTAAAATGGACTTTTAGTGTTTGATTTTATTTTTTATTTAAAAAAAAAAACCCACGATTCTGCTTAAAAATCCATTGTGGTTTTGAATATGTCAAAGGGGGTTGAGGTTGTCTATCAATTTGTAGATTGCGCTCTTTTGACCCAAAAGAATACAAAGAATTTTTGACACAGTACACACAATACTTTGTAAAAAGCAATTAGGTCAAATTTTAAATACTGACTATATATGTATTATACTTCTCAACAGTTTGCTTTTTTAATAACTAGTAATTAACCATCGAGACTCGACGGGCATAACTATATATTTTATATAATATGAAGTATATACTTATATTATATAAAATAATAATAAATTGTATTTTAAGTAATGAAAAATGTGTAATGATTTTATATATTCAAAAGAGAATATATATATGATGATATAATTTAATTATTTTTAAAAATATCAAAGAAATCATATTATACCGTATTCTTTACCTTATGTGGCTTATCCGGTACAAACATAACAGACCAATAAAAATTATTAAAATAATATTTTTATTTAACTTTGAAGATTAAACTATGATAAAATAAAAATTAAATATAAGTATTAAGCATAATATGAAAAATTCCCTCACAATTTGCTGAAAATCTCACTGGCAATGGCTAGTATAGCACTATCTTTAAAAATATCCGAATTTAAAGTAATGCAGTTTAGATTTGTATATGCACTCTAAAAAATTACCGCTACAGGATTACCTGTAGATTTTATAATAATATAATCCGGAAATGTCACAGCTGATTGTACATCTCCAAAATCAATACGAACTTTACCATCATCTACGTCAACTATCCATTTTGCAAATTTTCTGTTATACATAAATTTCATTGTAAACAACATTTCTTGTGGTATCTTGAGTTAATCATTCATAATTGCATATCAATACTTTGAGCCACATCTTGTTAGTGATACGAAATATTGCAACATAACTGTTCATGGCTAAAAACTGATTTTGAAAGATAAAGTCCAACATTATATTGTTATTATATTGACTTTTATTTATAATTATAGCAAAACAAACGAATTTTCTCATTGGAAAACGAATAGAAAATTTGGTTAAATCATATAGGTTCATACTCATTCCATTAATCAATAATTTTCTACTTTCATGGCTTCCCAAAAATTAGTTTAACCTCAATTATATGGTTCCACATCATGGTTATCATCGACCTATTTCCATTGCATAATTTATTTGATGGATCTATATTCTTAAGAAGCATGACTATGCAACCCTTATTCAACTATATTTCATGATTCGGTAATCAAGAACAATTGTTTGTGTTTAGATATTCCAACAAAAATAATTCATTGGCATTATCTATGATTTCATCCTCTTGACAAATATTGTTAGAGCTGATATATATATACATTTTCATTCGGAGACATACATACTATGATGTAATCATTGATCTCATAAAAAATCTCATTGGTAGGGATTAACATAGAGTAAAAATGTCTAGATTTGAAGTTGTGAGTACTCTCAACAATTGCCGCTATAGGATTTTCCGTAGAGTTTTTAAATTATCATATAGAAATGTTACATCTAATTGTACATCTCGAAGATCAATACCAGCTTTACCAATTACAATCATCTACATGAAATATTCATTGTGCAAATTTCTTCCACATATAATTTTCATTGTAAATAATATTTCTTGTTGTATTTTGAGATAATCCATCTTAATTACATATCAATACTTCGAGTCCTCTCTCTCCAGTGACACAAGATATTGCAACATATCACTGACATGGGTAAAAACTGATTTTTTAGATTAGAGTCCAACATTCTTTAAAGATTGACATTGACTTTTTTTTTCTTTTTTTATAGTCATAGTAAAACAACTGCGAGTGAGAATTATTTCCTCTGAAATCGAATGGGGAATTTGGTTAATTCAGATTGGCTCATAATCATTCTACCAATCAAGAATTTTCATCCCAAATATTGAACTTTGTTTTAATGTGAAGAGAGGTAAATAATTTTATGGGGTAAGTTATTTTACAAGTAGCATTCTCGTCACAATCTAGTAGAATATCAAATCTAGAATGTGCAGTCCTACCTCTTGGAATGAGTAGGGGTATAATTCAACTGGATACTACAGGCAGCACAATATCACTTCCTCCATGAAAAGCTAAACATAATGGTTTCTCGATAAATTATTGATAAATATCTTGTTAGTTCCACCACGTAAAGAATAAAAAGAATCAACCATTATTACTATCAACTACAAACATTATTTTATTATAAACATTCTTTTGCTCATCAATCGACAAAGGTAATAGCTAAGCATGATCCGTCTTAATTTCTTCCTTATTATAATATGTCTCGTCTAGTATTCATAAATTATCTGTTTCAGATATTAAAACTTCATTCTGTACCGGTATTTCAGAGAAAATTTTCAAACTTATAGAATTTGCAACAATTAGCCTTTCAATTTCTAACAAAGCTATATTTATATTTATTTTTTCCGTCAATAACAAATCTGCTAAATATAGATTAATGAATTACTCCCTCCATCTTTTTAAGTGTTATACTTTCCTTTTTGTGTGTTTTGAAATAAATGTTATGTTACCGTATTTGGAATATTTTGAAGGTTAAAATTTTTACTAATTAAATTATTAATTTTTTAATATTCATTAAAATAAAACTCAAAAGGAATAAAGTCAAATGTGATTCATCTTATTTTATTTATTTAATTATTGTAATTCTTCAACAAAATTAATTTTATTAACTTATCTTAACTCCCATGTCATTTCCTAGTTTTACACTTATTATAAAACAGAGGGAGTATTTCGTAAAAAAATAGACTCAGAAAATAAATTTTCTGTCTTTATTTATTGATGAATCTATTTGCACCCCAATAACTCTTTATACACCCGATTCTTTTATTTATAATATGCTTTATGAAAAAGACTAATTTACTCTAAACCAATTATACATTAAATATGAATTTTCACAATTCCCATCATAATTATAATTGTTTTGTACTATTATTTTTAATATAATAGAACATATACGTGCAAGATTTTTATTATTTATTATATATTTATATACAATTATAACAATGCAATTATAAAATATTTTTTTTAATGATTAGCAACTATATATAATTGTATATTACTTTTAGGAGAAGTAACATATTTTTGTAAAAACATAGCCTCTCTATATATAAATATTTCTCATATATTCATTAATGTATCTTTTAATAATATAAATTCTATATATACACTGCGAATTCCATATAAATTTGAAATTCTAAATTTTTTAAAAATTAAAAATTGTGGGAACTTAAACAACTTCGGCCCTCCTTTCCCACCGAAACAAAAAATATGTGGGAACTCCATATAAATTGGAAATTAAATATCTTTTAAAAACTAACAATTGGAATTGTCATATACACATTAATATATCTTTAGCATGAATAAATAAATATGATGTGCAATCTACATCTTGATTACATCATTTACCACAAAAAAAACCAAAATTGCGACCAAACCTACAAAATTATTGGCATTACAATATGATTACCATATTGAAATATAAACATAATATAATTCTTAGTTGTCAGTGCAGATACTCGTCATAATAATCCTATGGTGCAAAAACCAAAAATGCTTATTCATATCATAATAATTCTATGGTGTCTATCAATAAATAATAAATACAGAATTAAAATCCAGAATAGAAATGCAAAATAATAAAATCTAAATCAGATACAATAAAAAAAATACAAAATAATAAAATCCAAAATAAATAAAATAAAAAATGCAAAATAAATCTAACTTTATCTTTCAATTTTTTTAAAAAATGAATACATAGTGACACGATATAATGATAGAGTCAGAATTTATATGTAAATGATAGATTTTATACACGGTAGGCTAAAAATTATAATGTATAAATAAATAAGTGCGAAAATCTAAAATTAGTAAATTGAAAAGTGCAAGATTTCAAGTCTTTCAAATATATTTCACATCTTTCAAATATAATATTGTGGGAATTCCATATAAATTGGAAATTTTATATATTTCAAAAACTTAAAATCCTTAATGAATAAATAGATAAATGCGAAAATATAAAATTAATTAATAAATTAAACAAATACAAAAATCTATAAAAAATTGAATTTGAAATAGAGACACCACATTAAATTTAGGATAGGTTGTTCACTAATGCTTTAATATATATATATATATAGATTGTCGTATATTATTATAGTATTAGGGAATCGCATTTTATAGATTTATAGGAAGTACAAAATTATTTATTTTGCTGTTCAAATCTTTTTTTTTTCACGACCATATTGAGACCAAAATTAATTTCTTTTAAGATGAAAGGTTGCCTCTCCCAAAATATAATTCTGCATACTCAAATGCTCGAACCCGAAACATTTGCTTAAGCTGACAGAGCTTCATACCACATCGTGAAAAAAAATGTAAATTCGCAACTAAATATTCCTCACACAAAATATAAAACTATTGGCGCAAAGAAGTCGGCCCGGATAGATGGTTCATACCAAGAAGTTGGTGCTAAAATATCCATACGCATAAGGCACAATGCCTATAATGAATCCGAATAGCAACAAACAAACTCAAAAACTAAGATTCGAAGCCATTGAAGCCCTTTAAAAATACCGTGCAACTCCGTCATAAGGTTAGAAGTTGCCCGACGGAACTATATAAGCCTTTGATCCATTGACCCTCTCTTTTCCGAAACACGCTGATAATGGCCAGAAATGACCATTATTTTCAATCCATTTCCGTGTCTTAAACGGGCATTTGATCGCATTCCGGTCTTACATTAAGTAAGAAAGCAGTTGAATTGGACTGATTTATGCATAATTGTAAAAATAATAAGCTGGTGTGAAAAAGGCATAAGTTAGAAAAATCCAAAAACATGAGAAAAAGAAAAGAAAAGAAAAAGGAATGAAAAAGATGGGAAAAGAGAGAAAAGCCCACAAAAAGAACATTTTCGGCCCATCTGGCCCAATCCAGCAGGCCCAGGAACACCTTTGTCGCGGAAGCCCCTTTTGTCGCGATGCATGGTTCCGCGACAAAGGAGGGTTCCGCGACCAAGCAAGCTCAGATGAAGGAGAAGACCAGCCAGAGTCCTTTGTCGCGATACCTTTGTCGCTATGCCCCGTTCCGCGACAAAGGTCCACTCCGCGACAAAGATGCACCATTAGAGACACAAGACCCAGTCGAGAAGCTTTGCCACATGCAGTGTATTCCGCGACCAAACTTGGTGCTCCGAGACAAAGCTGTGATGTGTGTGATGTCTTGAGACACAATGGGCTCAAATCAAGGCCCATGAGCTTAGGGTTTCCCCTCTATAAATATGAGGTGTTTCCTTTGAGCTAGAGGTTGGAAGAATTTTAGGGAGAAAATACACTCTTGAAGACAAGTTGGGAGCTCAGTAGTTTAGTTTAGTCTAGGTTAGTTTAGTTAGGTTTTTCTTGTATTATTTAATTCATGCATTAGTTAGATGTAGTTTACTGCAATTTTAGTTTAGATAGCCAGTTTTTACATCTTATTTACTGTTCTAAACTTTGGTTTAAGGGTTTGTAATACCCAAATCATGGGTATTAACAACACCATTTAATAATATGGGAAAACATTCTCCATTTGTGTCCCAAAAATCATGAAATGGGTCTCACACCCCATGGATCTTACTGCTTTCGTTTTCTTTGGGTCATTTGATCCTTATTTTGCATTTTAATGTCACTACTTGGTAGCTTTTTCTTTGGATAATGTTGCATGCTTATGGGTGATCAAGCTCAGATTAGGGTTTCTTAAGTTTTAAGTTTGTTTTATTTCCATTATGTTCAAGCATGTTCTAGCTAGATTTAAATTCTGTTTTGTTATTTTTAGCTTAGTTTAGCTTTTGAATCTGAAATGGGTGAGATCACACACAATGCATGCCACTGTTCCACTTTACTTTTCTGACATGTGTCATGGACACACCTTTGTCGCGGAACAACCCTTGTCGCGGAGCCACGTTCCGCGACAAAATGATGCTTTGGCGACAAAGGTGCCAAAGAACACTTATTAGCCTCTATTTTAAAACCCTTGGTCGCGAAACAACCCTTGTCGCGGAGCCACGTTCCGAGACAAAATCCTGATTAGCGACCAAGGACTCAAATACTTGTGATTTTATTCTGGAAGGGCTTTGTCGCGAAGCAACCTTGTCGCGGAACCACGTTCCGCGACAAAACCTCTTTTTCCGCGACAAGAATTATGCTCTTGTCCAATTTTCAACCTTTTTGTCGCTATGCCTCCTTGTCGCGGAACCATGTTCCGCGACAAAATTTTTGCTTAGCGACAAAGCAAAACCCTAATTTCCAAAATCCCATTTCTCTTATTTCCCACCCCTTTGTCGTGAAACCTTTGTCGCGGAGTCACGCTCCGCGACACAAACTCTGCATCGCGACAAAGTGGCACCTTTTTGCCAAATTTTTATTCTTCATCTCACTCCATTAATTAATTGAACCTTTATATTAATATTTTGAGGTTGAAATCCAATGATCTCAACCCATGATTAATTTGATATAAAGAACTTTGTTCAATTTCCCATTAAAAGATTCTTCTACAAATGATTAAACTCTAATGATCTAAGTATATAATCCGGACTGTAATTAATTAATTATGGAATGAGTGATTATTTAGACATAAAGAGTAATTATGGAATAATTTCCATACCTTGCATGAGAAACCAATATATCTCATGCAAGATGATCCAAAAATATTTTTCTTTTATTTTGTCTTTCCCGTGATGTGTGAAACAGCTAATAAGGAATATATCAGATTAATGTTGGCGGGTATTCCCACACGGATAACTAGCTCGTGGTCTGTATATTAATTATTAATTGTTATTTTGCATGGTCCGGATAGTGGTCAGTGGAAGCCTTGGCGGTTCGTCCATCCTGGATTATAATAGCTGCTCAGCTGATTCCTATCCGGATACAGTTTCTTTTTTCTTTATCTTGGTTTCAAACCTGAATTTCGAGCTGTAATAGTATCAAATAATGTCGATCAACATTGCTTGAATGGTATTACAGTAAGAAAACATGTAGGTTTTTCTCTCATTTCACAGATAGTAGGGGTCTTGATGATAGCGATCACTGTTGTTAAGATCTTCTGCTGTCTAAACTCATCCCACCTGGAATAGTCAGGACCTGGAAAGCAGATGTTTGCAGTCCAGATTATCTTGACTATTCTTGTCATCTTTCTCGCCAAAACAAATTCTTCTCATCTTCGGCTATTTCATCTCTGTGTATCATCTTCTGTCTAAACCCGCCTTATATTTTGGGTTATTTTATTTTACGCTTCTCTATATCTTTATGCATGATATTATTATGTAGATATTGTGGTCAATAGTATTTTGGGATCCTTCCCTTGGACATAGAAGTCTTGATTTTAATCAAATGTCTCACACTAAATTTCCAACAAAAATTCATTTATAAAAACCGGATCTGAGTAAGGGATAAATTCCACAGTTATGACTGATTTAGATCCGACCAGGGGTTGATTTTGGGAAATTAGAAGCAGAGTCAGCGATTAGGTCTCACCTAGACTGAAAGGATCTGTGTTTTAATTGAGAGTCTAGTACCTGATAGGGAATGATTTTCAGACATCCATTATTTTCCAAAATTGCTGTTTGTTGGAAATCTTGTATTAAATATTGCACTGGTTCAGATTCCACTTGGATTCCGATGAGGTGTGACAGATAATACTAGAGGAACACCATTCAGGCCTTGGTTATTTTCTAAGGTAGGGTTGAGTTCCTTTCAACTGCTATCCTCCTCTGCCATTGCCTATTTTTGAGTCCTGAGTGAGTGCATCCGGAACGAACTAATTTATTAATTCGTTTCATTAGTTTGTATCTCATAACCACCCGACGGTAAGTGAACACTTCGAGCGGTTCACTGAGGTTAGGGAATTCTTGATCCACACTCAGTCATTCTGACTGGGGGCTTTCTTTTACTACCAGGGCCAGACTTTCAAAAACCTCCGAGTGATAGGTTTTAAATGCTTTCTTTACCGCTTTCTTTTAAATGCTTTCGTTAGAGGTCACTCGGTTGTATTGAGAGTTGTGTAACTGCTACTAGGATTGATAGTTAAGGGATAGTTCAGGGCTTGATTAGAATCTTTGGGTGTGACATGGGGGAATGATAACAGTACTTGGCATTCCAATAAATGATTTGTCAGGTGTTGCTTGTCCACCACAGATGGCCAACATACTCTTGCAAGGCATTGCAAGAGGAGTTGTGAGTCTGTGGTATCTTAGAGTTTGTTTTCTTAAGAGCATGTAAACTCTTACTGTAAACTGTCTGTTAAAGGGAACATGGTATAGAGAGCATGAAAATTAGCTAACTGGAAGGATTATCCCAAGCTAAGATCTGTGTATTAAAATGGAAGCTTGATTGTGTCTCATCTGAATCTTGTCCACTCTTTATTATTTTCTCCCTGTCCCTTCTGTCTCATTTTAAATCTGCTTTCTTAGAATAATTCTACTGCTTTCCTAGATTAAATTTAATTCGCTTTCTAGAACATCTTTATCTGATTCATTTAATCGCTTTCATAGTTTAGATTTAAATTCTGTTAAGTAGATGTTAATCAAACCCACACACTTGAATTGAGTAACCGAGTGGAAAATCTTAGTAAACGACGTGGGCCCTACTTCTATCGCACATCCTCCAGTGAACGATCCGGTCTTACTATAAATTACTGCAATTTTTGACACCGTGCGCTTTCGGGGGCACAGTTTCTTAACACGAGTAATAAAAACGTGACAACTTATAAATATGCCCCTAATCACAACTCCGCCATCATAAATTGGTTTCATTAAATAAAACCTAAACCAGGATTATGATTTTTCGGAAAATACTCATGTAGTGGAAATCTGTCAAAAGTTTCATGGCAGGAAATCTTATGGCAAGAATTGATGAGAAGTATCATGGCACATATGCCGGGGACCCTCAGTGTGACAGGCTGAAGGTCAACCTATCCCGGCTGTACCATGAGATTTGTCAGCAGTTTCATGACAGAGAGGAACACGAAGCCATTTGAGATTAAAACACCACACTTGAGTGATAAAAAGACTAACAATCTTGATATATCCCTAAACCCCTTCCCGTGAATCATAACTCTTTCCTTTTAATAAATTAATCCTGGTATATTTTATATAAAAATATAAAAATATACTCGTGTTAGTGAAACTTGTCAAAAGTTTCATGGCGCCGTTGCCGGGGAGGATGCAGCGTCGTTTATCAAGAGAATTACACTCCTGATTACTCATAGATTAGCTTAGATCAGCTTAGTTTAGTGTAATATATGTAATCCAGAACAGAAAAAGTACCCTCAAGATTAATTGAACATTTAGAGTACCAAGACTCTAAATGTGAGGATGTTGATCTGAGGAGAAAAACCTAACCTATTGGGTATTTATCTGTCTTGCAGGAAATTCGGAACCACCCAAAAAGAAGGAGCAGAAAAAGCATGGAAAACCAGGTTCTTGGTTGGGAAAATTCCACAAATCTGAGAAATTATTTTCGGAATTTAAAGCAATTTAAGATCCGGAATAAATCTCGCAGATAAATGGAACTAACCCAACCTAATTTTATGCAAGTAGATTATTTTAAATAATGGCCCAATGATTTGAATTTACTTGGACTGAATTCATTCAGGTCCAATTCAAATAAAATGGACGCAGGCCCAACATCACACTCGGGCCCAGTCCGTTGAAAATTCGAAAATTCAAAAAGTTTGTCGCGGAATGACCATTTTGTCGCGGAACAACGTTCCGCGACCAATTGCAACTCCGCGACAAAGTTTCCCTTATCATCAAACCCTGTTTGTCTTTGTCGCGGAGTGACCATTTTGTCGCGATGCCCATCATCGCGACCAAGTGCAATTCCGCGACAAAATTTTACTCATCCCTGAACTCTGTTTGTCTTTGTCGCGGAACACTTTCTCGCGGAGCACTGCATCGCGACAAAGCTCCTGTTCCGCGACACGAGCACACCACCCCATTCTTCCTTACTATTTTGTCGCGGTACCCTTTGTCGGGGAGCATGACTCCGCGACAAAGTCCCATATTCCGCGACACGTCAAAGGTCGCCGAGCCTGGTCGCGTAATCCTGTTCCGCGACACTGGGCTAGGGTTTCGCGACCGGCCCATTAGTATTTAAACCTCTCCATCTCCCTCTTCTTCCCTACGCATCCCACACTTAGAAATTTTCGGAAAAACTTCTCGTACGCGAAACTGCCATTTTCGAACGAACACCACCGTGTTCCTTCGCAAACCCGATCATTCTCAGGGGAAACTCTGCCCGATTGACGCTATGGAACCCTCATCCTCATCCCCGAAGAAGACTGAACCATGGTAAGCATTCCCCCACTCGATTCTCGCGCACTCTCAAGCCCCTGTTTTTGCGATTCTCTGGTTTCAACCTCAAAATGCGTAAATAGTACCGCTTTGCGTCTGTTTCCTTTGATTTTAGTTCGATTTTAGGCTTGTCTTGTTGTGGGTAGGTTGCACTTGAGAATATGTTTTGATGTGGGTTTGGCCGAGCATGATTTAGACAAAGGGGAGTGTGATGGATAAATGTTCTTGAGGGTTGAGATTTAGTGAAGCATATTTAGGAGGATCTATTTTGCTGTTTGATTGTGACTCAGAGAACACAGTGACAGAATTAGGGTTCCAAACAGGGGCTGTTTTTCGCCATTGTTGGATCTTAGAACTTTTTAGGGTCCTTGGGATGTCCCTTTAATTGTTTTATTGCGTTGATAAAATACTGAGAAGTGCCTCATGATTCTGCCCTAGGATCTAAAAATGTTTGAAGCATAGATTAAGAAGGCAATGAGCATTTGGGTATTTTTGAATATGTTGATGCTATTGCTGTGTTAATCTTATTTTTGTGCACTGAGAAGCATGAGACTATGTTGGATTCCATGTTTTAGCCAGTATGAGAGTATGATGAGAGTATGATCTTGTGTTTTTGCCTCACTATGTTCATGAATATTGCATGCCAATTTGACATTTAATGTTTTTTTTCCCTGTTTGGCATGACTGCGTATGTATGCTGCAGATATGAAAAAGTGAATGTTTGTTATGTTTTTGGTAGTCCCAGTACACACCCAATCCCCTTTGCAAATCACTTTTTCACAAAAAGACAAAAATAGTATTAGGAATTTTGGTTGACAAGTTGTTTTTGTTCCCAATGGAACTAAAAAGTGTGAGTTAAGTAGCAGTATTTTTGCCACCTCAACTGCTATCTTTTTACAAAATCCAAAAATGGGACCACACACATCCCACTTTTCATTAAATAAAATCAAGTCAACCTTTTCAAAAATTAAAAATAGTGTTTGCAATTTTCTTGAAACGTTTTAACTGTCCAAAGACAGTCCAAGCAATCCGGAAATAGCAAATCCATCCCGCCACGCCTCCACTGCACGTTCCATTTTCGAGCTATCCATTCCATCATCGTCATTTCATCCCATTTTCAACAAGTGCCTCGAGCTTGTTTAATAAAATTGGAAAAGCAAACTTTTTGGGTCCAATAGCCCACTAAAAAATTCTCTAAGTCCAATGATTTAGACCTTTTTAAATTAATTAATGGCATATGCCTCATGATAATGTTTTGAGTACTAATCAAATAAATCACATTTCGAGCAAAAGCTCAAAATGTGAGGATGTTGGTTTTTAGCTTGAAACTCAATTTTCGAAAATATAAAAACTTGATTGGAATTAATACTTTCTATATTTTTCAGGAATGAACTAGTGATTAAGTCAGCTATTGGTTTGCCCGATTGCACCCTGCATCAGGCAGCAGTAGAAGCATCTGCAAACAGGACTCAGATTAAGAAGCTCAGGGAGGCTCTGATAAGCGTGTACGGTGTTCCATTGGACCAGGGCACTGAAGCTGAGTTATCATTGAGGCCCGGATGGGACGTAAAAATCCCTCCTGCAGATAGATCAACCGCCCTGACGAACATAGAAAGGGATTTCTCCCATCACATGCTGAAGTTTTGGGAACTAATGACAGACCATGCCCCGCATGATTCCGTAATGACACCCGAAGTGCATTTGGAAAGAATCACACTGAAGTTCCAAATACACACAGCTGTCTGGCAACGTCATCTAGAAGATGGAACAGTGGGAATCGATATCTCGAACTATGATATACTCATTCCCGACCAGCCCATAGACCCACAAGTGCGATTGCAGTTCGTGGAAAGACCTTTACCGGTAAGCCAGATACTGGCTAAGGGAGCCATTTCAATGCATGAAGCCTTCCCTTGCATTTGGAACCCGAGGTTATTTGACAACATGGGAAGAGAAGAGCAGAGATGGGTAACCAGGCAGGCTAAGCTAAGACACCGGGAAATGAGTTACAACCTGCGCCACAAACTGAGGAGAATCGAGGAGTTCAACACAGAAAGGAACTCCACCATGATAAACAAGTTTAGAGAAGAAATCAATGCAGCTCGGACGGAATGGCACGAGATGGCACGTCTGTGGGGACAAGGCAAAGGTTTCATAACACAAGAAAGATTGGATAAAGGACTGACCTTGCCAGATGAGGATAATTTTGAGACGATTTTCATAAACAAGCGGTTTGGCCAGACAAGACCAATGGAAAAGGGAACTGAGGTGGACCCTGGATTTCCCGAGCACATCAGAGAACTAAGGGAAAAAACCCTTTATGAGGTGCAGCACCACAATTGGTCAGTATTGACCAAAAAGAAGGTGCAACTCAGATTAATGACCGAGGCTGAGGCAAAGGAATATCTGACGTTTGACAAAGCACAGATGATGACTTATGTGACAGAAGAGCTAGAAAGAGACATGATCAACACCATGATGGAGCAATATAGAACTTCATATCTTGAACTCCTCATGGAAATGGATAGAGAAGCCTTGAGGTATGGGAAGGAGGGAAATAAAACGAAGGTCATGCACTATAACCACAAAATCAGGAGCCTGTTTTGCACACGGATTAAGGAGGCTTGGGAATTTAAACTGGTCCGGGTAACAAGTCAGACATTCGTGCATGATTATCTGAGGTTTGCACACAAATTGTTTGGAACTCAAGAAGCTCAGGAGGATCCGGAGGACCCAGATGCTGAGATTGATGCCTATTTTTCCACCCCTCCTGAGGCCAACCCACAGCCTACCCAGCCAGCAGTACAAGCTTCGGCTTTACCGCCAAGAGGGCAGACTGAAGTGCAAGAAGTTGCTACGTCCGAGCCAGTGGTGCAACAAGAAGCAGTCCGGACTCCAGTACAGCCAGCTCAGACTGAAATGACAACACGTGATGCAGCACCTGCCACCACTGCTGCAACCATCCCGCCCGAGCAGACATCCAATACTGTTGTTACACCTGAAAGTCAGCCAGCACCTCAACCGAGAACGAGGAGAAGGTTGATAAAATCTGCTGACAAAGATAAACCAGCAAGAGCTCCGGAAAAGAAAGTGGAGATCAAGGAACCTGAGCCAACTGCTAGGAAAGTGACAGAGCCCACCGATCCCAAGGACAAAGGTAAGAAGCCGATGCCACCACCACCACCGAAAAAGAAGCATCAAGTGGCATTCGATGCTGAGCTAGCCAGAAAAATGCAAAATGATGAATTTGCATCAGCCGGCCTCATGGATCAAGTAACAGGTGGTTCGGGAGTAGAGAAAGTGACTGAAGAAGAATGCTTGGCAATGGAAAAGAAAGCTGCAGAGGAAGAGCAGATCAGAAAGAATATTCAGCAGACGAAGGACGAAGAAATTGCTAGAAAGATGCAAGCTGATCTGGAAAGCAGGAAATCTGGAGAGGCTGAACAGGGTGATGAGGAAGACTTCGAGCTGAAAATCACTGGTGGAGTCGAAATCACTGGTGGAGTCGAAGGAAAGGGATTGAAGATCAAAGAAGAACAACCACCAGGATGGACTGGCCCCACTGCACATGATGCTGAGACTATCCGGGGAGATATAAGGAAAAGGCTTAACGAACAGATCGAAACGAGAATTGATGCTGGAGAAAAGCCAAATCAAATCAGATATCAGACAGAAGTGGGTCAATTGATTGATCCTCTCGTGGGCACGGCCAGAATTGAAGAATTCATCACTCAAGAGGGCCCGTCGCACCAACCTGAACAGTCAGAAGGACCACAAGATTCCATAGATCCGGTAGCACTGGCCAAAACCTTGGAAAAATAGCCAGGCGACCATCCCATGGCCTCTGCGCTTAGACCTGTCAAAACGGGCCGGGCCCGTTGGGCCGGCCCGCCCCGCAGTCCAAAATATGTGGGTTGGGCCTTCAAAATGAAGGCCCGTTTAAAAATAGGCCCAAACGGACCGACCCAAACGGACTATAAGCCCAAACGGGTTCGGCCCGTTTGGGGCGGGCTAGCCCGCGGGCTCCAACTATTTTTTTTTTTTTTGTGGCCCAAAGGCCAAATGTCCAAAACTCCAAACCCGCCGTCCCACTCCCAAATGCCAAATCCATTCTTTCTCTCGTAAGACCTTGCTCAGTTGCCAGTTGGTCGTTCCAAATCCACCACCACCGGACGCCGCCTGCCGGACGCCACCTGCAGGACGCCGTTGCCTGCCACCAGCCCACAACCACCGGCGCCTCGTCACCCCGCCGTCGTCCATTCGTTGCTGCAACTGTTGAGTCGTCACCGACTCGCCGTCACTCACCACCAGTCACCACCGGCTGTTGTCCCCCACCACCAACATCCATTGTTGCCCACGTCACGACAGCCGCCGCCGTAGGCCTTCTCACCAGTCTCCACCACCGCTGGTCCGCTACTCTTCCTGTAGGAGTGTTGGTAAGTTTCCATTCCTTTTTAAGTTTTGAAATTAGTAGTGTATTCAATCTTTTTTGGTGATTGGTTTGGATTTAGTAGTTGCACGGGATTCTTAATATTTTTTTTTTCATGTTCTGTTTATGCATTTTCAGACTTGTGGTACCTTAAAATTAAATGGTGAATCTATGTGCTGCCTTTTGATTGTTTAAGATGAGTGAAAGTGAAAAAATCGAAAGTTCAGCCCCTCCCAACGACTCTACTGTGAAATCTAGAAAAAATGGAGAAAAGGCTGAATGTAAGGGTTGCAAAATGGTGTTAAATGGTGGGGGTCGAAAATATGGTACTTCTACCTTGAGGAGGCATATTGAAAGGTGCAAGAAACTGAAATTTCATGACATAGGGCAAATGTTTCTTGGTGTTGATGGAAAATTAAAGAACAAAAAAGTAGATTTGAAAGTTGCCCGACGATTGATGGCTAGTGCAGTGGTTAAGCATGATTTGCCTTTCTCATTTGTTGAATATGATGGCATTAGAAGTTTTTTGAACTATATTTGTCCATCAATTCCTTCCATATCTAGAAACACTCTTGTTTCTGATATAAACAAGTTATATTTGGCAGAAAGGGCTAAACTCAATGAAGTTTTAATTAGTATACCTCACAGAATTTGCCTAACTTCTGATGTTTGGACTTCATGCACTAGTGAGGGATATATCTGCTTGACTGCTCATTTTGTTGATAGCAATTGGAAGTTGAATAGCAAAATATTGAATTTTGAGCATTTTCCCCCTCCACACTCCGGTATTGAATTGGCTTCCAAAATATTGACTTTTTTGAGGGGTTGGGGGATTGAGAAGAAAATATTTTCTTTGACATTGGACAATGCTTCTAGCAATGATACAATGCAAAGTATTTTAAAAGATCAGTTGCATGACAATCTCTTGTGTGGTGGTGAGTTTTTTCATATTCGGTGTTCTGCTCACATCTTAAACCTTATTGTCCAAGATGGTTTAAAATTTGGTATTGGAGCTTTGAGCAAGATTAGAGATTCGGTGAAATATGTGAAGAATTCTGAAGGTAGAAAAAAATGAAGAGGATTTCGATGTTGAGGAGCTTGTATCATTTTGAAAGGTGAAATGAAGATGATTTATTCTTGTTTAATTGAATTTATTTTTGTGTTGTCTTGTACAAGAATATAAACTTTTGACTCACTTAATTGATTTGTTTTAGGTATCGAGTTATTTATGTGGCTGGTGGTTTATTGCAGCTTGTGTGACTGCTTGAGGTACTTTGGCTTTGGTTGCTAACTAGTTTTTTCGTTCGTCTTCTATACTGCTATTTTCTCTTCAAAAACTGCATGTTATGTTCCTGTCTTGACTTCAAAATTTTACTTGTGCTTGAATACTTTTGCTAGGATAGAAGCCATGAAATATGTCCCATGGAAACTTATTTCCTATGACATTTCTGGAACCACATGTCAGTATATTATGGTTTTTTTGAAATGTTGTCTTATATTGTCAAGTTTTCCTTCTCTAAGACTTTCGATTTGGTAGATCCATGCATAACAGCTTTCCATTTTTTTTCCCTCATAGTTTCTTCTTTAGAAGCATTTGTTTTCCCTTCTTTAGTTTCATGTCTTTGAATGTGCTGGCGAAAATTTAATGTCCTCTACACCCTGTTTGTGGCATTCTTACGCATCTATAGTTGTTATTCACTTATTTGTTTGTCTTCTTATTCCAACCAGAGAGTGTGCTTCTATGGGGATGTTTGTTTTTGAGATGTTGCTGGAAGCCTATTTCCTTTTTGTTGGAGATTTGGAGCAGAATAACAGAGCACTTGTAATCAAATATTAAGATGATCCTTTTCAAGACTGCTTACAGGACACAGATCATGAGTTATTTCATCCAGGAGTCTTCTTTTGTTTCTGATGTATGACCTGTTACAGACTTACAGTAACATGATTACAGAACACTTGAAAGTTTCATATTTTATATCTTTAAAATATTGATGAGTGCAACTCCCATATGAACTTTTTAATGAACACTAGAAAGTGTAGTATTCTGTTTCTATGTATGACTTTCTTTTTTTTTTTTTGAGAGAAATCATATTAATTTGCATATAGAAGTTCACAACACATCTTACAGATTTTCTAATGCATGGCCTCCTTTAAACCTATGTATTATCACTGCACATATACATCTATATCTCATCATGTGGCCATCATTTTACAATGTTTTCTTTAGAGCTGCTCTCCACTTGCATCCAAATCGGATTCCTCCTGTAACTTATACTCAATCACAAGTCCAAGATTGTCAACCAGCTTATGATATTGAGCACACCCTGCACACTGCACATATACAAGCCCGCGTTCATAGGCTAGTCTATTGATTAGCCTTTGTGATCGTGCACCACAAGCATCGCATGTAAAAGTTACTAACAGGCTTCTTCTTGGGAGCTTCAGATCAATGGTGGCTTCAGATCTATGTATGACTTCTTAATGAACTTTTTTTAAAAAAATTATTACTGTAAAAAAAATAAATTTGAAAGCCCGCGGACCGGTCCGCATAGTCCGCAATCCGCATGTGGGGCGGGTTGGGCCTAGGTATTTTGAGTCCGCCCCGTTCAAGCCCGCCCCGTTCAAGCCCGCAAAAACACGGGCCCCCGCGCGGACCGGCCCGTTTCGCCCCGCGGGACCGTTTCGACAGCTCTATCTGCGCTCAAGGAAAATGTTCAGGAAATTATGACTGAAGCTGCAGAGGGAAATGATTCAGAAGAAGAAGCTCGGCAGGAGGAGCAGGAATTCATGGACCAGATGGCGCCTATTTTGCAACGTCCAGTTGGACGAGCTGCAAGAATTAGGGAGGAGGAGGAGGTATCAACTGATGTTGATGACCGTAATTTTCATGTAACTACATCTTCTTTGCCTGTAAATTGTGAACTCAATATAACGAAAAATGTAATTAAACAGGTTGAGGAGGAATTCGAAGATGAAACAGCTCATGGAGAAGGAGAGCCAAGTCAGAGGAGAGATGAGGCTGAACCAAGGGATGACCAGCCACAGGAAGGAGACGATCAAACAGACTGGCACACGAGCGACGACGAATCTGTCGGATCCATTCGACCAGTCGAGTTCTGGTCCGAGAATACTGTGAGGCAAAGAATGGGCGTTTCAAAGGGATATGAAAAGAAAAAGCTGAGCGCAGAACAGGTTCAAATCAAGTTCAATGGCAATAAAGAAAATGCAGAAAAGTATAAGAAATTGCAGAAAAGGATAGTGCCAGACAAAGGATTCAGACCCGATGCCCTGTCTCACCCCACTGTTGAGACCTTCTACAGGAATCAAGAGTGGGGGAATTTCATGCTACACCAGGAGGAAGATGGCTTCGTGGAGCTGACAAAGGAATTCTTCTGCAATGTTGACAAGGCTGCCAGAACAACATGGATTCGAGGACAAGTGATAAACATCGCACCTGACTGGCTGAATCAGTTCTTCGGGACTCCAGATATCCGAAGCGAATTCCCCCCTGATGAGATCATGACAAAGAGAGCCAAGACGAGCGAATATGCGAGGTATGCAACCTTGGCAAACAGCATGACAAGAATAACTGCCCCCGGGCACACATTCGATGCAAATTGGCTAAGTCTGAAATTCATGCCAACTTACGAGTTTTACATGTCTAAAATCCGGCCTAATTCGCACCCACACACCACATCTGGAAATGTATTAATGGGATTTGCAAGAATGTGGAGCGGAGCGAAGCTGAATGTGGGGAGGCATGTATTCGAAGTGATGATAACCCGGATTGAGGACAGACAAGTGCTATGCTATCCAAATCTGATCAGGAGAATCTGCATTGCTCAGGGAGTTGATTTGAGTGCTTTCGAGGGTGATGTGGTGGTGAAAGTAAATCCACCCATCAGTGTGCCGAGACTTCCCCTGTGTGAGAGTGTTAAGTATTCTCTCCCTCAGATGTTCGGCAGAGACAATCCAGATGACCAATCCTCTTTCATATCAAGTGGGCAAGCATCGAGAAAAAGAAAGAGACAGCCCAAGACAAAGAAGGGAACACAGAAAACCTGTGCTGATGCAGGACCTTCGAATGTCAAAGAAGAGGCTCCTGCAGATCAAGAACATTCAGAGACGCCGATTCCAGTTCCGGCAGCTCCAATTCCACCTCCGACTCAACCTCAACCTCAGATGCCTCCTCAAAGCCAGAATGTATCTCAATTCCCTGCTGATTCCCAAGCAATTGAGATGGTGAGCAGGATGAGTCAATCTGTGCTCGAGGGAATGAGGTCCATGACTAATGTAGTTATGGCAAGCCAAGAGGAACAGCGAAAAAGAGCCGAAGAGGAGCGTGAAGAGCGAAGGAGGGAGAGAGAAGAAGAACGCCAAGAGCGTAGGAGAGAAAAGGAAGAGAAGCGAAAGGAGAAGCAGGAGAAGGAAAAGAGAGAGGAGGAATTCAAGAGAATGATGATGGAAAGAGAAGAGCGCATACACAGAGAAAGAGTGGAGAGTGAAGAAAAGCAGCGCAAGATGATGGAAACACTGATGCAAGCACTCATCAGTCAACTTCCCAAGCCACCCCCACCTCCATCAGATGCAGCAGGGCCGTCGAGTCAGCCAGGAGAGAAAACAGATTGAGTCTGTAATTGTCATATCAATCGAGCATAATTGTAAATATCATATAAGAGAATTTCATTTCCCTTGTGCAAAATTGTTCTGATTGCAATGGAATCTCTTGTAATTGATATCCTTCACAGTTTTAACTTTGGAATTTTGCAGTCCAAACAATTTTATTCTTGAAAAAGATGTCTGCACAGTCCAAGATGAATAAGTGACTGTCAGGCCAAAAATATGCTGTGGACATACTCTGTATGTCAGCAGTGCCTCTTTACTGCTTTAAATTAAATAATCAGAAAAATATGCATAAACTTGCTCTAAATTCACATGTTGAATTTAAGCTTGTGATTAAATTTTCAAACTTTTAAATTGGGATAATATAATTGAAGACATGCATGAAATGAATTCCTAAGGTTTTGAGCTATAAAAATTTAATGATGCGATCAGCTTATTGGGTAATAAATCTGCATGCTAGAGATTTCGATTGAATAAAGTGTTAGAATTAAGCTTTGATTAAATTTAAGAATATTGTATGACATGAATCAATCTAACATTGTGAGATTTGAGCCATGAGTCATTTTTACTCATTCATTTTCTGTGATGTGTGAATCATTTTGATTAAAGGAAACTAGAACTTGCAATTGGGACCGATTCAAGACCATGCCATATTCCCGAAATCGAGCATATGATCGAGGCACTTAGAAAACCCAAATTTTTGGCCTTCTTTTGAAATCCAAACCCAAAAATATTTTTCCTTTGGGATTAACCACTTTGAGCCTTTAAGCCTAATTTTTCTTTGAAACCCACTATATTTTTCCTAGCCTATAAAAAGGCCAAGAAATTCAAACCCAAGTGTGCAAGGATAAATTCTATCAAGGGCATTAAATTTATGATCTTCAATCCATATTAATCGGTACGTTATAAGCCGATCCAAAAAAAAAAAAAACTGTTGAGTTCTATTCAACAACAAATAAATTACAAATGACAAAACAAATTAGACATAGTCTAATGTCATGCAATAGAAAAGAAAAGCAAAAGAAAGAAAGACGAAATATATTGATGATCATAAATTTTAAATAAAAATATGTCAAGTTATGATGGAATTAAATTCTTGCCACTTCTTAGCCCAATAATTCCCTTTCCTACCTATGTCACAACCGTAAGCCCCATTACAACCCTTAAATAAGACCTCGAGATCTCGATTTGAGGAAATGAGCCGGTGGCGAGTTGGTCTAATTGCAAGCTTATGGGATAATTTAATTAAAATGAATTTTGAGCGTTCATGATTAAACCCCAATTGAGAGTGAGCGAATTTTCCGATTCTCTTATAAGTGAGGCCCTGTTTCATTAAAAATGTTCATGTCATCCTCTAATTCTAACTTTTAATCTTTGCATCTTTCAAACATGATATTCATGAAGGGTTGATAATAATGTTTGGTTTGTAGGCCCGATATAGTGAGCAAGTATCATTTCATTAAACACTGCAATCAAGGGAATTTAATACTTGAAGTTTTTAATTGTCTTATCCCAATCCAAAAAGGATGTGATTTATGAAGCCACGAAAATGAATTGAATATGTAGAGTCCGTGTTCTTAGGAACATTGACTCTGACTGCTCGGGGACGATCAGTATTAAATGTGAGGATGTTGATAATGGCCAGAAATGACCATTATTTTCAATCCATTTCCGTGTCTTAAACGGGCATTTGATCGCATTCCGGTCTTACATTAAGTAAGAAAGCAGTTGAATTGGACTGATTTATGCATAATTGTAAAAATAATAAGCTGGTGTGAAAAAGGCATAAATATGTAATTTTATTACATGTTTATGTTAGAAAAATCCAAAAACATGAGAAAAAGAAAAGAAAAGAAAAAGGAATGAAAAAGATGGGAAAAAGAGAGAAAAGCCCACAAAAAGAACATTTTCGGCCTATCTGGCCCAATCCAGCAGGCCCAGGAACACCTTTGTCGCGGAAGCCCCTTTTGTCGCGATGCATGGTTCCGCGACAAAGGAGGGTTCCGCGACCAAGCAAGCTCAGATGAAGGAGAAGACCAGCCAGAGTCCTTTGTCGCGATACCTTTGTCGCTATGCCCCGTTCCGCGACAAAGGTCCACTCCGCGACAAAGATGCACCATTAGAGACACAAGACCCAGTCGAGAAGCTTTGCCACATGCAGTGTATTCCGCGACCAAACTTGGTGCTCCGAGACAAAGCTGTGATGTGTGTGATGTCATGAGACACAATGGGCTCAAATCAAGGCCCATGAGCTTAGGGTTTCCCCTCTATAAATATGATGTGTTTCCTTTGAGCTAGAGGTTGGAAGAATTTTAGGGAGAAAATACACTCTTGAAGACAAGTTGGGAGCTCAGTAGTTTAGTTTAGTCTAGGTTAGTTTAGTTAGGTTTTTCTTGTATGATTTAATTCATGCATTAGTTAGATGTAGTTTACTGCAATTTTAGTTTAGATAGCCAATTTTTACATCTTATTTCATGTTCTAAACTTTGGTTTAAGGGTTTGTAATACCCAAATCATGGGTATTAACAACACCATTTAATAATATGGGAAAACATTCTCCATTTGTGTCCCAAAAATCATGAAATGGGTCTCACACCCCATGGATCTTACTGCTTTCGTTTTCTTTGGGTCATTTGATCCTTATTTTGCATTTTAATGTCACTACTTGGTAGCTTTTTCTTTGGATAATGTTGCATGCTTATGGGTGATCAAGCTCAGATTAGGGTTTCTTAAGTTTTAAGTTTGTTTTATTTCCATTATGTTCAAGCATGTTCTAGCTAGATTTAAATTCTGTTTTGTTATTTTTAGCTTAGTTTAGCTTTTGAATCTGAAATGGATGAGATCACACACAATGCATGCCACTGTTCCACTTTACTTTTCTGACATGTGTCCTGGACACACCTTTGTCGCGGAACAACCCTTGTCGCGGAGCCACGTTCCGCGACAAAATGATGCTTTGGCGACAAAAGTGCCAAAGAACACTTATTAGCCTCTATTTTAAAACCCTTGGTCGCGAAACAACCCTTGTCGCGGAGCCACGTTCCGAGACAAAATCCTGATTAGCAACCAAGGACCCAAATACTTGTGATTTTATTCTGGAAGGGCTTTGTCGCGAAGCAACCTTGTCGCGGAACCACGTTCCGCTACAAAACCTCTTTTTCCGCGACAAGAATTATGCTCTTGTCCAATTTTCAACCTTTTTGTCGCTATGCCTCCTTGTCGCGGAACCATGTTCCGCGACAAAATTTTTGCTTAGCGACAAAGCAAAACCCTAATTTCCAAAATCCCATTTCTCTTATTTCCCACCCCTTTGTCGCGAAACCTTTGTCGCGGAGTCACGCTCCGCGACACAAACTCTGCATCGCGACAAAGTGGCACCTTTTTGCCAAATTTTTATTCTTCATCTCACTCCATTAATTAATTGAACCTTTATATTAATATTTTGAGGTTGAAATCCAATGATCTCAACCCATTATTAATTTGATATAAAGAACTTTGTTCAATTTCCCATTAAAAGATTCTTCTACAAATGATTAAACTCTAATGATCTAAGTATATAATCCGGACTGTAATTAATTAATTATGGAATGAGTGATTATTTAGACATAAAGAGTAATTATGGAATAATTTCCATACCTTGCATGAGAAACCAATATATCTCATGCAAGATGATCCAAAAATATTTTTCTTTTATTTTGTCTTTCCCGTGATGTGTGAAACAGCTAATAAGGAATATATCAGATTAATGTTGGCGGGTATTCCCACACGGATAACTAGCTCGTGGTCTGTATATTAATTATTAATTGTTATTTTGCATGGTCCGGATAGTGGTCAGTGGAAGCCTTGGCGGTTCGTCCATCCTGGATTATAATAGCTGCTCAGCTGATTCCTATCCGGATACAGTTTCTTTTTTCTTTATCTTGGTTTCAAACCTGAATTTCGAGCTGTAATAGTATCAAATAATGTCGATCAACATTGCTTGAATGGTATTACAGTAAGAAAACATGTAGGTTTTTCTCTCATTTCACAGATAGTAGGGGTCTTGATGATAGCGATCACTGTTGTTAAGATCTTCTGCTGTCTAAACTCATCCCACCTGGAATAGTCAGGACCTGGAAAGCAGATGTTTGCAGTCCAGATTGTCTTGACTATTCTTGTCATCTTTCTCGCCAAAACAAATTCTTCTCATCTTCGGCTATTTCATCTCTGTGTATCATCTTCTGTCTAAACCCGCCTTATATTTTGGGTTATTTTATTTTACGCTTCTCTATATCTTTATGCATGATATTATTATGTAGATATTGTGGTCAATAGTATTTTGGGATCCTTCCCTTGGACATAGAAGTCTTGATTTTAATCAGATGTCTCACACTAAATTTCCAACAAAAATTCATTTATAAAAACCGGATCTGAGTAAGGGATAAATTCCACAGTTATGACTGATTTAGATCCGACCAGGGGTTGATTTTGGGAAATTAGAAGCAGAGTCAGCGATTAGGTCTCACCTAGACTGAAAGGATCTGTGTTTTAATTGAGAGTCTAGTACCTGATAGGGAATGATTTTCAGACATCCATTATTTTCCAAAATTGCTGTTTGTTGGAAATCTTGTATTAAATATTGCACTGGTTCAGATTCCACTTGGATTCCGATGAGGTGTGACAGATAATACTAGAGGAACACCATTCGGGCCTTGGTTATTTTCTAAGGAAGGGTTGAGTTCCTTTCAACTGCTATCCTCCTCTGCCATTGCCTATTTTTGAGTCCTGAGTGAGTGCATCCGGAACGAACTAATTTATTAATTCGTTTCATTAGTTTGTATCTCATAACCACCCGACGGTAAGTGAACACTTCGAGCGGTTCACTGAGGTTAGGGAATTCTTGATCCACACTCAGTCATTCTGACTGGGGGCTTTCTTTTACTACCAGGGTCAGACTTTCAAAAACCTCCGAGTGATAGGTTTTAAATGCTTTCTTTACCGCTTTCTTTTAAATGGTTTCATTAGAGGTCACTCGGTTGTATTGAGAGTTGTGTAACTGCTACTAGGATTGATAGTTAAGGGATAGTTCAGGGCTTGATTAGAATCTTTGGGTGTGACATGGGGGAATGATAACAGTACTTGGCATTCCAATAAATGATTTGTCAGGTGTTGCTTGTCCACCACAGATGGCCAACATACTCTTGCAAGGCATTGCAAGAGGAGTTGTGAGTCTGTGGTATCTTAGAGTTTGTTTTCTTAAGAGCATGTAAACTCTTACTGTAAGTACCTGTCTGTTAAAGGGAACATGGTATAGAGAGCATGAAAATTAGCTAACTGGAAGGATTATCCCAAGCTAAGATCTGTGTATTAAAATGAAAGCTTGATTGTGTCTCATCTGAATCTTGTCCAATCTTTATTATTTTCTCCCTGTCCCTTCTGTCTCATTTTAAATATGCTTTCTTAGAATAATTCTACTGCTTTCTTAGATTAAATTTAATTCGCTTTCTAGAACATCTTTATCTGATTCATTTAATCGCTTTCATAGTTTAGATTTAAATTCTGTTAAGTAGATGTTAATCAAACCCACACACTTGAATTGAGTAACCGAGTGGAAAATCTTAGTAAACGACGTGGGCGCTGCTTCTATCGCACATCCTCCAGTGAACGATCCTGTCTTACTACAAATTACTGCAATTTTTGACACCGTGCGCTTTTGGGGGCACAGTTTCTTAACACGAGTAATAAAAACGTGACAACTTATAAATATGCCCCTAATCACAACTCCGCCATCATAAATTGGTTTCATTAAATAAAACCTAAACCAGGATTATGATTTTTCGGAAAATACTCATGTAGTGGAAATCTGTCAAAAGTTTCATGGCAGGAAATCTTATGGCAAGAATTGATGAGAAGTATCATGGCACATATGCCGGGGACCCTCAGTGTGACAGGCTGAAGGTCAACCTATCCCGGCTGTACCATGAGATTTGTCAGCAGTTTCATGACAGAGAGGACCACGAAGCCATTTGAGATTAAAACACCACACTTGAGTGATAAAAAGACTAACAATCTTGATATATCCCTAAACCCCTTCCCGTGAATCATAACTCTTTCCTTTTAATAAATTAATCCTGGTATATTTCATATAAAAATATAAAAATATACTCGTGTTAGTGAAACTTGTCAAAAGTTTCACACGCCCCAAAATTCCTTATTTTTATATCCATTAAATATTTAAATTAACAATATTTTATTATTCTCTATTCCCACCTAAATTCCCTTGGAGAGAAGATGTAGTTAAATTTATTGGGAATGGAGAGAGTACTATATTATTTAATTTGGTGTTAGTGGTATAGCATTATACGAATATTCTTATTTAACTACTCAATTCGGTTACTAAGTTTTTTGTAACTAACGAGCTTCAATTGCGAATTATTTTCTAATTGCTAAAAAATATCAGATGTTACCGAACACTAATTTTCTTGAATTAATACTTTATCCATACAATTTTACTGGCATTTTAAACTTTTAAAAATTTATTGCAATATTTTCCATTTATTTTTGATTCGATGTTATTTAATTCGTTTAATCATGTCTATTGAGAATAATATATACAACCTACTATATACAAATTCGCATAATATTGATTATATTTAAATGCGCTCTCCAATATGTTACCTAACAAATAAACATATAGGTCGGTCGAATCTATTAAAATAAATAACATGTTATATGCTCTTCCATATGTTTTTTTTTTTTTTTTTTAAAGAGCCGAAGCCTGCTAATACATGCTCTTCCATATGTTGAAACCAAACAAACTCTAATATATAAGTGATAGATGAGCCAATTTTCGGTTTGAACTAACACTATATTATTACTAACTGTAAAATAATGATTCATTTTGTACCTTCCAAAAATTTAGTCATTTTGTAGAAATACAAAAGGTTTTGTCCCAATATACACAATTAAACTTGTCTTGAAATATAGATTATCCAACTTTTATAATTTGCCTTTTCGAAGTCAAACTAGTTAATATAAAGACGAGCTGCTGAATTATCCTATTAATTAATTAAACAACTCATAGATGTAAAAAAATCTTCAATAAACTAAAAATTATTTGGAAAAAATACCAAACTATTATTTATTAAGATAAAGATTATTTTCTTTTTTATTTCCAAAAAAATGTATTTATAAAAATACCCAATATTTAAGGATAAATTGAAAATTTTGAAATTTATAGAATAGGGGAAGTTATTGCTAATACACTTTTCTAATTCAAAAATTTCAATTACTATCTCCAAGCGCGAAAAACCATTTTCTTGAAAAAGGTCAATACAATCTTTTTAATTAATTATTAATTAATTACATGAAGTATGATTCGAAAAATCTTGTTGGAGCCTAAAAATTCCTTCTAAACTAGTAATTAACAGAGCATCCTAATTAATAATCCCATCTTTAATTTAAAATTTAAATTTAAGAAACCCTAAACCCAGTGGCATTTTCGTAAATAATCCAGACTTCTAGTCCAAATACATTCCACTTGAGGACACAATACGTGTATAAATACACATACACTCATACTCATCCATGGTGCATATACACACACAATCGCACATTTATGTGATGATGATGCATATACATATCGTACCCACAAACAAATATCCATCGTAATCATAGAGACAAGAAGCGAAGAAGAAGATTTGACTTCAACCAGAGAGAGAAACTAGAGAGAGAAAGAGAGAGAACAAATTGAAAGAGAAAGGGTGGAAGGGAAGCACCGAATTCAATCCGATCTATTGCAAATTTGACGTCCGCCATAAAAACCCTCCACAGACTTGTACGCACATTTTTTCTGCTTCTCTCTCTTAGCCCTCCCGGTTCGTCTTTCTCCCTCTAAAAAGTTTCTGCGCAATAAAAACTGGGCCTTTGATTCCCAGGGTGACTTTTCTTTTTTAAAATTTTTGGGTATTTGTTTTTTGCATCTTGTGATACCTACACTGAGTGTCTTTGTTGTATATGTGCTTGTTTGATTTTGGGTTTTGCAAATTAGTTGATTAATTAGATGCTTGTGGTGGGAAGAGTGACGACAGATTGTGGTGGTTTCACGAAATCTTACATGTCTGGTGAGTTTCTAAGTTAATTTACTTGGTCTACCTTGTAAATTTTGATTCTTTTTACGTTTTGTTTTAGGTTGTAATTGTTTTGCCCTATCAATTATCTGGATAAGTGTTGGATTTGTTGTTTTATTTTGTATGAGTAACTGCGGATTTAGGTTGTAGAGCTTAAAATTTAAATTTTGGATCGAGTGCTTCGTGAGATTTAGGGTTTGCCCCCGTTTCGCACTTAACCCTATTACATTCTGATTCCCGGGAAGGAAAAGGTTGAATCTTTAAGTTCATTCATTTTCTTTTGGGACAGATTGCTACTTTGTTGAACTAAAAAGACGAACTTTAGACTTTAGTAGTTATAATCTTTCCCTTTAAGCTACTGTTTTTGGCTCTTGCACAAATCTATTTATAACTTTTTTCCTTGAATTGGTTTCCAATCATTAGACTTGCTGTTTTACTTGCTTTTTCATATGAAGATGAGGGAATCTAATCTAGTTGTCTGAATAATGCAGGAATTAATTGAACTTGGAGACTAGAGTTCTTCTTTGGGAATTTGGAGATAAAGTTAGTTACTATGATCGTTACTCATTTCCAACTAGATTGCGAAAAGTCGTCACGTGCACATGCATTGGTCATGTGCTAATTGTCTTGTAGTTTAGAACGCCTCGAGATCAGCAAACATGGTTGCCCAAGGGCCTCCCGCGCCAATTGGTGGGGGCCAGCCATTACCGCCTTCTTTATTAAGGTCAAATTCGGGGCTTTTGGGTGGTCAAGGGGTCGGCATGTCTTCACAGAATTCGTTTCCATCTATGGTGTCTCCTCGGAATCAGTTTAATAATATGAACATGCACAACAATGTTCCAAATGTTTCTTCATTGCTTCAGCAGTCCTTTGGAAATGCAATGTCAGGTCCTGGGAGTTCCCAACGGGGGCCAATGGATGGTGGGGCAGAGCCCGACCCACTTTCTGGCATTGAAACTGGGATGGGATTTAATAATCATCATTCATCGTCGTTCATGTCTTCTCCAGTAACAACAAACCCGAGTTCATCTGGTCAAGTTCAAGGACAGCATCAGTTCTCCAACAATTCTGCTGGCCATATGTTGACAAACCAGCAACCCTCACAGCATCTTGATTCCCAGAATTTTGACCATAATCAGCAGCAGATGCAACAATTTTCTGTTCCTGGCAATCACCAGCAACAGCCACAATCACAGCAGCAACAGCAGTTGCAAGCTATGAGGACTGGATTGGGGGGTGCTGTTAAGATGGAACCCCATGGAATTAATGAGCAAGCACCACAACAGTTGCAAAATTTGCGAAACCTTGGTCAGGTGAAAATGGAACCACAGCAACTGCAGGGAATGAGAAGCTTAGGTCCTGTGAAAATGGAGTCCCAACTTTCAGACTCATCTTTGTTTTTGCAACAGCAACAACAACAGCAGCAACATCAACAACAACAACAGCTTCTCCTATCAAGGCAGTCATCTCAGGTTGCTGCTGCAGCACAGATTTTGCATCAACAAAGGGTGATGCAATTTCAACATCAGCAACAACAGCAACAACTTTTGAAATCTATGCCTCAGCAGAGATCCCCTCTTCAACCGCAGTTTCAACAGCAAAATTTGTCGTTGAGGTCTCCTGTAAAACCTGTTTATGAGCCTGGAATGTGTGCTCGAAGGTTAACTCATTATATGTATCAGCAGCAACATAGACCTGAAGTAAGATATGATGTGGAATTAGCTCTTTATTTATTACTGTATAAAGGTTTATCGTGGGTTCCAAATAAATGTGACTCTTTTTTCCCTTTGCAGGAAAATAACATTGAGTTTTGGAGAAAATTTGTCGCTGAATATTTTGCTCCTAATGCTAAGAAAAAATGGTGTGTCTCGATGTATGGCAGTGGCCGTCAAACTACTGGAGTATTCCCTCAGGTCAGTTGGATGGACTTTTGCTAGTGTTGTCTTGCCCAATTTAATTCCAGTGGGCTGCATGTTATGGTTAAAGTGTTGTACCGAATTTGTGTTTTAAATCTTTTTGAGGGTTTGAAACATTTAACGCTTAGTATTTGTTATACCATTTATGATTGTTCAAATATATTCCAAATTGAATATTGTATTATTGCAACATTACTTTCATAAAAGGTGTTAATTGGTTTTGTTTTTCGGAAGTAGCATCTAGATTTTAATTATTATTAAAGCTTGATTTTTTCTTTAGTGTACTGTTCTATAACTTAATACTGACTGAGTGTTTCAATTTATCTATACACAGGATGTGTGGCATTGTGAAATTTGCAACCGCAGGCCTGGTCGTGGATTCGGTGTGTATTCTTGGTTGCTTTTTGATATGTGTCAATTTTCCTAGTCTGCTTTCTTACCCGTTCTTTTTTGTGTTATCTTTCTCTGCACATGTGTGTGTCCAGTGGCGGATCCAAGATTTTGTATTTGGTGTGTCCTATTATCATCAATAATTAATACAAATGACTTTAAGATATAATTATTGTACTATTAGTAAAAATTAAATTTAAAGTAATATACAATTAAAAAAATAAAATACTATCACCTTAAAGTAATTACAATGTTTCAGAATGATTTGAACCTGAATTTGAAATTGTAATAGCAATGGGCTTTAAGGGCAAAGATCCAAATTAGAATTCTTGTAAGGGGAAAAAAATGAAATGGTAAAAAAAAAATATAGGCTAAACTCTATTAAAATTTTAATTGGATTGAACTATATTATTAATTTTTGGACTATATTATTAATTCATTATTACTAAACTACTACTCCCTCCGTCCCATATTTATCTTCTTACTTTCCATTTTTGGACGTCCCACATTTATCTTCCTACCCCAAAAAGGGAATTTTTTTTACTAAAATGTCCCTACATGTCCATATATTTACAGAAAAACCAATCCTTAATTTTACTAACAATTGCACTACAAGACAAAAAGAGACAAATTTACCCCTCAAAAAGTACACATGAAAATAATAAAATACAACTTTCTTAAACTCCGTATCTACAGTGTCGAAGAAGATAAATATGGGACGGAGGGAGTATTTTATTTTTTCTTAGTGATGGGTCACTTGACCCACCACAAATACATATAGATCCGCCAATGTGTGTGCCATCATTATGGTTTGGTGAATGCTGACAACTTAAAAAGGGTTAAAGTTACTCGATAAATAATATTGACTGAAATTATTTCTTTGATCTAGTTGAGAAACACACAACTTGATTTATTAGTGCAGGTAGTTTCTTACCATTTTTAGGATTAGAAATAGAGCCTTAAGTCGTAGGTGATTGATTTATTGGCGTCTCTTCCATTGAAGGCATTAGAATTGAATATTTCAAAAAAGCTCCGTATCAAATATTTGTTTGACTTAGCCAGAAGAAAATTTCCCTATGATACCGAGCCGAAGTTCTAGCACAAGAAATTTAAAATATACATATTTTAGATAAGACCTCTTTATAGGAGATCCACTATGTCTTTCTTTGTTGTTTCTTTTGTTATTCTTCTCCCAGTATTTGCTAGATCACACTATGCCTGATCTAACTTATAGTGTATGATGTATCAGAGGCAACGGCCGAGGTTCTTCCCAGACTGTTCAAAATAAAATATGAGAGTGGTACCTTAGAAGAACTGCTCTATGTCGACATGCCTCGGGAGTATCAGAATTCCTCTGGGCAAATTGTTTTGGACTATGCAAAAGCCATACAAGAGAGCGTATTTGAGCAACTTCGTGTTGTTCGTGATGGCCAGCTTCGAATTGTGTTTTCTCCTGACCTTAAGGTTGCATTTTTAACACGGGAGTGTTCTTTTTCCCCCCCTTCTTAATTGTGAATCTTTTGTTTACACACTGTGTTTTTTATTTAACTTGTCAGATATGTTCTTGGGAGTTTTGTGCTCGACGTCATGAAGAGCTTATTCCAAGGAGATTGTTGATACCTCAGGTACCCACTCAAAGCTAAATCTGGAAATTTTCTTTAGAAAAGCTATTTGACATTTTGACTGCGAGTTTTACTTTTAGAATTTATTTGATTGGTTGAATGCGGCCTTTTCTTGGATGATAATCTGTATGGCATCTCATTCAGTTGATTCTAATTGCAGGTTAGCCAACTTGGTACTATTGCACAAAAGTGCCAAACTGCTGCACAAAATGCATCATCGAGTGTCACTGCATCTGATCTACAAAATAACTGCAACATGTGAGTGCAGCTACTTGCCTTCTAAATAAATCTTAATGCTTCTTTATGTTTTGTTCATTGTAGCTTTCTCCATCCGGTCAATTTATCTTCTAGCAGAAAACCTGTTGCCTCCCCCCCTCTCCTATGCTCTAATTTATATTACATGATAATGATGATTCCATAAACTCTTAGTGCAGTTGGAGGTTGTTTGATTTGAGGTTTTTAGAGAGTAAGAGGTAAAATGCTAGGGAGATTTTTGATTTTTTGGCTTACTAACAGAAATTTCAATGAGGAAACGAAAACATAGATACTAGTTTGATTGTTTATTGTTTTAGGTAAGAAAATCAACTATTCCTACAAGTGATGAAGAAAATAAGAGTAAAACTAATGAGTTTTATCTCCTTCAAAGATCCCGCAGCCTCATCATTTCAGTTTTCATATATATATATATATACTAGAATTCGTCCGGTGGCGCGCGCTACGCTGCGCGCGCCCGGTGAGAAAAAAACAGAATGGAAAACTATAATAAGACATTTAAAACTGAAATAATAGCAAAATTAAGATAAATTTAATTGTAAAATCTGGTTATAAATTCAACTTGTAAAGAAGATATTTCAAGAAAAATATAGGTGTAAGAAACAAGAGTATCAATATATTCTTATAAGCAAAGAAGTAAAAATTATATTCACAAGCCACCTCTACTATTATAAATGAGATATGTTTGAGAAAAGTTATTTGGTAATAAAATAAAGTATCAATGCATGCTATGAGATTCAATTTGTATTCATAATGTGCTAAGAAAAATTAAAGTTGCAGTGTATAGAAACAAAGAATCGAAATGCTCACATAACACTAGCAAGATGGATATAGCTAAGACATTACCATGTAAACCTCTACTCAAGAGGATGGCCAAATGTTGGCAATATTAAGAACTTCAGCTTTTGCAAGATGAAACTGTTTACACCCATCAACTAAACAATATTAAGAATTTCAGCGTTTGCAAGATGAAACCTTTTATACTCATCAACTAACTTCGGGATGATTGCAAGCAGCAATAGAAAACTTTAAAAGAACTCATCAAACCTTAATCTCATATGCCGACAGAAGCAGTAACCACAGTGGATCTTTCCCAGCCCCTTTTGACCTCAAAAGATCAAGCACTTCAAATTAGTGAGAGCATCAGCGGTAGATTCCAATCGTCAATAAAACAAACAAAAAAGAATTAATGATTCGAAACAGAGGAACAAACCTTAATTGCATTCGAATAATCAAAATTTAAAGTGGAGGAATTAATTAATTGAGATTAAATTGACTGTCCGCATGAATCATTATCAATTCAAACCTGTGTAAAGATTTAATACAAATGCACAAATTATTGATTCTATTATCAACAGGGTTGAAAAACTGTTAACAGGACCGAGCCTTGTCCTTGGAACCATTTATTACACCAAATATTTGGTCTTAAAATATCACTTCTCACCTACTCCAAAATAATAATATAAACAAATAAATGTTGTTACCAGGATTGAAGAGGAAGGCGAAGATGTCCAGCATAATATGCATCCTAGAAAAATAAGGAACAAAGTAAACATTAAAGCCCCCAATGTTACACCAGAATGAATAATCACTATCCGCAAACCAAGTCAAATTCCATAAGCATATTTATAAGTTGTCTTTCTGCTATTTAAGGTCGTGATACTAAGGATATGAATCTTCATATCTGCTTACCTGCATGGCAAGGAGCTGGAGTTTCTCTACATAGCTTAACATTTCAACAGCCTGTACAGATAAACCAAAGAAATCCAGAAGGGTACGTAAAAAACCATTTCAAAAAAATTTTACGTACCATGTAAGATTTTAGGCATGATATTATTAAATAGCTCAATCAAGAACATGGATAAATATAAAGCAATTTTTCTTGAGGGAACAGTACAAATAGGCATTGATTTAGATACCAATGGAGTGTTGTGGATCTTTTCAGGAATACATATTAGGAGCCGCCTCTAATGGACAATGCTAGGGCTATGATAGGATCAATGTAAAGTTATGAATTATGGTTACTGGTTATTTTTATCACTTCAGTAATAAAGTTATAACATTGGCCTAAGCACTGAGCAGTAATACAAAGCTTCTCACATATAAATGACTCAATTTTCGGATGAAAACAGTTGCTCAAGATTTGCTTTTCATTTCTTCGTCTATCGGTTTTTCCCATGATAGGCAGTAGAAATAGTATTTTCCAATTACTTGGTAATTGTAAATTGAATTTGTTAGAGGAAACTACCGTTGTAGATTATGATGGCTCACTTAATATTATTGGAAAAAAAAAAGGGATTTTGAAATACCAGCCACGGTGGATAGAAAAGAAGGTACCAATTAAGTTGATTACTGACATATTAAAGTTACGGTGTGTTCTATTTATAAAACAAGGGACGACCACACTATTTTCCAATTCCATTAATACCGCAAGTGTCACTACAAGGAAAATTAAGATTCAAATTCAAAAAATTAAAAGTCGTCCTCTTGCTTAGCAGTTGCAACTATGAGGTCAGACTTCTCCCAATCTATATAATTCACATCGCCAATTTGCAATGAACAATATTTGAGCCAGGAAGCTAAAGAGGATCTTCATAACCAAAACCATTTTCGCACTAAATTAGTGAAGAAAAGAAAAAAAAAAATTGCAGTCCAAATACAAGATGGATATCATCTACTATAGAGAGCCAACAAGAGCATGGACAGTACTTTTTTTCTTTCCCCCCTCAAACTAAGATCAATATCAAGTGAAAGACATGTCTGCCTTCAAGTAACTTTACTTGCAGTCCAAATAAAAGCATGTTATTTTAGTCTCAAATGGGACAAGGACGCAAATGTCCTTCACATCTCAATTCTCACAAAATAGTTCAACATATTATCTGGAATCACCATACCTTTGTTTATTCGGGAAGTTATGCTTTTATGACCCAAAAGAACAGCACCCAGGTTGCATTTTTCTGGACAATTGAGAGACCTACAAAGACATTAAGTCTAACATAAGAGTATATGAGTGTATATTTGCATTCATGGAAAGGAAATATTTGGCAACATCAAAGACTTGATAATTGTACCCCTTTGAGCCTTCCAGCTGAGAACCAGGCAAACAGAGTGCAAATCCAAAAATGACAACCCTATAAAACACGAAAAGATAAGCAAATGAATAAGTCCATGCTCACACGACTGAATAACTCTAAAACAAGAAGCAAGTATCCATTTAGCCCTTCAATTTGCACAAAATAACTTAGAAATCTAGCCTAAGTTATCTAAATAATTCAAGCATATCAATCTAACTTTTGAACATAAAAATCCTACTAAATCTCAGAACACTTAAATTAGACAATCACCTGTCTTCCACTTCAACCGCTGCCACCCTTCACCACCACCGTTGGTCACCCTACAAAGCCAGGTACGGCAAACTCCAGACAACCGCCGCCACGCCCAGATCGCCAGCGCACCACCAGCAGCGCAACAAAAACCGAGCAGCAGTAGCCACCGTGTCCTTCATAACGGCAGCCTCCACCACGTTTTTCATGCAGTGGCGGTGCCACCTCCCACAGCAACTCCCCCGGCGTTGCACCTTCTGCCCGTCGCCATTGTGGCGGCGACTCAGCCGCCCACAGCTGCTCCCGTTCCCAACGAGAGAAGAAGGGGAAAGAAATGGGGAAAAGGGGAAAAATGGGGGAAGTGGAAAGGCGACGCTGAAACCTTAATTCCGACCTGTTCCTTCTTTCCTGTTGCCTCGAGCACAGGCTCGATAAATACCTTACGCGGAAGTGACGGTGGCGGACGGCGGCGCAGCAGGGAGAGATTGGGAGCGGCGACACTGGGAAAGGTGAGAGAAGGGGAGGGCGGCGTCAGAGGAGGGGCGACGACGGTGGTGTGCGCGATCTGGATCAGCGGCGGCGCAACGGCGGCGACGCCAGCGAGTTGGCAGCAAACGGGGGACGGTGGAACGAAGGGCAGACAAAAAAAATCTTCCGGGCAGCAAATTTTAGGGATTTTTAGGAAGAGAACGATGGAAATGGAAGGAGTGCAGGCTCGACAAAAATGAAAACAAAAGGAAAATTGAGAAAGCATAAAACGACAAAATACACTGTTCATTGAACAGTAATCCCGTAAGGTATTTATATATATTAGATATATATATATATATACTGTATATCTTAATTATTTTTCCTAATAAAGAACTCCAATAGTTCAAATTATATTACTGTTGGTTTTCCCCCTCATTGAATAATTTCAACCAGTATACGAGATTGAATTCATTGACTTTCCTTTCTGTTACAGTAACTGTTTCTTTTCCTTAATAAAGTCCTCACACCAAACATAATTCAAAGAAATTGATGAGAAGGTTTTATAGCGGTCTTTTGTCGAGACTCTGATTTGGTTAGTAGTTGGCTAGCATGGATCTTATCAGCAATCACATGAGGCTTTTCTTGTGCGACCTGTTTTCAACTCTAACGGCATAAGATTAGGTTTTCTATTTGTCTTGTAATTTAGCTTCGCATAATAACATGGCTGTGGCGTATTCTACTGGATTCTAGTTCTTTGTTTTCTGTTTTCTTGCATAGACAAGGAATGAGCAAATTTCACTTATTTTTAGCCTTTCAGGGCATAAAAGTGGCAAAATCTTAATTATAATGTATAGAGATTTACTTTGTTTTATTTCGTACCAGGGTTATATCTTCAGCTCGTCAACTTGCGAAGTCATTGGAAGTTCCATTAGTAAATGATTTGGGTTATACCAAGAGATATGTCCGGTGCTTGCAGGTAATCCAGCCTTTCTATACCATCAGGAAGTTCCTTTCTTATCAATTGAAATGTAGGATTGAATTCTGATGGTAGCCATCTTGATTTGCCTTGGTGGTATTAAATATTAAAAGGATGACGATGATGATGATGCTAAAATTTGAACGATTTTTGAATTTTCATTTATCAAGACATGATTCCCATTTCCCACAATTGAATGCGTATATTGTTAGCATTAAGTATTTAAGTGGTATGCAAGATTATTGCACTTTGGTGCCTATTTGTGAGTAATCATTTTCTTCATTCTCCTTAACTTTGAAACTTTCAGATATCGGAAGTTGTCAATAGCATGAAAGATCTAATTGACTATAGCCGGGAAACTGGAACAGGCCCTATGGGTAAAGCTTGATTACTTTACTGCAATATTCTCTTTTTCCTTATCCTAGTTAATGGGATAGCAATCTGACATCATTTCTTTTATATATATATATATATATATATATATATATATTTGTTATGGGCTGGTTTTCTTTTTTAGAGAGCTTAACCAAATATCCTCGAAGAACGGCCTCACCTCTGTGCCAAGGTCCGCGACAAGCTTCTGAGGTTCAGGGACAGCATCAGCAGCTCTCCGTTGGTCAAAATGGGCAGAATGGTCAAAGCTCAAAAAATGACAACCCTGTGCAGTCTACCGCTATGCAACTTCCCGCTAACAATAATGCTACTGCTGGAAACAATATGAATATTCCAGCGACATCATCTAGCATGATGGCTGGGATGATTCATCAAAATTCATTCAATTCTCGGCAGCAAAATCCGAATGGCCCTTATGGTGGGAATACAGTACAGTTGCCCTCTTCAAGCCCATTGCCGCAAACCCAGCCTTCTCCTTCCCCTTTGCAATCCCCAACACCTACTTCATCTAATAATCGGCAGCCCCCATCACATGTTATGATACCGGGATCTCACACCACCTCAATTCCTTCGCCTAATGTTTCTATGCAGCAGCAGCAGCCTTCTCTATCTGGGGATCCCGACGCAAATGATTCTCAAAGCTCCGTCCAGAAAATTTTACATGACATGATGTCATCACATCTTGGTCGAGGTGGTATGATGGGAAGCAATAATGTGAAAAATGTAAATGGAAATGTCCTTGTGGGGAATGGAGTGCCCAATGGCAACCAAGGCCTTGGAAGTTCTAGCTTTGCAAGCATTGCCAACGGGCTTGGCCACTCATCTATGGTTAACGGAACTCAGTTAGAACACGGCAACGGCCCTTCTATGAATGGCAGAGCAGGTATGACAATGGGCAGAGAACAAATGTTAAGTCAACAGCAAGATTCAAGCAACCAACTTTTCAACACTCTCAGTGCAGCCAATGATTTCGATAACTTACCATTTGACTGGAAGCCATCTCCCTGATTGTCTCTACTAATTCATTATGTGGTTCTGCAGCAAAGCCAATTCCATCTTCCGGATTCGTTGGGACAATGGGGGAAGGGCATACTCAAGGAAAGGTTAAATTAGTCTATTTACTTGCTTCCAGTTGTGTTAATTTTGCAAGAAGCGATCATTGGTTTTACTACAGTAATGTCCCGAATACTTTCCTAACTCAAATTGTGCTGGATTGTGATGCGTGGCTGCCGATTCGTGGTAATTCTTGTGAAGAGAGCAGAAAGAACCCACCCGGAACAAAACTGACAGTTCTCATCAGAGCATGTAAACTACTTTCTTTTGGAATGATAGTTGCCTGCTTCCTAGTACAATTCTAGTTGCCGGTTGCCAGATGTGAGTGTATAGTCGGGTTACTTTGTAGGACTGTTAAAAGGAGTTTGCAAGATTTGATTGATTGATACTGTTTTGATTCCCATACTCATCTTTTGTTATTTACAAAGATGTGTTTCCTTTAGGTTTTGTCTCGCTTTTTTAAATTTCTCGACTATAGTTTACTCATTACTCTTCAACGACGAAACGTTTCATCAATACATCGTGCACTATACCCTATGGGTCCGTGAGCGTACTAGTGTTACATTTTCCGTTACAGGGGCAAGATTTTTCGCTTGGGATGTGATGGTCTGCTTGTTTGTCTGAATTCTGAGAGTTAGGTTGATTAGGCACAAGCTCGAATTGTTGAGGAATTTCAATACACTGTCCCACACGCTGATGCTTTCATTTTCAGGGGCAAGATGTTTTGCTTATGATGGTATGCTTCTTTGTCCGAATTCCGACAGTTGATTAAATTGAAGCTCGAATTGTCAAGGAAGTAAGAAGTGAACTTGAAAGGATTGATTACCTAAAAATGGAGTTCTATTACTAGCAAGTTACCGTAATTATGTAATTGATTTTGTAGCGGATATTCAATAGGTTTTAGGATTTGGATAGGGTGTTGAATGAAGGATGACATTCAATAAGTGCTGACGTACTAACCCGATAAATTGTGTGTGCTGGGTGTTAGTGAGGATCGGGATTGTATAAAAATATTCTCACATACAAAATACTCATTCATCATGTACATACACACACTTCTTCAATACTTTAGCTGACTCCCAAACCAAATCCAATTATTTAACACACCAGTAAAGTATTCAAATCAAATTCAAATGGAAATTTTACGGGGCAGGATGGACATCATAATCTGATATATTATGCACAGCACAACCCAATAAAACCACTTGTACGCAAAAATACATAAGATTGCCCATGCTAAGTGCTCAACTACCTCTACAAAACATTACATTTTCGTGTACCATTTATGACGTACTTCATAGAAGAATAAATGGGCGCCAAACTATGACCTCAAAAAGAATAATCCTTCAAATCTGATTTTGAGTCGCCAAGTTCCAAATCAGCCATACATTCTTCAGCAGTGAGGGGAGGAAGTTGACGGGTCTTTCTCCTAAGGTTGTGCTTGTGCCAATCGCTCTTGAAGTGTTCTCTGTATTGCTTTGCATCGCCAAAGGAGGCATTGCAGGTGCTGCACTTCTGCTGCTTTACTTCTCCCTGTGAGCTCCCTGCTTTCGTAGAGATTGATTGGTCTTGTAGCTTTTCGCTCAGTTGAGAGACACTGCCTGCAGAATCTTTTTGTATGTGCAAGGTTTCATTTTCCAAGTCATCGTAGTTGTCCACATGGGTATCAGTGTCTACATGCACATTCACAGCAAGGATGTCCAATCTTCCTTGCAGATTTCGTACTAGAGCATCACAGTCACGGAATAGGTTAGGCTCTAATTCACAGACCTGCAGAAGTAATGATAAATTTAATTGCAAGAAATTGAATGAGTACAAAATCCGATACCTAGTGCCAAGTTAACAAAAATGAAATGATGCTGGATTATGGAATATTGACAGTTGCACAAAAAAAGTGCAAATAATCTCTCTTATAATGGCAATGCAATTATTTTGGTCTTTGAATTCTGTTGTTTCCCTACCGACTTTAATATGTAGGTTTAGATAAAGAATATTTTGGGCTAAAGCATCAACCACAGAAGGTATTTAATAAGATCAAGCCATTAGACTTACCAGAGATAGCTGATTTCCAGACTCATCTCTTGAGACAATGGTGGAATTCCAAGCATTGATCTTTTCCAAAAGAGTGGAAATGTTCTGCTGAGGGACAGTTAATCGCAATCTCATAGGAGCTCGTTTGATAGGAAAATGCTTTTGAAGCTCACGGATCACATCTAGTGCCTGGAAAGATCATTTGTAACCATGTTAGTGGAGTAAAATTAAAAGCTTAATAAGCATTTTAGTGTTGATGAAATCAAAGTGTTCATGTATAATAAGTCTTCACAAAACATCGAAGTTGGAAATAAATAAATTAATGAAAACAGGTTGCAAAATTAACTTGCAGAGTCACAATGACTACAAACACAAGAACCAGATTAGAGGGCATAAGACATAGGTAAAGCTTAAAACTTTTAAACAAAACAAATATTTTTAAAAAACACATGCCAGGAAAAAAAAAAGGAAGTCAAGTGCTATCAACCTGCTTCTTGGAGCTGCTACTTGGATCAACAGCAAAATGTATCTCGTGCATTAGTCTCTCAATCATGCTTATTGTATACGGTCGTTGCGTGTCAGGATTGACAGTTTTCTGCATAACTATAGTTGCAATATCCCTAAACTGGCTTGATAATTGTGATTCCCTCTCCTTCCCTGCAATTTGTAGCTCTCCTTTCTCCAAAATCTGGAAATAGAAAATCATGCTAATTATTCAAAACATGCATCTACAAAGCCATTCGATAGGTTTGAGCCAAAATGTGAATGCAACCATTCTAATAACTGTACATTCTTAATCCATAGGAGGAACAATCCAAAGTGCTGCGTGGCTCAAGCGTGCCAATGTTACTGCATGCATAGAGCCCATCCTCATGGGCATTGCATGATGTGAAGGTTTGCCTCTCTTCATGTCTCACCATGAGCAAACGGTAATATGAAGGTTTCGTGCCCTAGCTCCAGGTATGATTCTTCATAATTACACCAGAGGTTCTATGTTAACTTCTTAATACTAATATACCCTTTGAAAGGAGCAAGTGTGAGTTTGAATGCTAATGAGTTGAATAAATTGATTGGTGGCAGAAGCTAGGGAAGGGGCTGTTCTTATGACGTTCAGTTCGCATGAGAGCTACAAAAGAGTGAGATTGATTCCATAATTATAACTTATCCCAATTCATGAGAGAACATAGAGAAGGCAAAATTAGTTCCACCTAACAGCACTGCCATCTAAAAAACCTATCCACAAACAACCTAATTATATACATAAATATATAAAATATAGTAACATTTTATTTTTATTGTCAATACAATGAGCATGAATGCAAAAAGCAAAGGCAGAATCGACAAACCTCCAAGCATATTACAGTTTGATCATCTGTTCCAAAAGCTGCCACTAAATCTTTCGACTTGGCGACTACTCCTTTTGAAACATTTGAATAAACAGTATGAGATTGCAACACCTCGTCCAAATCTTTTTCTCTGCATTAATATCTCAAAAACATAAGTATTGCATTTGAAACCTTACAAAGCAACAAAAGCAAAGCAGATTTTAACATATCATCACAACCATAGCTCCATACTCCAATTCAAGGATGCCCAAATAAGCAACTTTGTAGCGTTCTCCAAAAGCACAAATAGGGAAAAATCAAATCCATTATGTACTAAGTACTAACACAAATTGCAGAATTTTTTTATAACGACAGAAATTTCTATCTTCCCCCAATCAAGTGAGCATAAACATACAATATCAGCATAATTAAACCCATCCACAAATTAAGGTCACAGTCCAATCAGCAGCTGAGTCCATAGGAACAAAAATATAAAAGGAAATTTGTTGAGCTTAATTATACATACACGTGAGAGCGCCATGATAGGACTTTGTTCTTGTAGCACGCGATTTCGAAGCGGTTGCCGTGTTTTCTGAGGCGAACCACTGCCACGTTAGTGAGCCTCTTCTGACCTATCGGTTGCACTAGTGTCTTCGACATCTCTTTGCCTCGACGCGGCGGAGCTCGATGGTGATGGCGGCGGCGACGGATATGATCGAAATGTACGATCGTCGATGAGATATTTAAATAGTGGGAACTGGGAAACTTTGTAGAATGGGCTGGGAAATCATTTGGGCCTGTTAATAATTGGGCTTACGATTTTTATAATAGGCCACCGAAGTCCGAACCAGTAGGAAGCCCACCAAAATGGGAACAAATTGCTGAAGTAATCTGTAGGAAAATAGACATTGACTAAAATTATTTGTAGAAAATCTTAAACCCTAAAATTGTTCATTTTAAAAGATTTAAAAGTGATTAATTCATTCATTGAGCAATAAAAGCTCAGGCCTTTTTGCCCGAATTCAAGACAAAACCTTGTGGAATCGTGATTGCAACTCATTTAGCTGTAACAGTATGAACTCTGCAGGTGATGAAATTGAAGCGCGCGACGAAGGAAACTCTAAGGCCGACGCCAATGCAAAAGCCTTCTTTGATGTGTATGGTCCTGAGGTACGTTTCTCGACATTTTCAGCCCTTTTGTCCCAATGTCGTTTAACATCTGTCTTTTAAATGGACCCTTTTTTGCAATTAGCTGCTGGGATATCGTCGGAGATTGATTATACTTTGTTTCTAAGTAGAATGGAAATTAATTATTGGCAAACCTCTATATGCTAGAGTACAGGAGGAGATGATATTTGTAAAATTTGGTATTGTTGTTTCTGCGCGTCCTTAGAGTTATCTGTGTTATTTTCCATATGCAATTGAGTGTGTGTGTGTGCATAAACTCCGGCTCTTGTGTGTTGCGAACTCGTTCTGAGGTCACTTTTTTGTTTTGTTTGGTAAAAAGATGCCTCCTCATAGTCTACATGTGTATCCGGAACTGTTCTTGATCTCTTTCTGATGAAATTTAAAATTATGGGCGTATGCTGCAGGGAAGAGCAGATATTGAGTTTAAGCAGCCAGAAGCAAGTTCAACCCTAAATCTGCATGTATGTGTTCAGTGGGTTAGGGAATTCGGTTAAGTTATTGAAAATGTTGCTGCTTACTAACATTGTGTAATAGGATGTTCAAGGACTTGCAACCTGGGTGCTGGCTGAGGGTTTCATGCCATCATGGGTTTTTATTAAGGTAAAATGATTGTTTTTTGCATCTCAGTTGCGTGCAATATGTGAACTGACATGAGGCCTTGATCGTGGTTGTCGAAATAAAGAGTTTATCCTTCAATGCAGAAAGAAAGTAAAGAGCTTACTGGTATTCTTTTCTTTGCTCAATTGTTTTATTTATGTGCAGAACAAGCCGTTGATTCCCAAAGTGGTCATGCTTTATGTCCCTGGTCTTGATGCAGCATTGTATTTATCACAATCTAAAGTATTAAAAAATTTTAAAGAGTGCTGTGGAATTCCTAGGGCAGTTTTAGCACTCAGGTAATTGGGTACTGCCTTTCTAAACCATCTCAATTTCACATAGTTAGTATTGACAATTTTGGGATTATTGTTTTTTCTTTCGGTTATCTACTAGCTGTGTATCAGATGGTTTGCAGACTGTAGATGCACTTCTCACATGCAAAGTGAAAAGAAAAAGGGATGAAGTTGAAACCATTCAAAAGAAAACTGCTCGAACATCTTATGAAGGTTTTTTCTTCTATAAATTCACCGTTCCTTTGTGTTCCATGCATAGTTACAAGGAACGGGGTTCGATTCGAAACGGGGAACGGGAACGGGAACACGGAACGCTAGTCTATGTGAATCGGGAACGATATATACTATAGTTTTCTTTAAATATTGCAATATATTTAATTGATAAAAATTTTGATTTAGTTACTTATAATTTTGCTTTGATATAGTATTATATATACTTCTGTTATATAGTGTAGACTGTAGAGGTCTGTAATCCCCCTTCAATAATAAATTTTAGTTTTAATTATATCCATTAACAAAATAAAATCTTAAATTAAAATTATTTTTTTTGCAATGACCCATTAACCAACTAGAGAAAGAGCCCAGCCCAAATTTCTTTTAAATAAAATTGGTAGGACCCAATAAGGAGGGCTTCTTCTCCAAATTCCCTTCTCAGCAAATACAATTCTCTCTGCAAATGGAGAACGGAAAGTAAACAGATTACAGATTGGGACGTATACCAACCGTTCCAAGCCGTTTCGTCCCCCGTTTCGGAACGAGCGTCCCCGAGTCAGGAAACTCACGAATGTTCCGCGTTCCCTACATCTATGGTTCCATGATATATACTTTGAACCTTTCTTGGGAAAAAATTTTCATTGTTCTGATTTTCAGCAGTGCAAAATCTGGATTCATGCTTTCTTGATATGTGGAATTAAGCTTTCGAATTTTGATGAATCATATTGTGGTTGGAAAATTTTTCTTGTGTCAGGCAATGCATCTGGTGCTGACTTGACTAAAAACCTGCCTTTTCCAATTACTTACTACACTCTAACTGCCAAGGAATTGGAGGATAATGGATACTGTTTTAAAAATCAAGGTAATCCTGTTACCATTAAAAAAGATTATCTTTACATTTCATACTGATTCTCAATTAGTTGAATCTTGCAGAATTTATTTCAACAAAGCCTTCTCCTTCTGGGACTCCATTGCATGAGATTTTGGCACTTGACTGCGAGATGGTATGTCTGGAGTTACGACCTTGGGTGAAAATAATAATATTAACGCTGATACTATAGAATAAACTTGAGTTTTCAGTAGCCATTGTGTAATTGTGTGTGAAGAAACTGGGGATTATTGTTGGGACTGTGACCACCACCCTAACTCCGGCATTAGTATGATATTGTCCGCTTTGGGCCAAGCCCGCACGGTTTTATTTCTGGGCACCTCCCAAAAGACCTCATTCTAATTGGAATTAGGTGGACTCTCATATGCAAGTCTAATTTCTCTTGCACTACCGATGTGGGACTTTAGTTTGTTATCCAACAATTATATCCTGAGCATTTTCTTCCCATGGTTCCATTTATGGCATTATTTTCCCCAAATTTGTGGTTTGGTTATTGTCATTTTGTTTTAACGTGAAGTGTGGGCTATGCTGTATATGACCATAAAGGGAAGACTGATTTCATTGGTTCCCACTTACTTTGGTTGTTGTTTTTCAGTTATTCTGGTGTCGTGCAGCTTTCTGCAACTGATTGTACATGATGTGATTATTGATTGCTTTTTGAGTATAACCCTGAGAGTTCTTTTTTCTTTTTTCTTTTTTGCTCCCACCATATTAAGAGTTAATTTAGTTGAGGCTCCTTCTAAGCTGAATCCATGTTTGTCTTGTGTTCTCTTTGTTACTTCGTTATGTGAAATATAATAAATTATTAGGTGGTTATCACTAATTTTTTATGATTTTTGTGTTAAACATTTTTATCAGTGCATTACAGGTCAGGGTTTTGAGCTTACAAGAATCACAGTAGTTGATATTGCTGGAAAGGTGCAATCCCTCTCTCTCTCTCTCTCTCTCTCTCTCTCTCTGTCTCTGTCTCTGTCTCTGTCTCTCTCTCTCTCTCTACACACACACACACATGTATGCATGCAATTTTTATTGAAGCTTTGCCTTAATTGACATAAATACGGCATAACTACTCAAAATAATTTCTCTGTGCAACTAGAGTCTGAAGATTGAATTAAGTTCATGTTGATGGAGGTTTAAGCTCATTTTAACATTGGATTATACCAATATTTCTCCCAGCATAAATTGTATTATGATTTATGAACATGTGATTCTGTTCTTATGAGCCATGGTTTGGTAAGCATTGTTCTGCTATGATGTTTTGGATATTGCAACCTTGTAATTCATGTATCTGAATTCTTTGAGGCCGTTGATCCAGCTTCTTCCATTGTCCCTAGCACAATGTTTTCTTTACTGAGTTTCTACATATCAATTTTATCATTTGAAATAAGGATGAGTGGTCCAATTTTTATTTATTTATTTTTAAAAAAGGAAAGGAAAAAGGACAAATCTATTTTCAACTGTTTGGCAACGGTATGCTTTTCATACAATGGTTTTTTATTTTCTTGGGTCCTCATATACTTGTGCAGGTCTTGTTAGATAAACTGGTTAAACCGGCAAATGCTATCACTGATTACAACACAAGGTACTTTTCCCCTAAACTCTTTGCTAAAGTACCTGAATGATTGTACTGCATATTAGTGTTTGAGTTCCGTGCAGTGCTTGTTAATTATAAGAAAATTATCATAATCAGAATTCAGAAGAGAAGGTAATGAATCTAATTAATGTAAATTGGAGCTTCATAACTTTTTATAGATGAACCTGGGCTCATTTTGTCCCTGTAATTCTTTTTTGCCTTTTGAGTTATTTTTATTTTCCACTTGGGTTTGGATCTCAATTTCCATATATTTTTCTTCACAATTTTTGTTTTCTGATAAAGAATATAAATAATGCTCGTACCTGATTTCTTGACGTCTATAGTTATCTTGACATGTTGCAGATACAGTGGAATTACACATGAAATGTTGGAAGGAGTGACAACTACCCTTGCAGATGTGCAGGTTTAGTTTGTGATTGTGCCCGCTTACCTTTTTTATTTGTTAAATCTGCCTCTAGTTTAGAGTTCATTTTATTCATCATTATCATCCTTCTCCATGTTTAGGAAGACTTTCTTCAACTGATTCACAAAGAGACCGTCCTTGTTGGGCATTCACTAGAAAATGATTTGTTAGCTATGAAGATCAATCATGATTTGGTGGTTGATACAGCCATCTTATACAGGCACCCACGTGGCCGAAGTTACAAAACAGCTTTGCGTGTGTTAACCCGGAAATTTCTATCTAGAGAGATACAGGATTCTGGAAATGGGCATGATAGTGTGGAAGATGCAAGAGCCACAATGGAGCTTGCACTGCTGAAATTCAAACATGGTACTTGCCTTGATTTGATTATTTGAACATGATTAGGGCTCTTTAAATGTTATGCAAATGATAGGCAAGGTGAATTTTTTAATGCTTTCGACAAGGTCTTGAGTCCAACTGTTTTTTCTTGGTTTCCAATTTTACAGCTGCATTGCCTATAAATAGCAAATGATAAACAGATTGATGCCGCAGGTGGAATTATAGACTAGATGTTTTAAAAAGGGAATATTGGAAGATTTGAAGAAAATATGGAAAAAAGAAACCTTCTTATAAGGATAAATGTTTAGATGATGGTTATGAGGATTCCTATTGATTTACATCATCTAGTGGGAAACTTGATCGAGTACAGTACATGAATTACTATTCTTGTCGATTGTCATATTAATGAAGTATTGCATCGGATGGCATTGTTTGCTAGTTCTACATCTCATTTATGTTTGCATTAAATTGTGCTGTGAAAAAGGGCTGAATGTGTTATGCAATAAGGCTGAATGCTGCTCTGGCATGTCTTTCTGAAATCAGGTCCTGGTTTTGGCATGCCTTCAACATTTATGCGGAAGAAACTCCTGACAGTATTAAGTGAGTCCAGTAAAGCCTCATCTCTCATCGATAATATCACTATAGTGAAACGGTATAGCTCCGAGTCATCTCATGCCATCCCCATCTCCTCTGATGATGAAGCCCTTTCAAAAGCCAAGAAAGAGGTAAGTATAGTTTTGTCTTGTTCTTTTTTTTTTTTTTTTTTTTTTTTGGTTGGGGTGGGGGGGTGAGGGGTGCGGTAAGAATCAGAACATTGTTTATACATGGCATGCCCTTTCTTGTAATGTTTAAGTTAATAATTATTCTCAGGTAAAAAACGACCGCGTGCATTTTATTTGGACCCAGTTCTCGGAATTGTTCTCTTATTTCAAGAAACAAGCAGACGATGATGATAGCCTGAACACAAAATTAGCGGAGATGATTTCGCTGCTTACTTGTGGCAAGTCTACCACCAGTAAGAAAAACGTTCCATACAAAGTCACCTCAGATCTCAAGGAAATTCTCAGCCGGATTGATGAAAGAGTCAAAAGTTTATACTCCTGTCTACCACGCAATGCTATGATCATTATCTGCACCGGCCATGGGGACACTGCCATTGTACAAAAGTAAATTAGCTGTAAGATAGTAGTATTAATTTAGTTTCTGCAGTTCACCATCCCTGTTGCCTGTTAAGTTAGCTAACCAGTAACCAATTTTAATTTTTCAAAAGGTTGAGGAAAATGCTGGCAGAGCAGAAGGAAACTGCAATTGCCAGGGAGAAGATAGTGAAAGTATTGGAAGAGCTGCAAGCCCAAGCTGAAGTAGGCCTATGTTTTCTTGGCATTAAACACTGACGATTACTATTGTGCCTTCTTAATGTTATCGCATCTGCTTCGAATGTGTACAAGAATGCATCAGCTGGTTAAGGCTGTGTACTGTAACATCCATCAGGCAATTCTTTTGTGGAAATATATTACAGGCATACATCATACATGCTTTCTGAAACCATTTCTGACATTTTATTTAGCGCAAAAATAGCTACTGCATCTAACTAGTTTTTATCTCCAGGCTGAACTGACAATCAGGATTTTATCTTCCCACCCGAAATGTAGAGCACCTGTTTCTTCTCTCACCTTGTACCTGTCCGAGTACTCTCTTATAAGCCCCTGGATTTCTTTCTTTACATTCTGGCTAACAGGGCGTGCCTGGAAGCCCGCCATGCCCATCCTGGCCCTCCATTTCCCCGCCACTTCATACCGTTCGATTCTTTCCTCGCCCTCACACGCGACGACGTTGATGATATCGCGTGCCAGGCAATGTTTCTCGACATTGATCCTCTCCTGCTGGTCCCTGGACAGAGTAGCGTCCAGTGATTCAAACACGGCGGAGTAGTAGCTGTACGCTTCAGCAAATCTCGCCAGAAATGGAGCCGTGTTGGTATTGACATCCTGTTCGACGACCGTTACAAGTTTCGGCTCGAGACCCTTAACCATCCGAAGCAGCTCGTCGCGCAGGTTGATCGTGGATACGCTCTCGTCAGGCATGTGGTGGAGCTGGAAGGCGAAATTCACCACCAGGGCTTCCCCCGGCCGGCAGGCGAGCATCGATGGAGAAACCAGGGCGGTTTCAGCAGCGACAGGGGTGAACTCGAACGAAACCTGGAGATCGCAGGCGAGTTGCTCCAGCATCTGCCCGATGATCCTCAGCCCCCCAACAGGACGCTGCACCGATTCCGAATCATCGACACCTGTTAACCTCACGTGGGGCCGGTTTCCAGGGACCCCGGCGAGGGCTTCTATGAGCCTGTAATACTGGCTGCCCTGATTGATGTCGAAGTCCACAATATGAACCGTTTCTTCATCTCTACAGGCCTCCAGGATCGCGCCGTTTGCTGCCATGAACCCGAACCTAAAACACGGGCACACCTCGAAAAGGACCTGCATTGCGGAAAGCCTATCGGGCGACGGTGGCTCCTTGCATTTCAGTGCCCTGTAGAGACCTTGCCCGGACGTCGCCATTCGCGCCGCCAGCGCCTCCACCATGTAGGCGGCGATCCGGTCGGCGGGTCCGCCCTGGATCGACACCCTCTGTCGCAGCACGTCGATCATTTCCGATGCCTGTTGGAGATCTCCATTGTGGATGGCGGCGGCACATTGGAAAAGCAGGTTTTTGGGAGTCAAGGCCTGACAGGCGTTGGCGCTTATTAGATGGTGGCTCGGATACTCGATTTCAGCACCGGTCATGGCATTATCATCGACAAGTGCCTTCTCGAGTTCCTGAAGCTTCAGTCTCATCATCTCTTCATCGTAGTCGATAGTACCGTCCGATGGAGAGTCGAGGCAATACATTGGATCGAAGCTGATGATCCCATTGTCTGAATCGGACAGGGATGGCTTCTGACTGGAACTGTTTTCATCGTCCATTCGGTTGCGAACACCGCCGCTTTCCAATAAGGCAGCAGATCTCACTAAAGACATACCCTCCAATTCCTTCAAACTCTTTTGCCATAAGACCAAGTGTCAAAATTTAAGGAGGTTAAAAATCGAAGATAGCATAAGATCGAATTTCAATTTCTTAAAAACTATCTAGAAATGAATAAAAATATGTATATATATATATGGCAGTGATTACCTGTAAGAAGTTAGAACTGATAACAGAAACCGGTTGAATCAAATCAGGCAGCAGCAGTCCACAATTAAAAGTTGAAAAACTCTCTCAAGATCTATCTATTTTTACACAAAGGAGACATAAGAGAGACAATACATATGATAGGAGCATATGAGTATGTACGGCCACAGTAGAATTGATTTGTAGAAATGTGGGGAAGGCAGCATCTGGGGAGGTTACCTACTGTTGATATTAGTACATAAAAAGGCCATTTATTTATGGCATCATTCTTCGTCGCAATAAAAAAGTGCTACTTGTTACTACATATAATCCCAGTTTCACTGTACCTACATGTGCTACTTCTTCAAATATAATTTCTTCGAGGTTACACTTCTCATTTACACGTATATCAATGTACATTTTTAACAATTAATAACTCAAATTCCGTATAAGTAAAAATTCTAAAGATATAATACTTAAAAACTATACAAGATAAGACAAATCCAACAAGATCTCACTTGACTATATTTTGTCTTCTATAACTATAACAAAAATAGAAGTTAAAGTGCTACAATGAACAATAAAAAAAGTCAAAACGTAACCTTTAAAAAAAACGGAGGGAGTACATAACTGACCTTCACAAAGCCTTGCTTCATAAATTCATAATCATGGAGTAATTAATTTAATAAATAATTATGTAAAATATATATTATAAAACTATATGATCATACGATTCCAACAAGATCACACTCGATTATTATTTTCCAAATATGCCCTTGTAAGAAAATTGAGTAAAAGCTGAACAATGAATAATATCAAAAAGTCAAACAAAACAAAATAACTGAGACGGAGGGAGTAGTAGTATTCATTAATCGAAAATCTTAGCAAAGAATTGAGAGTTTCGTAACCAACTGAATTCTTGACTCATTTATCAAATTATTATTATTATTATTATTATTGGGGATGATTAATTAATCCCTTCAATAAATTTTCTGCGAGAGATAATTAAATAATTCACATCATGCTATCCTATATAAACATACACAATAGCACATATTGAGGTTTGGATAGGGATATAGAAGTATCAATTTTAAAAGGGGGTGGCTAGTTTGACAATTGGTGAGTATAGATCATGATGTATATCTCATCAATTGTTATACAAGTATATTAAGCAACATCCAATTGGTGTATTCATATCTTCGCAAAAAAAAAAATAAAAAAAAATTGGTGCATTCATATGAAGTATATACATGTGCAAAATAAATTAAAAACAATAAATAAATTTGTACTTCCTCCGTTTTCGTGATATTGCAACATTTCCAAATTTGCTACTATTCATTATTTAACATTGACTCAAATTTTTATCATAGTTATACAAGTTAAAATATAGCCAAGTGAAATCTTGTTAGATTCGTCTCGTCATGTAGTTTTTAAATATCAAATTTTCAGAATTTTTACTTATATCGAATTTAAGTTATTAATGATTTAAAATGTGCATTGAACTGCGTGCACTGTGTGAATGTTGCACTTTAAAAAAACAGAGGAAGTAATAAAGTACACTGGCTATTATTAATAATACTACCCAAAAAAGGTCCACTAGCAATATAGAAAAGCCATTTATTTCTCACACAGTTGTCATAATTTAGGGGGAGGATTCCCATAGCGTTGAAATCGATCCACTCTAGATGATGATCTCATCAATTGGGGTTTCGTCGGCAGAATACATTTTAACTTGATCATTAGCACTAATTAATGTCCTTGCAATTTAAGGTTTCACTCCTCTAAATAAATGTTTTCAAAATTAAACCAAATTAATTAATGTCTCCATGGATAAATCTTTTTTGATTTGGTTTGTAAGCTCAACTCCACCTGAAGAGCTGAAAAATGTTTTGTATGTGCTGAAGTTTTTATATAGTCCAGACACAATTAAATATCAATTGCGCATGCGCGCGCACACACCTCATTAACACCCACCACATATACCTCATCGAAGACGTCAGCACCGGTTGAATGTCACCCATTACTCCTTATAATAATTTCCAATTATAAGTCCCTCAAGTTTTTATTCCTTATAATAATTTCCAATTATAAGTCCCTCGAGTTTTGTTAATACTATATAAGTATAATGTATTACTATCAATGTACATATATATTCTTCTTTGTTATCCACAACGGAAGTATCAAATGTCTCAACTCGAATGGATAAAAACAACACAATTATAATAATATTGCTTAAGAAAGTTATTATTTCTGCTTGTCTTTTGTCTACACACTGACACACACCGACACACGTCACACCTATATATACACACATTATTAAGAAAAACTTGCTGCTTGCATGCTTCATGCGTTACATACTTACATTGCATGATGCCATAGGTCGTTTATAATAATAATAATAATAATAATAATAATAATAATAATAATAATAATAATAATAATAATAATAAGTCCTCTTCTCTACCTAAAGAATATTTTTAAACATAATAATTATTTACATTTATTTTATATATAATATTAAAACTAAATATCATTTCATAAACTTAAATTATAAACGTTTTAATTTATTTCACCCCTATTTTTTTAATTTAATTTAATTTTTCTTTTATAATACTCTCATTTTATCATAAAGTTCCAAATTTTGAAGGAAAAAGCATAGGAATTGCATATACACAGTATCCGCGCTATTGGTCTTTCCCTGGAATCCCTTTACTAAGCCCAACTATGTCTTGGTAAAATTGGGCCGAAGCCCATATAGATATGAATATCTAAAGAAGATATTATTTCTTCCATAATCTAAATAAATTCCCTATTTATTTATTAATCATAAATTAATTTGATAATTTATCACACAAACCCCAATTTAATAAGAACAAATTCGTCGGGCAGGGCAACACTTTTCAATACTTTTTTTTAGCTTGTCAGCAATTAAATGTGTAGTTTTTATTAATGGTGAATGTTGTTGATTGCAGTGCGATATATATAATGTATATAAAATTATATATTTCTATTCATAAGAAAAAAGAACAATTGCAATATTTGCGATTCAATTGAAATCTCACACACGAAGAGCAGTTGATCTGAGTGGTATGAATGTAACACCCCGGATTTGATCACCCAGGCCGGGATGCCACGCCACACATCCCAAGCAAGACACGACTTCATTCGAGCTTACTTGAGAGATGCAAGGCTAATGGTATAAAATAATTTAAAACAACCAAGTCCGGAAGTACTTATATTTAAAAATAATAATAATCCATATACGCAGCGGAAATAAAATATAGGGCCGACATGACCAAAACACGGGTTAATAGGCCCGTATGCATTCTCATGCAGAAAATAATAAAATGTCCAAATAAAATCCCCGGATGTATGCTCATGCTTCATACTCTGTCATAGAAAAACATAAACAACATTTATCAGTATTAAAGAATACTGAGTAAGACAATTCCTAGCATAGCAATAAAGGGGTTTTAATTATTAAATTTTGAAAATTCATTTTTAGCATGCATGTTTGGACAATGAAAAAATCCATAAATTCTCATAATCAGTTTAATTTAAACATAATGATTTAAGGCATAGGCGTAAGTTAAAGACATAATATAAAATGCATAATTAACGACATAAATAAATAAATAAAAATTTAAGTCTTTTAAATTTTCTCCCGTTAACTAAGAAGAGGACGCCACAACCATATATCTCAAGTATCAAGTTTCAGAATTGCCGAAGCAATCCGAGTATCGCGCCATACACAGTACCACTCCGGAGCCTCGAGTAACCCATTCGGATACACCCGAGAGTGTATACTAGTTTCACAATGGCCGTTTTGGCACAATTTCACAATATATCACATTTCGTCCACTCGGGCACGAATTTCAAGATAGAGTAGCACCCTGCAGAGCACTCACCCCCTACTTACGTGGAGATCTAACTCAGCCTAGATTAACGAGATTTTTTTTTTTTAAAAAATAAATGTTTTACTGTTTAGACATATCTCACAAATCATGTGTTTCTCAAAAGTTGAGTTTTTCAACATTTCAACGAAGCTACTGCCACAGTTTACACCATCTTAGTTTAAAAATTCATTTCAAAGGAAATCGACTTGAAATTTTCACAGTAGCTCAAAAACACGCTGACGAACAACTTTCATGTTTTAAATTTTTCGAAAATAGGTGAGGAAACGAGTGCAATTTTACAATCTTTGCAAAGTATGAAATCTGCCAACTTTTTCTAAACAGCGCACTGCTTTTCAAAAGCGTTTTTGTCATAGAAAACGATCTTCAAAATTTATGAAATTTTACGAGCACTTAAAAGACACCAAAATAAACAATTTTTATTAAGGCATTTTATGCAAATTCATGACGGATTAAGTCAGATTAATGCACCAATTTCGGACTTAAAATCTGTCGACTTTTTCTTTAACGACACAGTGTATTCAAAATGAGTTTTGACTATCCAAACCTTAATGAAAATGCACGAAATTTTACAGGCATAATCTAAGACAATTACCTACAACTTTTATATTTTCACCAAAGATTATTTTTGATCAAAAAGTGATAGAAAAATACACATCAATTTCGACCATGTAATCTGTCAAGGTTTTTGAAAAGTTCATGCATTACAGAAAATGTTAGACGCGATTTGGGGTATCAAATCTTAATGAAAATGCATGAAATTTTGACACAATCTTAGATTAAGATGTTAGGAACAAATCTCTAGTTCAGAGTTTTTCGTTTCGGATTCTCGAAATAGGGTTTTTCAGCCAATCTCAGAAAACACATAAAGATTGAATCTTTTATGTCCGATTTTAGTGTTTGGTTTAAACCTAATGTTTCGAACGGTTCTAAACCACCAATATTGATATGTAAGGCATTATCGTACTTGATTCTCGTCCTAAACTGTCTCGGGGTCGCCCGGGCTCTACGATTTGTCACGAACGGATCTCCTCAACACGAATCCTCCAACTTTGGCCATGAATTCGAATCGAAAGAAGAAATTTAGAGTTAGATCGAATTTTCGGGTTCGAAAAGTTAAACAAAAACTTATGAAAGACTTACCAACAATCTGGAATACTAGAATCCTGGTTCTCCACGCCTTCTTGGTCGATTTTCGCCGCCGGAAAGTGATCGGAAAGCAAGAACTTGGTGATTTCGGGTTTTGGAAGAAGTTTGAAAGAGAATGGAGAGAAGAGAGGGCTGCTAGGGTTGTGTTGGACGAAAATAATGATTTTCAAGACTCAATATCTGTCCATATACTCCCTCGCCCGGGATTGATTTACCAAAGTCGAGGGTCGAAAATAAGGTAAGAAATCGTCGAAAACCGAAAGTTGATCGTCCACTGTGGTGTGGCGCGGTCTCGGCGCGGAAAACCTCCAGACCGCGTGGCCACCGCACTGCCTCCAGCTTGGCTGCGGCCGAGCCGGACCGTGCGATCCGTCGGGCCTTTCCTCCTCTCGTTCGGGTTTCTATCCTCCTACGTTATCGGGTTCGATTTTCCGGGTCATTCTCGGATTATGGTTCTTATCCTAAATTTTATTTCGTCTCTAATTGATTTCGTATTCGAATTCTTGAATCCATTGAATTTAAATTCGTCGGCGTCGAATTCGTCGTCTTTCGATTCCCGTGCAATGATTTATTTATTTAAATCATTTTTGACTTCACGGTTCTTGGAATTAAAATTCCCTTGCTTTTCGAATTTAATTCCATTTCCTATAATTAAAAGTCTCGGGTATTACAATGAGGCTCTGGCAGCTTAAGCAAAGGTCTCGCGAGTTCAAACATTTGTGTATGCAAAATTTTGTTTTTGGAGAGACAACCCTTCAATGTCCATCTTGTAATACTCCGAGAGAGTGTATGGGAGAATAACTTAAAAGGATTGAAAAATCTACTCATGTCAACAAGGTGAACCTTTCTTTTCTGGTGACCATCCCATAAGAACTCCACAGTTAAGCGTGCTTGTTGTGGAGTAGTCTTAAGGATGGGTGACCTCCTGGGAAGTCTCCCAGGGTGTGCGCGAGTGAGGCCAAAGCGCACTGGAAAGAGTTCTGTTGACCTGTGGGGCCAGACTTCAATCCCGAAAGAAGCTCGAAAGCACCTCCGGCTCCATAGCGGGCCGGGGTGTTACAGAATGGTATCAGAGCCAACCTGCGACCGCGCGCTGTGCTGGGAGTACCAGTCAGGCGTCTAGTGGAACAAAGACCCTGAGGGACTTTGATTCGGCGATCGAGGCGCAACGAGGACGTTGCGTTCTCAAATGGGGGAGATTGTAATACCCCGAGAGAGTGTATGGAAGAATAGCTTAAAAGGATTGAAAAATCTACTCATGTCGACAAGGTGCACCTTTTTTTTTTTTTTTTTTTTTTTTTTTTTTTTTTTTTTCTGGTGACCATCCCATAAGAACTCCACAGTTAAGCATGTTTGTTGTGGAGTAGTCTTAAGGATGAGTGACCTCCTGGGAAGTCTCCCAGGGTGTGCGCGAGTGAGGCCAAAGCGCACTGGAAAGAGTTCTGTTGACCTGTGGGGCCAGACTTCAATCCCAAAAGAAGCTCGAAGTCACATCCGGCTCCATAGCGGGCCGAGGTGTTACACATCTGATCCCGAGTGATTAGTTTTGGATCCAATGAGTACTAGGGATACCATGGTATTCATTTATTCATTTAATTTTTAGTTTCACCGTCCATTATATTCTCTAACATTTCCATCCCTTTGCCGTCGTTTTTCCTTATTGTGGTGGTGGTGTCGTATATCCATGTCAGGTGGTTTTGTTGGTTGATTGTTGTTTGTATATATATAAAAATGGAAGGAAATTAAAGAGCATGAAATGAAATTTTACCAACAGCAATCAATTCGAAATTGAAGGTAGCACTAGCCAGCCACGACAAATTGATGAATTGATCGATAATACTTCTAGATATACTGTTTACTTTCCTCCATTTATGTGATAAATTAAGGTCTCAGGCGTCTGATTCAAAGACGTGTGTTTTTGCTCCACAAATAAATAAAGATCACGTCCAATTATTTCATAATTATTGCCACTAGTAATATATAGTACCCCTCTATCTTATTTTAAATGTCCCGCTTTCTATTTTAGTCCATCCACAATTATTACATTTTATTATTTAGAAATTTTTTACTCCATAATATTCAATTCAAATAAGCAGAACAATTGGAGGAGCCTTTGAAGGCATGAGAAAGAGGTCTTAATGAGCCGAGCCGAGACCAAATAGTGGTAAGCTCGGCTTGAGCTCGTAAGAATTCGAGCCGAGCTTTGACCGAGTCGAATGTTGACCGAGCTACTTCAAGCCGAGCGTTGACTGGGCTTTGATCAAATCGAGCCGAGCTCAAACAATATCATTTTCATTCTCACATAATTTATAAAATAAATTATATTTAATATATTACATATATTTAATTATATTATATTTAATCTGCATATTTAAATAATTCTAAAAATATATTTATAATTTAAAAATTATTCTATCTGTCCTAATAAAGATATCATGTTCAATGCGGCCTGGGGATACCCTGGTATTCACCTAAAAAAGATATCATGTTTGATCCGAGTAATATTTTATATAATTTCTATATTTACTAATAAATAAATATATATCTCGGAACCTTCATTTCATACCCCTTTAAAAGGATATGCATTAATTGTATAGGGTAGGACTGTGGGAATTGTAGTCATAGACTCTATATTTACTTTATGTACTTTAAAGTCTAAACAAATACAGTACTAGTACAGTACATTTCAAATGCCATGTAGAATATGGGATCGCGAGCTTTTCGAGCCGAACTCAAAGGTGTTCGGTTTGGTTTATAAATTATTCGAGTCAAATTTTGACCGAACTGAGCTCGAACTGTTCGCGAACTACCATGGCTTATTAACACCCTTAGGTGGGAGAGACCATTCCACACAAATTATAGAGGAAATAAAAGGGAGGGATAGGGGGCCGGTGGGGAATCAAACATCCAACATTCCATTGGAAGTTAAGAATTTAACCACTTGGACTAAGTCCTCATCCCCAGTATATATATTATATTTAGGACATATATTTGGAGAAGTGTACTATTCCATATAAATAAGAATTAGCTAATCTGTCCTACTCTTAGTTACACATCAACTTTCTTATTTGGACGAAAGCTCAGGATGTTAGAAAAAGCCACAATACAACGCAAAAGACAGAATAGACCTTGATAACATTTTTTTTTTTTTTTTTTTAAACTTCATTTGAATTGATAATAATCTTATTTGTGCCTGCAGGTTATTCTTATATAGGACGTAATTTATACACTTTCACTCGATCGGGTTGCAGCGGCGAGACCGAATGTAATGTACATACTTGTTCAATTATTAATTGCTTTGAAAAATTAAAATAATGTTGACTATTAATTTTATTTATCCTCACTACCAAGCAGGAAACTTTGAAACAAATTATGAATAATGTCCTAAAAATCTAAGCTAGCTACTTAATTATATGTAGGACAAAAATATATTATTGACATACTTCATGGAACAAGCAGCTTGGATTTTCTTACATTGTCAATGGAAAAGGAGTTGCAATCTCTTGAAATGATAGACGCAAAAATGCCAACTAACTACACTTACAAGATATCGATCATCATCAACAGTATGCGAACAATTTATAATAACACTATTAAGGATAAATAATGAGGGGTTGGTATTAACTAAATTTCAGCAAGAAATGTCTGTCTCATTCACACACCCATGCATGCTTATGGTTCACTTCAAAATTTTATAAATACAATATTTATCTCTTTTATCTTTTTTAGGTTTTTCTATTTTTATCTCTTTTTTTTTTTTTTTGTGTGTGTGGAGGAACACGCCACCATTTTACCCTGGTTAAAAAAAGATTAAATAAATAGTATGACATTAACAAAATAAACACTTAATCGCTACTTTTGACCGGCGGCAGAACAATATGAATCACCAATTAATTTTGAGTAAGTAAAAACTAAAATAGAAAATGTGTATATATTACTTATTCAATGATTATCGTATAAAGAAAAATATATACTCTGTTATTTAATTATTTAATTAAGTAAAGTTGGGAGGGAATAGTCAAAGTTTGTTTGTTGAGGGTTAATCAGTGTTCGTTGATGTGTTACTAATTTGGGTTTCTTGGAAAGATGAGATACGTGTCAAAAGGTATATAAAATTCTTTTCACAAAACATAGACAAATTATCAAAATAATATTGTTATTTAATGATCTTAATTCTTACATTTAGTTTTACCTTTGCAAGTTAACTGATTTGGTTTTGGATGCAGTTTTGGTTGAAAGCTATTCAAAACCTTTTTTTTTAATCTCTGCATCCAATTAATTGCAAATCTAGCTAGCTATCTTTAAAATGTTGATATATGATTGAGAAGAAGAACCCTAAACCTAATCAAGCTAGACGATTTTACTATTAAAATTATTTCAAGACACATAAAAGGAATAACAACCCATTTCATCTAGTATAATTATTAATTTAGTCCATTAATTTGGTTAATTATTAAATTCATCATCCAAGTACTCTATATTTCAATCAATTTAATTTTCTGATTGACCCTTGTTGACCGTAAAAACTTTGGGAGATTTGGAATTGAATGAACGGAAGGAATTACAGATTGAAAGAACTGAAAGATTACATGAATTGAAGGAAAGCAGTAAAGAATGTAATTGCAGAAAGCGATAAATAATTGAAATGCAGAAAGCTGTAAAGAAAAGCGAAAAAAATTGAAGAAAATAAAGTGTGGCTCTTTGAAGAGTTGTGTTGAGGTGTCTACAAATTAGCCGTCTCCTGAATATTTGTAAGCGGAGGTGCCATACCCCCTTGAAACCACGATCTCTTCACTTTAACCGCCATCTCTTGACTTCAGACTGCCGTATTCTCCTGCCGTCATTAATTCCATGGGCTGGGCTTGATGATTAATAATAAATCCTAAAGGGCTGAATGTGGATTGGGCTAAAATTAATGGGCTACGAATTTTGATGGGTCAACAGATTGCCCCCCCTCGCGCAATTTGTCTGTTAGGGTTCACAAGACAAATTTGCGCGTTCAATACAGGCCTGGCCCTTAACCATCTTTGGTGTGAAAAACCTTGAGCCGCCACTTAGGGGCGTGCCGCCACAAAATGTCGCCCAGCCGCCACCTGGACAGCCCTAGCCGCCATCCAAGGTCGTCCAGCCGCCATTGTGCATCACGCGTGGAGAAGCTCGAACCGCTACTCGACTTCTAGCTTCCGCCATCGTGAGTTCGAATCCGGGCCGCCATCCATATAGTCTCCAGCCGCCCTAGGAGTATCCTCAGCTACCATTGCCTCGATCCTGGCCGCCGCGAATCGCCTCCCAACCGCCATCGAAGCTTGCTTAGCCGCCGCCACAAGGTCTCCAGCCGCCAAAACCAAAGCCTCAGCCGCCATTTAGGCATGCTCAACCGCCACTCACCACGAGTCTGCCGCCATCTTCAGGGTCCCGGCCGCCATAAACACGTTAGGAAGCAGCCGTTGTTGAAGCGTGCTCAGCCGCCACCGAGGGTGTTCCAGCCGCCACCAGCCTAGCTTCAGCCGCCATTGAGCCCTAGCCAGCCGCCATCCAAGCCTTGTCAGCCGCCATTGGAGCAGCCCAAGCCGCCACTCATCGCCTCTCAGCCGCCACTTGTGTTTGTCATGGCGTCACGGACCAATGCTTTTCCTTGATGTGGCCTGGCGAAGCATAGAATTTAGTAGACAATTCTAGGTTGATTGATCTATACCCTCCTTGATTGCCTACTATTTATCATTCGATGACTTAGGACTCAGCGAAACATCCTCCATCAGCCGTCACGTCCCAGGCCGCCACCAAGGAGGCACCAGCCGCCATCCTCTCTATTCAAGCCGCCACTGGACTGCCTTCAGGCCCCGTTGCTTCGTGCTCGGCCGAGCTACTCAGGTTTGTTTTGCTGCATAATGCTTTCTTTGCTTGTTTCGTCAATCTATATTCTTTCAAACATACCATCAACATGCTTTACGACATAGGACTCAGTGAAATCATCCATACCGGACGCCACTTCACAAGCCCGGGCCACCATCGAGCAGTCCTCAGGCATAGCTGTTGCATCGAAGGAACCTCGACCCTCGTTGCAAGACTTAGTCGCCACCAGAGGCATGTAAGCCGCCACCTAGGGGGTGCCAGCCGCCACCAAGGCCTCCTCAGTCACCACTTTGCAACCTTCTCAGTTGATCATCCGGCCTGCTCAGCCAATCATGCGGCCTGCTCAGCCGATCGTGCAGCCTGCTCAGCGAACCATGCAGCCTGCTCAGCCGATCATGCGGTCTGCTCAGCCAGTCATGCGGCATGCTCAGCCGATCATGCATCCTGCTCAGCGAACCATGCAGCCTGCTCAACCTATCATACGGCCTGCTCAGCCAGTCATGCGGCCTGACCAGTCGATCATTCGGCCTGCTCAGCCGATCATGTGGCCTGCTCAGCCACCATCGTACAGCCGCCACCTTGGTATGGCTTCGCTGCCTCTTGAAGGTCTTAGAAGCCATGGCTGCCTCTTGGATACCCTAGAGGCCATGACATCGCCAAGACGACCTCTTGAAGGTCTTAGAGGCCATGACGACCTCTAGAAGGTCTTGGAGGCCTTAGAAGCCATGGCGGCCTCTTGGATGCCTTAGAGGCCATGGCAGCCTCTTGGAGGCCAAGGTGGTCTCTTGAAGGCGTTAGAGGCCATGGCTGCCTCTTAGAGGTCTTAGAGGCCATGATGGCCTCTTGGAAGCCAATGACCTCTTGAAGGCCAAGGCGGCCTCTTGAAGGCCTTGGAGGCCATGGCGGCCTCTTAGAGTCTGTCGAGGGTTTCTAGCCTGGGTTGTTTCCACCCAGGATCATTGCAGAAGCCACCCTCATTGGTTCGTTTTCCTCTTTACCGAACTTCACTTCTTTGAGATGAGTTCCTTGTAGAGGCTGACGCTTCTCTTCCTGTTCTTCCAGGAATTTTTCCAGTCGGGCCGCTCTTTCGGCCAGCTGGGCAAGGTCAGTTGCATCCTGCACAATTAAATGCTTATTTAGTTTAGGTAACATATTAGCCACTGCTATATTGGCTATTTCCCTATCCGGGACTGCCGTCGTGCATCGGCCCTTAAGCCGCTGTAACCTGTTAATGAAAGTATTTGTCGTCTCATCGGAAAATTATTTTGCATTAGTTAAGTCTGCGAGGCTCACCTGTGACAGTAGTGTGTAAAACCTATCATGGAAAGTTCGCTCCAAATCGACCCAATTTTGGATTGAATTAGGCCGCAGGGATGCATACCACATGAATGCAGGCCCGGTGAGGGATGAGCTGAAGAGTCTCAGCTTCAACTAGTCAGGGATGAGCTGAAGAGTCTCAGCTTCAACCAGTCATTAGCCGCCGTTTCCCCGCACTGTGCAGTGAACCTGCCCACATGCTCCACAACAGACTTGCCCTCATCCCCCGAGAATGTGGAGAACTCAGGCATTTTGAAGCCTCGTGGGTATGGCTGCATCGTGTCTACCCAATCAGGGTAAGACTTTCTGTATGTAGGCCGCTCCATCGGCCTTAGTTGAATCCCAAAGTGTTGCTGCATCATGTCTGCAAGCAACTCGGGTGACACTGCCGGTGCCTGCATAGGAGGCATGGCGGCTCGAGGTGTAGCATGAGCAATGGCGGCTGGTGTGGCAGGTGTCGCAGCCACTCCGCATGGCTGTGGTGTCTGCCTCTAGGGCTATAGCGCCTGGCCCCCTGGCTGTGGCGTCTGTCCCCAGGGCTGTGGCGCCTGTCCCCAAGGCTGTGTCGCCATGTAGGGTCCAACTGGAATGTTCGGCACATGAGGTGCCGCTTGTCGTGGCGGCATACCAATGCCACTAGAGGCCGCTGTACATCCTGGAGACACACTAGAGGCCACTAAACAGCCTGGTGCCGCATAGATGGGCGCTGGTGGCGCTGCATATCCAAGATTCGGCATCATGGGTGCCGCTGGGTTGAAAGCATAGGCTGACTGGTATGGATTTACAAATGGACTAGCCAAGCCTCCCACATCGGGGAGTGGTGGCTGGCTGGGTGCTGTTCCCCAAGTCCGTTGTTGGCCGCCTGACGACCCTGAACATGGCGGCGTTAACACGCCGTTTGCAGGAACGGTTGCAGAAGCAGTTACTTCTTGTTGAGTCCGCAAGGAATTGAAGCCTCGGTCAATTTGATCGGCCATGGCAGGCCGCAAAACATCCATAAGGTGCCTCGTGAGTAGAGGCATGAACTCAGCCATCGATTCTGTCATCGATAGTCGCATCTGTTCCGTCAATGTGGGGGTTTGCATGATCCCCTGTTGTGGTTGTGAGGTGTTCGCCGTCTCAGCGGCGTCCTCAGACGATGTTCTAACCGGCATCTTCTCTTGTAAAGACATTTCTTCAAACCTCTGTGTAAGATCACTCACTAACTTGCCGGATCTGAGACGCATAAACAAACTCTAAGCGGATATGGTTTCCACTCGAGTCCCACTGGGCGTGCCAATTTGTTAACCGTAAAAACTTTGGGAGATTTGGAATTGATTGAACGGAAGGAATTACAGATTGAAAGAACTGAAAGATTACATGAATTGAAGGAAAGCAGTTAATTGCAGAAAGCAATAAATAATTGAAATGCAGAAAGCTGTAAAGGAAAGCGAAAAAAATTGAAGAAAATAAAGTGCGGCTCTTTGAAGAGTTGTGTTAAGGTGTCTGCAAATTAGCCGTCTCCTGAATATTTGTAAGCGGAGGTGCCATACCCCCTTGAAACCACGATCTCTTCACTTCAACCGCCGTCTCTTGATTTCAAACTGCCGTATTCTCCTGCACTCATTAATTCCATGGGCTGGGCTTGATGATTAATAATAAATCCTAACGGGCTGAATGCTGGGCTAAAACTAATGGGCTACGAATTTTGATGGGTCAACAACCCTTAATCAGTGTACTCATTAAGGAGTTATTTATATACTCATAGGGGTCAAACGACTACTGACACAAAATTTGGATTTTGTAATAGAATTTTATGATACCTTTTGATTTTCGTTTTGTGTTTTACCAATGTCTAAGACATTGTTAAAAGCGCCTCTAAAACCACCTACATTTTTTTTTTTGTTGTTATTGTTGTTGTTGATGATGTGATGAGTATATATAATGAAGAAGTGAGGGTCGAAAGTGCAAGTGAAGACTGATATATGAGTAGGGCAGGGAGAGTTAGGAGACAAGTCAGAGATAAAGCCACGACATCAAGCTGAGTTAAAGAGAGTAGAATCCCTATATAGGCTATAGCCATGAAAGCATTCACTGTGTTTTCCCAAAGCAGCCATTCAATGTGTCATTCATGGCATGATCTTGACAAGACTACCGTTAATTTCATTCATATTTGTGGTACTACTAAACACGTGCATTACCTGTTAGCCTTACAATAACTACTCAACATTTGTTGTTTTGGTGATAAAATGCTTGCAAATCCCTTCTACAAGCCATGTATTATCAACAGAATTAGGGTACAGACCCACTTTTAAACTGCATGTGCTGTGATGGGGGAGCTATACAAATTTTGTGATGGATTTTATTTCGTACATTATTGTGATGTCTTGAGTGTATTCTAGTGATGTCTTTCAATTTGTTTAGTGATGTATACAACCATAATTATAATGCGTGAATAATATAACATTTACACTCCAACTGGCAACTACCAACCATCACAAAACCAAACTCCGATATCACATAAATGCTATCTCCTCCCATGATTGCACTGTGCAGCCACTGCATCCAAGCGTTACCCATGTATTATTGCAAGTTGCAAGCAACCTCATATTCTTACAAATAAGAAGTTTTGTGATAATACTACTGTTTGTTACAAATAAGTGATGAGAAGCTCTTATTAGACCACTTCTTATTGAATAACAATAAAATACTAAAAGTTTAGGAACCTAAAAATAAATACGTATTAAATAATTCCTCCGTTTTTTAAAGATAGCTACGGACCCACTCAGCACGCAGTCCAATGCACATTTTAAATCATTAATAATTCAAATTCGGTACATGTAAAAATTCTAAAAGTTGGATATTTAAAATCTACAAGACGAGACGAATCTAACAAGATCACACTTTGCTATATTTTAACTTGTACAACCATGAGAAAACTTTAAGTCAAAGTATATAAGTGAACAGTACCCATTAGTCAACAGTAGCTAACAAAAAAAAAACGGAGGAAGTACAAGTTAGGACTACTTCGGCTAAAATATGCAAGTTATAGGATCATTTGGGATAATCAAATACTTTATGGATCAAATTGGATAATAGGGAAACTTACAAGACTAATTGGGTATTTATTCCTAAATATATATAGTGGATCAACTTTTGGATAAATTCAAAAAATAAACTTAATAATTCAAATACCAGGTGACACCTAATTAACCCCTTAATAGGTCATCATTAGACTAAAATAAAAAAGATTTATTGAACAAATTTTGTTTAACATATATACATGTTTGAGTGATTATGCAATAAAGTGAAGTATATCATTCAAATACTGGTGGGATAAAATGTACTTATAATTAAAGTACAAAAGTATACCTACATGTTTTCCCAAAATATATATACAATAAATATACAAACATGCACTACAATTCTAGTCTTGTATAAAGATCCATTTAATTAATAAATAAATTGATCAACACAGTTAAGTTTAGTTGAAAACATTAAATAATTAATAATGGATTAAATCAATTGAGTAGACAGGCCATATATATACATGATGAAAGATATACATATACTTCCTCCGTTTTTTTTTTTTGTTAGCTACGTTTGACAAATGTGTACTGTTCACTTATATACTTTGACTTAAAGTTTTATCATGGTTATACAAGTTAAAATATAGTCAAGTATGATCTTGTTAGATTTGTCTCGTCTTGTAGATTTTAAATATCAAACTTTTAGAATTTTTACATGTACCGAATTTGAGTTATTAATGGTTTAAAATGTGCATTGGATTGCGTGCTGGGTGGGTCCGTAGCTATCTTTAAAAAACGGAGGGAGTATATCAGCACAACAGTGATTAGGGTTACTGCAGATACTGATTTTGCACCCACTATTGGAATAAGATGTCTGCCTTAGCTTGTGTGATTTCAATTCATAAGTGGTGATGTTAATGGATAAACTATATATATATTTTTTCGACCATATTAAAAACAAATCAAGACTAATTTCGTGGGGCATGGAATAATCAGTCAGTTAAGAAATCAATTTTATAAGTTTTGTTATTATTCGTGCAACTTACTATGATGTCTTTAATTTGTTTTTGACTTCCCATCTGCATATAGTAGGGAAACTATATAAATATTGCATTCACCGTACCCACACAAATTAAAATATATATAGTCATTTAATTTTATTTAAATAATTTTTAATTAATGCGATCGTTTATTTGAATACTTCACTAATTAATAGTAACATATTGAATTGGTGGCTGGTGGGATATTACTCTTCACAATTGTAAGTTGTAACTCAGATTAAGATTTGGAAATTATTTAATTCAATCACATAAAACATTATCAGTCAGAGATTTTGTTTTGATTTCCTTAATCTCTTAGAAAAAGTAAGACTTTTTTTTTTGGGTCCAAATAAACTTACAGTACTCCCTCTGTCCCAACTAAAATATCATCTTTTACTTCTGCACACAGTCTAATGCACTTTTTAATCGTTAACATCTCAAAATATATACGAGTAAAAATTATGTAAAATATATATTTAAAAACTATACAATTAAACGAATCTAACAAGACCGAAGTTGACTACCTTTTCGCAATTATATATTTATAATAATATTGAGTCAAAATTGAATAATGAACCGTGGCAAAAAATCAAACAGGACATCTAAGATGAGCCGGAGGGAGTATATTTTAGACTTTGTCAGACCTAATGAATTAATTAATCCACTTTTATGCATGAATTACTAGCTTCCTAGCTACATGGTGTAATATATAAAATATATATTTATTTTTTAACATAATACATTTGAAATTATTTGTAAAGAATGTTAAAATTAAGTTGAGTAATATGTATAGCTAATAATTAATGACGATAATAAAAACAAGCTCAAAGAAATATGGAAAAACATTTTTTTTTTAAAAGATTACAAGCCAAATAAAAATAAAAACATATATACACAACTGATTATATCCGTGATCACTTCAACAATTATTCAAATAGTACTAAACTATCCACACAATCAAATAAAATATTGACCATTGACAACATTCAAAGCCACTATTGAAATACTTAGTTCAACCAAATCAATTTTTGCTTTATGTTTGGTACTCCTATTCCACTTACCTTGTTTCAGTTATTGTCAAAATAAACAAAATTTACAATTAAATTAATAAACACATCAAACAATCCAATATATTCAAATCTTTCTTGTTAGAAAGACTTGTCCCATAATTAATGCTAAATTTTTCAAGCTATTTTATATATTTATATATACATACATATATATATATATATGTATATATATCGCATACATGAATAAACTTCAAACTTGAAAACATGGAAAGGTCACCAACCGATACAATAATTGAATAACAAGCTTTTTATTCCATATCTGGGCTTGATAAGCTTTTAAAACCCTCAGAAAGTTTTTAATTCTGATCAACAACCTCTGATCATCATAGAACCTATTTAATTACAATCATCTCAGAGGTAAGAGCTACTTAATCTGCCGCCGCTGCTTAATTGGTTGATCAGTGTCTTCTGTATCCCAATATATATATATTTCATATTGGCAAATTAAAGAGCTCTTCAAGTTTTAACCTAGCTTTTTAATTTGGGGTTTGGTTTTCCTCTTCAGATCAAGGTAATTAGTTCATAAAAAAAATTAATAGTCTGTTGGCAATTCTATCTGTTGTGTTATCTTCTTCCCTTTTCATTCGATTTATTTCTAGGCTTTGCAGTAATTATTATCCTTTCTTAATTTTTATCTGCTGTATTCTCTTCTTCCAGATTGTTTCTGGCTACACCATATATGTTCTGAGAGGGCTCGATTTTAAGTTGTATATTTAATTCGGTATTTTAACATTTATATATACAAAACCCTATTTTATTAAATAATTCGCATACATAATTCAGTACTACTACAAGGTTTAATTCGGTTATCATTTTGATGTGTTTTTCTTTTTCTTTTCCTTTTTTCCTTTTTACTTTTTGTTTGTATCTCAGGAGGTATAAAAGCCACACAGAATAAATTCTACAGAGTATAAAAAGATATCTAACACATACCTCCAAGAAAATTAAATCCGTGCATGCAGATATATATACATTTTTTATTTTTTTTTTTTTTTTTTTTGAACAGCCTATACAGGCTAGGCTAGGAAAGGGGGTGGTCGGAGTCAATGCCACACAAATTACTGAAGATATATACATATTCGTAAATGTAAATTAAATTTTTTATTCTATTTTTTTCTAAAAATCAATTAGACGTTTTGGTTGTTGCATACTGCATAGAACTATGTATTATTTGTGCAAAAATATTTACGCATCATTCTCCAGGTAGTTGAAAAATTGCATGTCTACTTAGATCATACGTCAATTATCAATGCATTTAGTGGTCGTGTAGTATTCAATAAATTAACTATCAAATATCCGAGTGTGTATATACTTCCTCTGTTTTTAATGTTTTCTACGGACCCACCCAGCACGTAGTCCGATGTACAATTTTAAATTATTAATAACTCATGTTCAGTGTTTGTGTGAACAGTGCTACATTTGCTAATGTAGCAATCTTTTACAAACGGATGAAATATATAATAATACAACCTTTTCCAGTAAAAGTAAAATTACAGGTAGCTAATTTTGACAATTACATGCCATATAACCTTGAAATTCACCAATTGAGACACATTTTCAAGACTCACCATTCACCAAATGACCGATTAGTTCCGTGCAACCTTTTTAAAATGGACATCTAAAAGTCTACTTTGTTGTGCAAAACCAGCAAAGTATTTCAGTGCATAAAGTTTATTTTATCTTATTATTCATTTATTCCAATCATTGTCTTTTAGACTGTCCTTTACGCCCTTTTACCATATACATTACCAATTAACATAATTAGCTGCACACGCACATATTTATTTGTTCATTCATTCTGAAGGAAGAATTTTCAGGCAGATCGATAATTTTAGGAATTGGGGTATGAATGAAAGCAGTGCAGTAGACATGGATCAAAAGGGTTGTCCGAGAGGTCACTGGAGACCTGCTGAGGATGAAAAGCTCCGCCGCCTCGTCGACCAATATGGCCCCCAAAACTGGAATACTATTGCTGAAAAGCTCCATGGAAGATCAGGTGCGTGAGTTGAAATTAATATAACTCGGACTTTAGCTTTAAATCAAATTTGTGTTTGATACAGTAGGATGATCTCAAAATTAGGGTTTTTAATTTTTTGAGTTCATGGTACCAAGTATTGCACAGTTCTCTTATAATTAAAACACTTATACCCAGCTTCTCAAAATATCTAATTTCTGCATAATGGTTTAACTGATATGCAAATATTTAGGTCGAGGATTTTGTCGGCATGTGTTGGGAATTAAGAAGACGTATTAGCAGCGGAACTCTTTCCCAAATGTGTGTGCAAGTATTGGATAACCTTACTATAATAATGACACACTCTCTCATATATGAGGATAACTCTATTATGAAAAAAAAGAGCTTTTATTGATCACTCTCTTCAACACTTACAACTGTTGATGATGTTGTGGTTATGCTTGTGCTTGTGGTGATACTGTGTTCTTGTGTTATATGTTCTACAAATGACCATCACTCCCATATTTATACTACCATATGGAATATTCTAACAAAGTTATTAAAATCTAGATCTAGATCTTAGGATCTTACGATTCTACGATCCCACAAAGCCAAAACGATCAAGATCTGTATGGGATCTAAATTAGGGTGAGATCTGGATAAGATCTCTAGGATCGATACAAGATCTTAAAATCTTTGAACGATCCGATCCCACTCCCTCTTATTTTTCATCTCATTTTTTCGTTTTTCAGTCCTCCATTCTTTTCCAAAATCAAGATCTAGGGATTTTTGTTTGCATCTGCATCTTCCTCGCATCCCCTTCATCTTCCTCTTCCAACATTCGCCGTTGTATCTCCTTCATCTTCCTGTTTTTGACGTCGCCGTCGTATCCCACTTCTCTTCCTATCATCGCCCTCGCATTTCCTTTTTCTCTCTACCGCCGCCATTGCCGTAGCATCCCCTTCCAGCACCCCCTGCTGATGGAGATCTTAGTCCTAAACCCCCTGCCCATATGGATAATGATGAATCCAAGACAGTGGTTGAGACTGACGAAAATGGGGAAAATTCTAATGACAAATCCAACCTAACTCAACCATCATGTCTTAAATGCTCAATTATTATCCTTTTTTTTGCTAAACAAATTATTGTCTATTGATATTGGTTATTATAATTTGCTAATATGCAATATGAATATATTTTTCTTGTCCTAATTTCATAGGATCTACGATCCCAATCTTGGAAATGTAAAAACGATCCTACATAAGATCTAGATTTTGATAACCTTGCATTCTAGAACTATTCCTTGCATTTTAAGATTTATAAATAATATTTAAAAATGTAAAATGTGGAATAATTTAGACATGTCTAGAATCCTTAGGATGTTAAGAAAATAATTCAAGCCTATTCATCAATCTTCTAGAAGCTTTAATTAATAGGGATCTCAACAATCTCCCCCTTCCCGACTAATCTGGAAGATTCGTAACTCTAGAATGTCCGCAACAATCTTTGAATTTCTTTATAATTATCACTTTGGTCATCATATATAACTAGTTGTTATTATATGCACTTTGTCAAGTTGAATTCATTTTTCTTGCAATGCATCTCGTATCCAATAATATCGAACATTAGTGTGTTTTTTTTTTTTATCTAGAGTGATAGGTTAGATTTTTCGCCAAGTATATCGCACTTTGGTTGTCACATTGAAGCATATGACTTGCTTGAATCTGACCTAGCTTAGTGAGTAATCTCTTTATCCATACCATCTCATTGCTTGCTTCTTTAGTTACTATGTACTCAGCTTCTGGTGGGTTGATAGCGTCACACATTTCTGCAATCTAGATTGCCAAGATATAACTCCCCCTGCAAAGGGAATTAGATATCCTGATGTTCACTTTCTTGAATCAATGTCTCATGTCATGTTTGCATCTCTATACCCTTCTAACACTAATTTTCATTTGCCAAAGCATACAGATCTTTAGGTCGTTGTTTGGAATATCTAAATATCCATTTACAGTTGCTCGGTGTTCTTTTCCCGAAATTACATAAGAATATACTTACCATGCTAATAGTGAAGGCGATATCAGGTCTAGTGCAGAGCCTGACGCACATAAGGCTTCCAACTGTTGATGAATATAAATCTACTCCATCTTTTTTTCTCTTTCTCGCTTGTTGGACATTATTTCTTAGACGGTAGTGTCCAGCAAGTAGAACACCCACCAGCTTAGCTTTTTTATCCATATTGAATTTTTCAAGAACTCTCTCAATGTATCTTTATTGAGATAGCCATGGTGGTCTTTTGGAATGATCCTGGGTGACTTCATCCCAAAAATCTGTTTATCTAAGTTTCATGGAGAATGATCTACTCAAAGCCTTCTTGAGTGACTCGACTTTTTTTTTTTTTTTAATCATAACCAACAACTAACATATCATCTATATAAAGTAGGAGATGATAAATTCTCCATAAAGATATCTCTTGATGAAGACACAATGATCAGAATAAGTCTTCTAGAATTGATATTGAGCCATGAAGGAGTTGAACTTTTTATATAACTGTCTTGACTTTTAGGGCTTTTTTTAGTCCATAGAGTCTTTTCTTGAGATGACATACTTATAAGTGTTCCTTTCCCGGTTTAATGAATCAGTCGGGGTACTCTATCTATATCTCTTTTTCTAAATTTCTGTGTAAGAATGCCGTTTTGACACCAAGCTACTCAATCTCTAAGTTTAGGCATGAGGTTAGCCAAGAACTACACGGATAGATTGCATCTTTATAACGGGAGAGAATATTTCTTCAAGATCTATCACTTTCTTCTGGCCACATCATTGCGACGATTCTGGCTTTGTATTTTTGTCTTGAGCCTCCATATTCTGTTTTCAGTTCGTATACCCATTTATTTTTCAGTGGTAACTTCACTAACTCATAGATGTGTTTTTCATGCAATAATTGCATTCCTCATACATATTCTTCAACTATTATTCTTTGTGTTGATTTCTCATAGCCTCATTATAGTTTTGAGGCTCTCCCTGACTCGTGATTATCACATATTCCTATGGTGGATATCTAGTGGAACATTTCCTCTCATGAGTAGATCTGTGCAACTGAGGTTGTAGAGTCTCATCTTTTTCTTGTGATGATTCTGTATCACCTGACTCGAAAGAAACCTCCTCATTAGTTATATCATTAGATATCTCAACAACAACATCATATTTATCCTTGACTGCCTATTCTCCTGTGTCATTATGCTCCACTATAGGCGTATCAGGTGAGCCATGCCATTGAACCATTGACTTCTTTCTATTATGAAGATCTTCAATGGTATGATCTTCGAAGAATATGACATCTTTGCTCCTAACGATACTCTTGGCTCTTTGATCCCATAGCTGGCAACCAAACTCATTATTTAGTGTACCGAGATAGATACACTCTTTTGTCTTTGAGTTAAAATTAGCACGTTCATCTTTAGGAATATGAACAAACGCTCGCAGCCGAACACTTAGAAACAGTCGTATAAAACTCTTTTTCTTGTCTAAAATTCTTTTAGGATATCTCCATCCAAAAGTATTGATGGGGAGTAATTGATGATATTGACGACGGTTATCACTGCTTTTCCCGAGAACGCCTTAGGGAGCTTGGCACGAGAAAACATGTACCGAACTCTTTCTGTGATGGTGCAATTCATTCTTTCAGCAACAACATTTAGTTAAGGTGTTTTGGTGGAGTTTTTTTAGCTTGATTCCATGTGACCTGCAATAATGCATCGAAAGGGCCACAATATACACCGACATTATCAACTCGGATGCACTTTAGCTTTATCATTCTCTCTCGCTCCACCTTTGCATGAAACTCATTGAATATATCTATAACTTGATCCTTTGTTTTCAATAGATACACAAAAACCTTCCTGGAGTAGACATCGATGAAGGTAACAAAGTAAAATGCACCACTCATCGATTTTTCTGTCATCGAGCAAACGTTGGTGTGCACCAAGTCAAAAATCTGCTTTCTCATATGAGGCTGATTACTTCTCGAAAATATGACTCGATGTTGCTTGCCAATCAAACAATGAATGCAAGAGTCCAGTTTTTCCTTTCATACCGGCAATTTTATCCTTCCGATCAAAAATTTGCAGCCCTTTTTCACTTACATACCCAAATCTCTTGTGCCACAACTCAAGTTATAGTCTATCTCGAGCGATATTAGTTTCTCCCTTGCATAGATTGACTTGAGCAATATATAATGCCCGTAATTCATTCATTTGGCAATGATGATGTTGTCCTCGAAAACTTCATCTTCCGTCTCTAAACTGATTTATGTATCCAACATCACTGAGCTTGTCGGCTGAGATGAGTTCGAGTCGCCTATCTAGAACATCCCTGACATTGTTTGGCACTAGATCACATCCAGTGTTAATTAGTAAAGTGATGTTTCATATCCCCACAATTTTTCTTAACACATGATTCCCCATTTTCACGGTGCCAAAGTCACTGCTTTTGTATGTTGAGAAGAACTCTCTATGTGGGGTTGCATGGAATGGTGCTCCATAATCAATAATCCACGTATTTTCGTTGCATGCTATGTTCAATTAATTGTCTTCTCTAATGAGGAAGATGCCTTCTTGATTTTCTGTGGTTATTGCCTTTGTACTCTTATGTTCGTTTTTATTTGGCTCAATCAAATCATGCTTGACAACCCTTTTTCTCTGATCTTGTTTAAGATTTCGAGTTTCTGATTTCTTATGCTCATTTCTTTGGATTTATCTCGACTTCGATTGACGCTTCTTCCAGAGTTCTCATTTCTCCCTTAGTTCTCATAATGTGTGGAGTCTCCTTGCCCCTTTTTTCTGGCCTTCTTCATTTACCATGCTATCAGCAATTATATCCATATTTAGCTTTCCTTCTAGAGCCGAGTTTCAAAGTAACAAGTGTAGAGCTTCCAACTTATCATCAACCTTCATCTCGATCTTTGTGAGTTGATTCAAAAGACTTTTGAAGGTATTCAAGTGCTCGATCATGCTCTGGCCATCATTATATTCAAACTTCAACAACCGACGTACCAATTGAGCTTTGTTCCGATGTGTCTTTTTGAATCATGGACTCTAGTTTAGTTCATAATTCATATGCATTAGTGTAGGTCGAATAAGCTTCAGTCGATATACTTACCGATCATTGCTGTTGCTCTTCGATTCAAAAGATATCATTCGATATCTTTCATGCCCTTCGACTTCTTCTCATTCTTGATTGGCCCGTGCGGATCTTAGTAGTATAAATGATTTCCATCATCGACATCCAGTAAGAGTAGTTTTTGGCTGTGAGCTTAAACATATCACCATCGTGCATAACAACAGATTCCATCTTGAATTTAGTAGGGTGATGGCTTCAACGAACCTTGCTCTGGCGGAACACATTCCCAAGTGTGTATGCAAGTGTTGGATAATTTGACTATAATAGTGACACACTCTCTCAAATCTATTATAAAATAAGAATTTTTATTTATCACTCTCTTCAACACTTACAACTCTTAATGATGTTGTGGTCATACTTGTGCTTGTGGTGATGTTGCGTGCTTGTGTTCTATAATTGACCACCACTCCCCTATTTATACTACTCTATGAAACATTCTAGAATATTCTTTGCATTTCTAGATTCCTAAAGAATATTGAAAAATGTTGAAAATTTACACCTATCTGGAATCGTAAGGATGTTAAGCAGATAATTCAAGCATATTCACCAATCTTTCTAAAAGCTTCAATTAGGAGGATCTCCTTGAAACATGTGAAAAATGTGGAATAGTTCTTTTTCTATTTTGAAGGCAATTTTGGATGTCCGCATGGACACTATGCAGATCTTATTTGACTAATATTTGTGAATCTTTGTGAACGGACAAATCTAGTTGTATAAACCTTATAATATGATACTTAATAGTCAGTGGCGGACGCAGAGTATGAGGACCAGGGGGCGAGCTATGATTTTTTTTCCTCGCACTATATAAAATAAGTAAAAAAATATTATATAGAAAATTCATTATAAATATTTTATTTTTACATTATGTACTGCAATTGTAAATTACGGGTCGATATTTTTTCAAAAGTTATAAAACCTATTAATTTTCAATATAACATACTAAGGAGTCACTAAAAAAATCATCTCACATTGTGTTACACAAATCTCTCTTAATAAACTTCAATGCAAAAAAAAACTTTAACAATCTTTGAACCGTAGTAGACGTAATAGGTAGGACCAATGCTAATATCATAAGCCGGTAAAACATGCTCTCCGTAGTCTAGTTATAACTTTATATGGTGGGCGAAGTTTATAATTTATTTATTAAGATAAGATTGAAGAACATATGAGCCTATGTTAAAAAATCCATTAGCAAAGAAATATGTTTTCTTTGCTTAGCTTTCAGACTTCGTACAGATTATTTGCTGGGCATATGGTGGTCGGATTGACTGCATATGGGCTTATTGTGGCTAGCTTGTTGGTGGCTGAATATTGTACCCATGCTTGGTATAAATAAATCAATCAGTTCTTCTCAAAAAAAAAAAGAAATATGTTTTCTTTTTCCCATTCATCTTCGCGCAATCATATACTACCTCCGTCTCATTGTTTTTGTCACGGACCCACCTGGCACGTATGTCAATACTCATTTTTAATGGTTAATAACTTAAATTGTGTACAATAAAAAATTATAAAAATTTGATTGTCTAAAACTACAAGATTAGACGAGTCTAACAAGATCTCAATTGACTATATTTTTTCTTACATAACTATGATAAAAATTTGAATCAAACTTAAACAGTGAATAGTGTCAAAAAATCAAACGTAACAATTATACCGAGACGGAGGAAGTAAAAAATTAATGGCGAAGTTTGAGCTGGAGGCGGAATTACATAAAAATATTTTTTACCCTAATTAAATAAACATAGCTATATAAAAAATTAATGGTTAACTTTGAACTAGGTCGGCGGCGGCCCCCAAGCCCCTATGTGTGTGTCCGCCAGTGTTAATAGTGTATTGCTTTTTAAAAATATTAGCATTATAAACATGAGAATTAAATTTGACTGAATCTATCAATCATCTGCAAGAATAATTACTCAGTGAGGATAATATAATTGATTTTGACCTAATTGATTCTTGCTGCAAACAGGGAAGAGTTGCAGGTTGAGATGGTTCAATCAGCTAGATCCGAGAATCAACAGGAGGCCATTTTCAGAAGACGAAGAAGAAAGGCTTCTTGCAGCACATAGAATTCATGGCAACAAGTGGGCCCTCATCTCCAGGCTTTTCCCCGGCAGGACTGATAATGCTGTTAAGAACCATTGGCATGTCATCATGGCCAGAAAGCAAAGGGAGAAATCCAAGCTTTCTGGTAAAAGATCACATCAAGATCGCAGTGAATCCAAATCTCCAACGAATTACATTTTCCACTGCCCAAAGAATTCAAGAATCCTTGAAGAATACAGATCAAAAATCAGCTTTGATCAAAATGGTGAGGGTTTCAATCGACACAGCCAAAAGCAAGACAACATGTTAACATTCCCTGGTCTGTACTCGTCATGGCCTAATTACAGTTTTTCCTACTACTCTCCTGATTTATTCACGAGGAAAAGTAGGCTGCGTAGTTCTGCATCAGTAATTAATTCAAGTAATCATCAAAGAAATCCATCGCTGGTTAGTGGCTATGGTGATGAGACATGTGCAGCATTCGACAATTTAAGCAGCAACAAGGGGAGCATTGCAAAAACCTTTAGTTATTTGGAACAGAGGACAATGAACTGTGATCCAGTTGATAAAAATGGTGAAAATGTGTTATCTTACGACAAGACGACGACGAAGACTTTTGGTGAGGAGCAGATACAGGTAGAAGAGAAATCCATTCATAAGAAGGATGTTCCCTTTATAGATTTTCTTGGTGTTGGATTGTCTTCCTGATGATGGTTGAGTTCGGGACATTATATGACCGGGTAAAATTCAATAAATCCCCTGTGAGAAATGAAAAGTTCAAAAAAAAGAACCCTAGAAACCCCATTTGTTTTTCAAAACAAGTGAAGATGAACTGAAGGTGTTTATTTTTATCTAGGACATATGGGGTTTTTTTAGGTTATTTTTCCACAGGAATTTTCTTTTGCACTGCACACCTCTATTTGCAAGTGGTGTAATTGCATTTTACCCTTATATAATGATCTAGAGTTATCAAATTTTCTAAGATGGACATGCATAGATAGAAATATTTTGATTAGGTATGTAACAGAGCAATTGATACAATTTCGAGATAGGGATTTCATCGATCTGTTCCAGTATAAATTAGGGTTTCACGGCGTTGTGTATATATATAGTTGGCTTGCAACTTGCAAGAACATTTTATTCATGTTGGTATGATATATTTAGCTTTTCTTTGAAATTATATTCTATACTTATTATATATCTAGCTTAATTTGCTTGTTTCTTAAGTTGGGAATCTGTATAGATCAATTAGGGGTTTTATTAGTATATTTTGGGAGTTGAAGTTAGAGTAGAAATTATATCTGTGTTTACATTTGGAGTTAATTGTGTTGTGTGTTAACATGGGATGGATAGAGAGAAAAACACCTTCCAGCAAGAATAGTACTGTACAGTCAAGTTTGACATCCTCGAGCAGACCATTATTGAGGCATCACGAAAATACAAACGTCTGAGTTACTATCAAGGAAGAGATCTAAGGAAGATTTACACTGGATCGATTGATTTAAAGCCATTTGGAAATGCATCAAAAAGGAAACATGAAATTATGATATATAGTTTGTTCATGGTGATCGAAAAGGATCACAAAAGCGCTACATTATTGCACGGTGCTAATGTAATTTGCAGCCCCAATACAAACTACAAGTACATAGATGCAGCATCATATGCTGAGCTAGGCTTGTTGCACGATGCGATAGGGATATGATAGAATGACTACGTGATGATGGAAAAGATCTGTAAACATGATCGCCGATCTTGAACAAATAATTTAATTATTATGAGCTCAATACTGTGATGAGGCCACATCTTCTTAATTAGGAGATCATGGCACAAAGGTCATCATCACCTTGGGTTCATTACTGATCGAGTCATCTCAATATATAGCATTTTGAGATGCATTTTAGCGTTTGGATGCGTTTTAGGTTCCTTGATCAAATCATGCAAAGTTACAGTGATTTCACATAAATTGTTAGGAGGAAGCTTCTTATGGCCTCTTGAGTAGCAGTCAAATGGAAGCTTATAGGAAGACTATCAAAGAGGACGTATAATTAGTGTACTTTATGATATTGTCCAATAATTGGATCCAATTCATATACATTTAATCTGTTCATTATATAGTTTGTTTGAGGTTGTGTTTGGATGGGAGGATTTGGATTTGAGGAGGGATTTATAATCATGAACATAATGGATTTGAAATCTCATGTATACCATGTCTTAAAAATGGGAAAATAGCCCATCTTTATCTATTTGTTTTTGACCAGATTCGTCCCCTTTGATATTCTGGCCCAATTTAGTCATAAACAAATAGATTAAGAAACATAAAGAACTAAATTGGGACTAAATTGGGCCAGAATATCAACGGTAAATTAGGGTCTGTGCCCATTTTAAAAATCTTTCTATTTTTTTAGGCCCCATTCCAATTTTATTACACTTTGCACCCCATCACATGTTTAACTTTGTTTACCACGTCATTTATATGTGCCTTACCTAGATACTATATAATATTTACCATGTTAATGATATGTGTTTACCACTCTATTACTATGTGTTTTACCATAACTACCATATATTAGTACTTACCAAGTTATTGGTACGTAATTTAGCACACTATACTAGTATGATTTACCACAGATATCATATGGTATTTACCAAGTTTTTTGTATGTGGTTTACCACAAATACCTTATGGTGTTTACCAAGTTATTTCACATATACCATATGATATTTACCAAGTCTTGGTATGTGCTTTACCACAAATATCTTATGGTGTTTACCAGGTTATTGATATGCGCTTTACCACAAATATTTTATGGTGTTTACCAAGTTATTCCACATATACCATATGTGCTTTACCAAATTTTTAGTATGTACTTTACCACGATTACCTTATTGTGTTTACCAAGTTATTGATAGTGTTTTACCATTGTATTGATATGTGTTTTACCAAGTTCTTGATATGTGACTTACCAAGTTATTACATAGGGCCTAAAACACAATGTTTGAAATGATGGGGCTTTGACTCTTATAATGTTTTATTCATGGGTACCGGGCCCTAGTTTTCCCGAATATCAAAGAGCACGGATTTGGTCGAAAATAAATAGATAAAGGACCATATTGGCTTTTTTTTCCCAATTAAAAATCCATTGTTTGGATAAAAGATTAATTTATAATTTCAATATAAATTTATTAATTCTCAAAATAAAATTTATTGTATAAATAATTTAATATATCTTTAATTAAATTCAAATTAATAAAATATAAATATAAGATTATGAGAAATAACATTTGAAGTAACTATGGGAGGATCAAACATTTGAAATGATTAGGTTTTTAGAAGGATTTGAAATCTATTAAAAATTAAGTTTTATTTTTTCAAAAATAAACATTAAAATCTATGTGTCGGCAAAGGTGTGTGGGAGCCCAAACCACACAAATTACAAATGAGAATAAAGTGGAGGGCCGGATGGGAATCGAACCCCAACATATGGTTGGAAGGCAGGGGAGTCAAGTCCCATTCCCATTAAAAATTAGGTTGAAATCCTTCATTCGTTACCAGATTTGAAATCGACGTTTTACCCAACCAATGACAAAGGATTTGAATAATGAATTCGAAATAAACTTCTTTCAAATAATCCCTCAATCCAAATTACACACGCTTGGTGGACGTTTTTCTGGACTAGAACGAGAGAGATTTATTTCATGAAATGAAATTCAGGATGATTTGTCCCATATAACATTTGCTAAAAAGAATGGATCTTTCGGGGGATAGTTAAATTTATGTGTGCTTTAATTTGTTAATGGTATATTGCCCTTCTTTCATACGAATTGGAAACTAATAAGTAATATTTTTATCTTTCATTAAATTATATAACCAATACCACCTGACACTTATTTGTTTGTAATTTGTGTGGTATGAACTTTCACTACTCTTTTGCCATATTCGAGCATCAATTGAAAATAAAAACCCCTATATACCCAATCGTTGTTATGTTTGATGATTTGTTTAATTAGTCTCTTAAGTCAAGCAAAATATTTTTTGTTGGTGTTTGGCTTGGGTGTAGCCAATGACCTTTTTCTCCTCAAGGAAGGCTATCGGAAAAGGATCAAACCGATTACGGGTCCGGATTAACAATAATGCGCCCACAATTGACTGAATCTTCTTTGAATTGATCAAAAATAACAAGATACAACGGAGAATCTGCCTGTTGTTAAGAAACAACGGCGGAATTCACCAAAAACAGGGAACCAAACTACCAGCTGCTAAGGAGCAACGGTGGATTTGGAAATGGTAACCGCTACAAACTAGGCTAGATTCTAAGGAAAGCTGTAAAGGAAAGCTGTAAAAAAAAGCAGTAAAGATAACAAGGAATTAAATTTGATAAAAGGAATTTGGGGGTTGGATTGATCTCTCTGATTTTGTGTGTGTCGACCCCTATTTATAGCCGGAGCTGGAGTAACCGCTCTCCGGCCAATCCTTCTAAGCCGAATTCTTTCTTTCTTCATTTCGGTTGTTTTGGTTTCGGCCTGTTTCTTCCCTATTTCGGCCGAAATCTCTATCAGTCTCGGTTTCCTCCCTTCGGTTTACTATGGACTTTCGGCCTTACTGATCTTGAGCCCATCTTCCTTTCGAACTTTCTCTTTCTTCTGGCCCATGTCTTATGGCCCAATAGTTCTTCGCGGCCCATTATTTCATATGGCCCCAACAGATGCCCTCCTTACTTGGGCGAATTTCTTTCATATGAGAAGTAGCCCAAGTAACTCATCTCTCTCTCTTCCTCTTCGTGCGCTAACTCCTCCTTAATATCCGGCCACGTCCTTCTGTGCCTTTTCATTTGCCCTTACTTTCGTTTCTAAAACCATTTTCCCTTTTCTGTTTTCCTCATTCTTCCTTCGTCTTCTTGCTTCTTTTTTCATCGATGGCGCAACCGACTCTTTCCCCTTCCTCTCAAAAGATCAAAGATGCTGAAGATTCCCTAGTTGAGACTTCTTCGCTTCGTCTCATTGATGACGACCTCGTCACTCTTGGGCCTCTTGCGACTTCAACTGAGGCCACGATTTCTGCTTCTGCTCTTTTTGGGGAATCGAAGACGATCCCCTTGTTTTCGGACTATTTCTCTGTCAAGCTTTTCGGCCCTCTCAGTACTTGGCCGTTGGTGACTCAGGAACATGTTGCTTGGTACGAAAGGGCCCTTCCTCATTGTGGATTAGGTTGGGTTAACTCTGTTATTGTTCACCTGATTAAGCTGAGCTCACAACCTTTTCCTACTACCTATAACTACATTCAGGCCCTTCTTTGCTTCTGGAACTCATCCATTAATTGCTTCTGTTTCCCATGGGGTATAATGACTCCAACTATTGAGGATGTTAAGCTTCTTCTGGACTTACCCTCTCTTGGAAAGCCCGTCTTAGGTGTTACTGATTCCGAAAAGCCTACCACTAAAAACACCGGCTATGCTTCCGGGCTCACCTTTTCTTCATGGATTAATAAGTACCGTGGGGATAAGCCCGAATTTTCTAAGGATGAATCTGTGGCTTTTATGATGCACTTCCTTAGCCGATTCTTCTGGTGCGCTCCTGCCAAGAATGTTGTTCTTGAGACCTACCCTCTGGCCAAGGCCCTTGTGAAAAAGATTCATTTGCCTCTCGCTGACTATTTCTTGGTGCACCTGTATTCTGGCATTTCTTCCCTGGTTCATGGATGGGCTGATGGCCACTCTAGCCGATCTCATGGCCCTCTCTGGTTCCTTCACCTCTGGCTGGTATGGCATTTCAGGGATATGTCCCGTTTTGAACCTCTACCTTTTGAAACTACCCATCCCTCTGCTAACGATCTTCTCGGGGTTCGGTTTCCCGAAATGCGCACTGAACAATGGATTTACTACTTCATGAACCGATCCCCACTTGGTCCTTCTTCCTGCCACCTCTATTCTGGTACTCCGGATAGTTGGGTTTCGGCTATCAACACTCCCCCTTTTGGTAGACCCCTTCCGAAGGCGTTTGCTCAAGTCTGGAATGCTTGTATCATTCCTCGTCACATTTTTAACTGCTCGTTGTTTATTCCCCCTGACCATTCTATCCCTTCTGAGGTTTACAATCCTCACTTAGTCAGCCGTCAATTCGGCTTTGTTCAGGATGTGGTCATTCCTCTCTATGGAGACCCAAATCGATACAGCAAATCCTTCAAAGGATTCGGCTCTGAGAACAGCCGAAATCTCTGTCGTACTTGGGCTCTCCGGATTTGCAACTTTGAAGTTCGTTCTCTTGACATCCGCCCTGGTCTTTCAACCGAGCGTTTCGATACCTGGTGGGAAAAAGCTCTTTCTTATGCTAATTTTGGCACTAACTTGCAGAGCCTCCTTGTTTCTCGCGGCTTTCCAGGTATTATGATGTTTTCAGTTGTTGGTTCAGCCCCTGATTACTCCTGCTCTTCTCAAGAGGATGACCCTCTACTTCCTTTACTTAGTAAGTCTTTCGGTTTTCTTCTTATTGTGTGTCGTGTATCTTTCTCAGATTTTTTCTTCTTTTTTCTCGCTTTGCAGGGGCTGCTTTGGATGATGTCTCGTCTTTTCCATCTCATCCGCGTATTTCGTCTGCTCCCGCTACTTCCGGAAAATGAAAACGTGCTGCTTCTGGTCCAGGGAAGTCGAAAAAAGAACCTGCAACTAAGACGCTGCGACGTTCGGCTCGTTCGCCTCTTCCCAGCTCGGCCTCGTCTGCTGATCAGGTTTCTTGCCGCTCTTTTCTTATATATTTTTTTTCTTTCCTTGTTTACTATCTTCTCTTTAACATTTATTTCCTTTTCTTCTAGGCTCCTCGAGTTTCCGTTTCTTCCGGCCCTTCCGAGTCACCTAATCCCTCATCTACGGCCCTTGATCCTATTGATGAGAACCTGGCCATTACTTCTAGAATAACTCCTGTTTCTTCGGCCGATATGGGACCAGGATTGACTTCTCGAACACCTGAGGGTGGCAACACTGATTCGGCTGTTCCCATTTCGACTACTTCTCTAGCAGTAGCCCTTCCCTCTTCTTCTATTGCCTCCATTCCTGACCCCTCTCCTGTTCACACTCGGCTGGGAGAATTAGCCGTTGGTAACGTTAATCCTCCTTCACCTTTCCCAGATAAGGATATTCTGGATGATTTCTTTTCCCTTTCATTTGTTTCCTCTTCATCCGAATTTCCTCGTTCTTTCAAAGCCTGCTTGGATAAGCTAGAATGCTTGATTTCTGAACAATCCGACGCTTTCTCCGTCCAAACCAAGCCTATCCTTTTGCTTCTCTCTTATATCAGGCAAACTTTTCCTCAAGATCTTCTGGTTTCCGGTTTATCAAATATCGTTGATGCAATGTTCACCTGTCTCTTACGGATAGACATGGAGCTTCCGAGCCTCTTGGCCTTTCGCAGGACACTCGAGGATGAGCATGCTTCTCTTACCCTTCATAGGGCGGAATTTGACAAGCATGCTTCTGATTACCATTCTTATATGAGTCAATTATCGGCCAATGATGGCCTCAGATCCAATTATTTGAATCGTCTCTCCGCCATCGACTCCGAAATCAGCCGACTTCAACATGAGGCACAAGGCGTGAAGAATGCCTTAGCCGAAGTTGACCAAGAATCGGCTCATTTGCAAGGACTTGTAAAGCAGCTCCACAAATCTGCTCAGGCTCCGAGGGATAAACTTGTTAGTCTCAAAGAGAAAACGGACTATCTTACTTTGAGGTTGTCATTCAGTGACAATGTCCTTGGCGTTTTTCGTGGTTTATGGTCAGACACTCAGAAGGCGCTTGATCAGATTCGTTCTGTAGTAGTTCAACTTCCTCCTGTGCCAAATACTTTGACGGTTTCCGATAACCTTTTCGTCAATCCTCCTCCAGGGGATAATCCAAGGAATTCTGGTAATATTTAATTTGTTCTTTTGGTCTTGATGATATACGATGATTATGTCTTCCTTTTCTTTTGATTTCTCTTCTTAGATGCTCAGTGTGATCCTTTCCAAGACACTACCGACAAGCTTTTCTCGTCCCAACCCGATGATCCTCTGGTTTCGGCCGAAGCTGATGCTCGATCGTATCAGGAGTTCCAATCAGTATTGGATCCAACTTCTGTTCGTAGTTCGGCCGCCCCCCTTACCAGTGATTTCGGCGAAGGCATTGCTTATGATTTGAGTGGAGATTGAACTTTGTTGTTGTTGTTTGAATGTAATGACATCCCCCTTATTGTACTTTTGGCTTTCATTTCGGCCGATCCACTTTGTATACTTAATCGGCCTATTATGAAATATTTGTCTTTTTGCAGACTTGTTTCGCCTGTTTCTTCCGTGTTCCCAGGGATATTTTCTGATACAATATTATCTTCTGCAGCTTTATTGGGATTCTTGAAACGTCTCTTCCGTAATCAATGCTTTTCTCTTTACGTTTCTATTTTTTTGCTATAACTGACATCCCTTCATTTCTCTCTATAAATACCAACTCCTATCCTCTTCTTGTCTTATAATCTCGCAAATACCAATCATGAACATCTTGATGCTTTTAATTTCTTCTCCTCCCTGGCCTCCTTGGCCCGTTGGCTCTTTGGTTGATCCTTTACTTATAAGCCGAAAGCCCTCCTTATATGCAGCGCGAGTTCAACTAATCCTTTTACCATTATCTTCATATAAATTGGGAACTTTCCATACATTTCTCAACATGTATTCCGACGGTCATACTCGAGCTCTGCTCTATTTCCTCATATTGTTGTGACCTGTCGTAATCTTACTAATATCGGTCCCAAAGTCTTGGGCGGTCGGATAATAATTGCGCCTTTCTATGGGACCGAATTATCTTCTAAGCTCCGAAGGCCATACCCCTTGATAATGGCCAAAATTGACCATTATTTTCAATCTATTTCCGTGTCTAAACATGGACATTTGATCGTATTCCGGTCTTATTTTAATAAGAAAGCAGTTGAATTTAACAGATTTATGCAAGTTTGTATAAATAATAAGCTGGTATTGAAAAATACAAAAATATTGTTATTTTCAGTAATTTTATATTAAAAATTCCAAAAACATGATAAAAATATATAAAAAACCATACACTTGATTAATTGCGGTTCAGTGTTATCTATTCGGTGAAACTCGGATTCATTAAATAGAATACAAACCAAATAATCAAGTGGAATAAATATTATATTTATAATATTACATTTTGATGTATATATTTATAACTTTTATGTTTATTTTTATTTCTGTTTTCTGTTTTGATTAAGAAATAATTAGTTAACTAATCACTGTTAATTTTAATTAATTGCAGGTGTTTAAGTTAAGTTGGTCCAAAGAGTTTTAAATCCAGTCCAGTCCAAGTCCATCAGTCCATTACAATTACCCTTAGCCCAATACCACAATTCAAGCCCAATCAATGAGCCCAATAACCACTAGCCCAAGCCCAACCCTAAACCTACACCCAACCTAACCCTAACCCTCCTACTGCCGCCGGCGCCGCCGCCGCCGGCGGCCACCAATTCCGGCCACTCCACCTCCCTCTCCAGTACCTCCGCCGGCGACCGCCTCTCACCACCAGCAGCCGCCACCAGTCTCCACCACCGCAACCCATCATCAACCTCGTGCCACCACCATCACCCCCCCTAATCCGAATCCACCACCAATCCGCCGCCTTATTCCGGCCAACACCACCTCCCTCATCCAGAATCCGGCCACAACACCGCAGCCACCATCCGACCACCACCTTCATCTTCTCGTCACTCCTCCGCCGCGAGCAGCAGCAGCCGCCAGCCGCCGCCTGCATCTCCCTCTCGCGCCACACCATGACAGCGCCTCCGTCGCTCGCCTCCACAACCACAGCCCTCTTCTTCCTCGAGCCACGGCAGCCGCTGCCTCGTCGTCTCTTCCGGCCACCATCGGCCCCCTCTTCCGTCGCCACCACCACCAACAGCGGAGCTCCAACAGCCCTCCATCACAGCACCGCCCTCCGTCGTCCCGCAGCCCCCGCTGCCCTCATCCGCCACCATCTCCGTCGACCTCCGTCCAATAACCCATCGCAACCCAAGCCCTACCAATTCAAGAGGATGAAGAAGCTGTCGAAAAATTCAGAAAACAAGAACACAGAAAAATCGAGGAAGAAAATGAAAAGACGAAGAAGAAGAAAATTGAAGAAGAAAGCAGGAAGAGAAACGAGAAAGAAAAATAATGGAGGAAAGAAGAACGAATTGAAGAAGAAGAAATCTGGAAAGAGAAATGGGGGAGAGAGGAGAGAGGAGAGAAGAAATGAAAGAGGGGAGAGAGAGCAAAAAAATAAATAAATCTTTTGTCGCGGAGTAGTACATCGCGCCCAAGTGCTCCGCGACCAAAAAAATGCTCCGCGCCCAAAAATTATTCTGAGACTGTGAGAGGAAAATCAAGCCACAAAAGTTTGTCGCGGAACATGGTTCCGCGACAAAGTGCTCCGCGACCGCGACAGACACAGGAAAAAAAAAGAAACACACTCCGCGACAGGGACAGGTCACGTGACATGCCCATGCCCATTATTTCTCACATGTCAAAACAGCTGGAAGCTCCCAGGACTTGAAGACCCGCAGACACATGAAGTTTGTCTTTTCCTCCAAGGACCTCAAGTCCCGGCCCCTCCTGTGCGCCACCTGGGAGATAAAAAGTGTTTTGTCCCTAACCAAATTTGTTCTATAAATATAACCTCCCCTGAACAGTAACCTAGCTACACTTTAGTTATTTTACTGTTTTGGAGGCACCACTGTGCTCTCCAAAATTATGTTAGATAGGTAGCTTAGTTTATTTTTGTGCAATGTAGATGTAGATTTTAGCTTAGCTTTTATTTATGCTTTGTAATAAATAAGTGTAGCTAGTGTTCACTTTTATTTTTCCAGTTTTATATTTTGTAGTTTGTGGGTTTCAAACACTTAATTAATGGGTGTATTTTGAACCATGTTTTGGTATTGTAGTTAGATTTTATTGCTTTCCTTATTTAATAAAATGCATAAACACTTGATATTTACCCTTGATAGATTTAATGTAGGTTTTGTTTTATTTTATTTTTATTTTTATTTTTAGTGATAGCATAGTTAGTTTGTATTTTTGCTTCTTGTACTAGTTTTAGTCTTTTTTTTTCTCATTCTCACTTTACTGTTTATGTTCTTTTTAGTCTTAGGTAATTTTTTTTTCTTACTTTTTATTTTCTCTCTCTAGTGCATTAGATCTAAAAGGGCTAGTGTTAAAGTGTTTATGCATATTTATATAAAAATTGCATATTCCTATATTGTATTGCATCACATTGTAACCCCACGGGTTGCAATGTAATTTTCCCGTTGTGATCCCACGGATCACAACGCACACCCATGTAATGCAATATTAGGCGTTATGCTGCCGAAATTTTTATATAAAATATTTTAAAACCCTTTGTCGCCATGCACTCTTGTCGCGGAACCACGTTCCGCGACAAAACCACTGTTTAGCGACAGAGGACCAAATTCTTGCATTTTGTCTGCATGGCTTTTGTCGCGGAATACCCTTGTCGCGGAACCACGTTCCGCGACAAAATCTCATTCCGAGACAGAAAAATTATGCCTTGCCATTAATTTTGAAACCCCTTGGTCGCGATGCAACCCTTGTCGCGGAACCACGTTCCGCGACAAAATCCTTGATTAGCGACCAAGGACCCAAATACTTGTAATTTTATTCTGGGAGGACTCTGGCGCGGAACCTTTGTCGCGGAACCACGTACCGCGACAAAATCCTTGTTCCGCGACCATGAATTATGTCCTTACCAATTTTCAACCCTTTTGTCGCTATACCTCCTTGTCGCGGAACCATGTTCCGCGACAAAATTTTTGCTTAGCGACAAAACAAACCCTAATCTTTCAAAATATCCATTTCTCTTATTTCCCACCCCTTTGTCGCGAAACCTTGTCGCGGAACCATGCTCCGCGACACAAATTCTATTCCGCGACAAAGTGGCACCTTTTTGCCAAATTTTTATTCTTCATCTCACTCCATTAATTAATTGAACTTTTATATTAATATTTTGAGGTTGAAATCCAATGATCTCAACCCATGATTAATTTGATATAAAGAACTTTGTTCAATTTCCCATTAAAAGATTCTTCTACAAATGATTAAACTCTAATGATCTAAGCATATAATCCGGACTGTAATTAATTATTTAATTATGGAATGAGAGATTATTTAGACATGAAGAGTGATTATGGAATCATTTCCATACCTTGCATGAGAAACCAATGTCTCTCATGCAAGATGACCCAAAAATATTTTTCTTCTATTTATTTTGTCTTTTCCCGTGATGTGTGAAACAGCTAATAAGGAATATATCAGATTAATGTTGGCGGGTATTCCCACACGGATAACTAGCTCGTATTCTGTATATTAATTATTAATTGTTATTTTGCATGGTCCGGATAGTGGCCGGTGGAAGCCTTGGCGGTTCGTCCATCCGGGATTATAATAGCTACTCAGCTGACTCCTATCCGGATACAGTTTTATTTTTCTTATCTTAATTTCAAACCCGAATCTCGAACTGTGCCAACACTAGACGACATAGGTCAATGTTGTCTAGTAATTAAGACAGCAAAGGAACATGTAGGTTTTTCTCCGATTCACAGATAGTAAGGGTCTGAATGATAGCGACCACTGTCATTTAAGATTATTCTGCTGTCTAAAATCATCTCACCTTAATGATTAGGGAATTGGACCACAGATAACTGCAATCCAATTAACCCTAATTATTTTGCCACCTTTTTAGCCACAATAAATTCTTCTCATCTCCGGCTACTTCATATCTGTGTGTCAACTTCTGTCTAAACCCACCTTATATTTTGGGTTATTTAATTTTACACTTCCTTATAAATTTATGCATGATATTATTATGTAGATATTGTGGTCAATATTATTTTGGGATCCTTCCCTTGGACATAGAAGTCTTGATTTAAATCAGATGTTTCATAATAAATTTCCAACAAAAATTCCTTTATAAATCCGGATCTGAGTAAGGGATAAATTCGACAGTTATGACTAATTCATATCCGACTGGGGGTTGATTTTGGGAAATTAGAAGCAGAGTCAGCGATTAGGTCTCACCTAGACTGAAAGGATCTGTGTTTTAATTGAGAGTCTAGTACCTGATAGGGAATGATTTTCAGTTTGATTATTTTCCAAAATTGCTGTTTGTTGGAAATCTTGTATTAAATATTACACTGGGTCAGATTCCACTTGGATTCCGATGAGGTGTGACAGATAATACTAGAGGAACAGCATTCGGGCCTTGGTTATTTTCTAAGGTGGGGTTGAGTATTCTTTCAACCGCTATCTTCTTCTGCCAAAGCCTATTTTTGAGTCTTGAGTGAGTGCATCCGGAACGAACTAATTTATTAGTTCGTTTCATTAGTTTGTATCTCATAACCACCCGACGGGAAGTGAACACTGCGAGCGGTTCACCGAGAATAGGGAATTCTTGATCCACACCCGGTCATTCTGACTGGGGGCTTTCTTTTACTACCAGGGTCAGACTTTCAAAAACCTCCGAGTGATAGGATTTTAAATGCTTTCTTTACCGCTTTCTTTTAACTGCTTTCGTTAGAGGTCACTCGGTTGCATTGAGAGTTGTGTAACTGCTACTAGGACAGAGAGTTAAGGGATAGTTCAGGGCTTGATTAGAATCTTTGGGTGTGACATGGGGGAATGATAGCAGTACTTGGCATCTCAATAAATGATTTGTCGGGTGTTGCTTGTCCACCACAGATAAATAACATACCTCTGCGCGGGGGCAGTTGTATATCTGTGGCATCTTAGATTTTGTTGTCTTAAGGCATGTAAATCCTTACTGTAAGTACCTGTCTGTTAAAGGGAACATAGTATAGGAAGCATGAGAGTTAGCTAACTGAAGGATTATCCCAAGCTAAGATCTGTGTATTAAAATGGAAGTTTAACTGTGTTTCATCTGAATCTTGTCCAATTTTTATTCTTTTCTTCCTGTCCCTTCTGTCATAATTTAAATCTGCTTTCTTAGATAATTTTTAACCGCTTTCCTAGAATAATTTTATTGCTTTCTTAGATTAAGTTTAACTCGCTTTCTAGAATAATTTATCTGCTTTATTTTAATTGCTTTCATAACTTAGTTTAAATTCTGTCAAGTAGTTGTTAGTCATTTCACAAACTTGAATCGAGTAACCGAGTGGAAAATCTTAGTAAACGGCGTGGGCCCTGCTTCCATCGCACATCCTCCAGTGAACGATCCGGTACTTACTATAAATACTTCAATTTTTGACTCCGTGCGCTTTCGGGGGCACAGTTTCTTAACACGAGTAAATAAAAATGTGATTTTTCAGAAAATACTCATGTAGTGGGAATCTGCCAAAAGTTTCATGGCAGGGAATCTCATGACATGAAATCATGAGAAGTATCATGGCACATATGCCGGGGACCCTCAGTGTGACAGGCTGAAGGTCAATTTATCCCGGTTGTATCATGAGATTTGTCAGAAGTTTCATGGCAGAGAGGACCACATTGCCATTTGAAATTAAAGCCCCTCACATGAGTAATAAAGAGTAACAATCTTGATTTATCCCTAAACACCTTTCCCACGATTCATAACTCCTTTCATTTAATAAATTCAAACCCGATATATTTTATTGAAAAATACTCGTGTTAATGAAATTTGTCAAAAGTTTCACCCCTCGAACCTCATCCCTATCTTCAATGCTGAGAGGGGGTGTCCTTGCTGGAGCAGATAAAAATTTTCTTCTTCCTGGTCTGGGAGTTGGCTTTATTGGCACATCCATCTCTTCTCTCGCCGGCCAGAAGAATTTGGGCTTGGGAATGAATGTTGGCCATCTACCACTTCAGATCCCACTGGCCTCCGCTTCTTCCTAGCCATTTTAGCCCAGGACGTTTCCCTTGTATATTATAATTTCGGGCTATCGACGCCGTTTTCGGCCGAAGTAGCGCTCTTTTTGTACTTATTCGCTCATGCAATAAAATCTTTACTTTTTCGCATCACTTAATGTTTAATCCCATGCTGATGGATAATATTTCTTCATGTATCTTGCATTTACTGGATTTGACATCTGCTCACCATTTTCGTCCACCAAAGTGTATGCTCCATTCGGTAATTTGGTATGAACAATAAATGGTCCCTCCCAATTGGGACTCCACTTACCTAATCGGCCATTCTTCTGCTTAGGTAGCCATATAACTTTCCAAACTAAATCTCCAACTTCAAACCGCTTAAGACGAATTCGCTTATTGTACCAATCGGCCACAATATCTTTGTTTTTCTGTAAATTCTCAAAGGCTTGCATCCGATTGGAATTAATTTCCAATAACTCATCTTTCGTCGCACAATCATACTGTTCGGCCGACATTGAATCCGCCTGGCTTGTTCTCAAAGTCGGCACTATTATTTCGGCTGGTAACACTGCATCCATTCCATAAGTCAGCCGAAATGCTGTAAACCCAGTAGCTGAAGTTTTAGCATTTCGATAAGCCCACAATGCTTCAGATAACTTCTCATGCCATTTTCTTGGTTGGTTTTCGATCATTTTCTTTATAATTCCTATCAGCTGTTTGTTTGTGGCCTCTGCTTGTCCATTTCCTTGTGGGTAATATGGTGACGAATGCACAATTTTTATTCCGTATTCATCTGCAAAGGCCTTAACTTTTTCTCCCACAAATACAGTTCCTCTATCTGTTAGAATCGTCTGTGGGATCCCAAATCTATAAATCAATTGTCTCTTGATAAACTCGATCACCTCCGCTTGTGAAATACTGACATACGCCTGAGCTTCGGCCCATTTCGTGAAGTAATCTGTTGCCACTAGCACGAACTCATGTCTTTTCGACGAAGAGGGATGAACTTTTCCTATGATGTCCATGGCCCATCCTCTGAATGGCCATGGTTTGATCATTATGTGTAATTCTTCGGCCGGTAACTTCTGAATCGGCCCATGTTTTTGACATTCACTGCATCCTCTCGCATATTTTTCACAATCAGGACCCATATTCGGCCAATAATATCCCAGCCGAATAATACTCCACTTCATCGATTTTCCTGCCCGATGTGCACCACATATTCCTTCATGAACCTCTCCCATTACCCTTCTGGCGTCTTCTTCTCCGACACATCTGAGCAATACTCCATCAATAGCACGCTTGAATAATAATCCTCCTATTATGACGTAATCCATCGCTTTCCGTTTTTCGGCTGGATTAGCCTCCGAAGGATCTTCTAATGTCTGTGCTATCTCCTTTATCCATTCGGCCTTCTCTGTTTCGGCCAAATGTACTTCCACATTTCCTGCTATCGGGATCAACCGATATCTAGCTGCATGTTGAGCCAATTCATTGGCTACTTCGTTCTTTTCTCTCGGGATATATTCAATGTATACCTCATCGAATTCTTCTAACAAATTAACCGCTTCTTCGTACAATCTAATCAACTGAGAACTCTTAACCGAAAAATCGCCTAATAATTGCTGAACAACTACTTGTGAGTCCCCTCTGATAATGATTGCTCTGACTCCTTCTTCTATCAACCGTTGTAATCCCGAAATCAACGCTTTATACTCAGCTTGGTTATTCGTATATGACTCTGGCAATTGCACGAAATACTTGTATACCTTGCCCTCCGGTGTTTGTAGGGTAAACCCTGCTCCGACTCCTGAAGCGGCTTTAGAACCATCAAACGTCATCACCCATGGTTGCAAGTATACAATTCCTATCTCACCAACTTCTTTCGGCCGATCTTGTTGATCGATGTCATCGGTTATCGGATGTATCACATGATCAGCCAGAAAATCGGCTACAATCTGTCCTTTCATAGCCCTCAAAGGTTGATATCTCAAATCGTATGCATTTAATTTCATGGCCCATTTGGCCATTCTTCGGCTACTGACCGGATCATTCATCATAATCTTAACTATGTCAACCGAAGCCACCACTATCACTTGCCTCGGTTGAATATAATATTCTAATTTCTGGCATGCATGATAAAGACTTAAACATAATTTATGAATCGGCGATTACCTTACTTCGGCGTCCCTTAGGATTCGGCTAAGATAGTAAATCGCCCGATCCCTTCCTTCATCGTCTTCTTGCGCCAGTAATGCTCCAATAGATTCTTCGGCCGCTGCTATATACAACTTCAATGGCCGTCCTAAAATCGGAGGAACCAACACAGGTGGATTCATCAAATCGTGTTTCAACTGTTCGAAGGCTTTTTGTTGGTCGACTCCCCATTTGAACTCCTCTTCCTTTTTCAACCTCAATAAATCGGTTAGTGGTTTCGACTTTCCAGCCACATTTGCTAAGAATCGTCTCAGGAAACCGATCTTTCCAAGAAACTTCTGTAGACTCTTCTTATCATGTGGAGGTTTGGCTTCTTGGATAGCCCTGGTCTTGTTCGCATCAACTTCTATTCCTTTGTTATGTACCAGGAACCCGAGAAAATTTCCTGCCCGTACTCCGAAAGCACACTTGGCTGGATTCATCTTGACTCCGTGCAGCCTCATCCTTATGAACACCTTTCGCAAGTCGTTCAAGTGACTTTCGATATCTTTGGATCTGACCATGACGTCGTCGATATACACTTCAACACAATCCCCTATGAGGTCATGGAAAACATAGTTCATGGCTCTCTGGTATGTAGCTCCTGCATTCTTCAGTCCGAACCGCATCACCACCCATTCGTAAATCCCTATAGCACCAGGGCACCGAAATGCAGTCTTGTGAATATCTTCTTCGGCCATAAAAATTTGGTTGTATCCTGAATATCCATCCATGAAGGATAACATTCCCTGTTTTGCGGCCGAATCAATCAACAAGTCAACAATAGGCATCATATACTCATCTTTTGGAGTGGCTATATTAAGATTCCTGAAATCAATACAAACTCTCAATTTTCCATTCTTCTTTATTACATGAACAATATTTGATAGCCATTCTACATATTTAGCTGGCCTAACAAACCCGGCCGCTAACAGTTTCTCTATTTCTTCTTTTATTTTAGGGACTATTTCGGGCGCTGCCCTCCTGGCCGGCTGTTTATGCGGCCTGAACCCTTCTTTGATAGGTAGTCTGTGCTCCACAATCGATCGCTCCAATCCTGGCATTTCTGTATAGTCCCATGCGAAACAATCCTTGAACTCGACTAAGACCTCCTTGAATCGGCTTGTCATCTGCTGATCTAAATTTGCACTTAACGGGATCTCCCTCGGGTGCTCATCTGTACCAACATTGACCATTTTCAAGGGATCTTGAGCTTTGAAATCCGGCCGTTCGCTTTGGAATTGCGTCTATTAAGTCACTCCACCCTGCTTTGTCGTCTGAAACTCCGAGTTCGGCCGATTCGAACTCGATCGCTTGATTCGGTTGTGCATCCATCATTTACTTTCTTTTTCGACTGGCCGTTCATCGGCCTGATATCTGATCTCAAACCCCAAATCTGTCCAATCACACTCGACCACCTGCGGGTACCGATCCCCTACCACCGCTAGGAATGGTTGTATGGGTTCTTCATATAACACCGCATCAATTCGGCCGGCTGAACTGACTGGAAACGGAGGTTGATCACCATCTACTTCTTCCACTGTGCCATCCTTTTTCCAGAACCATACTTTCTGGTGAAGCGTTGATGGCAAACATCGGGATGTATGAATCCAGCATCGGCCTAGTAGGGCCGCATACGGGACTTCTGCATCTACCACAAAAAACATAGTCGGAATTGATATCGTTCCGACCGTTACATCCACCAAAATACATCCTTCAGCCGCAGTTTTAGCTCCTACAAAACTCATTACTTTCATTCTCGTAGGGAGTAAATCTTCTTTCGAACGGCCTATCTTTGTCAATGTGGATAACGGCATGATATTAACAGTGGCTCCACCGTCGATAAACATTCTTCTGAGTGGTCTCCCATTGACCCAACCTTTAACGTATAAAGGCCTCACATGCTGAGACATTTTCGCTGTTGGAGGCAAAATCGTGCCTGGTTGAGCTTCTGGAACAAATGCTTTATATCCTTCTTCAAATGATTTCTCTATTTCGGCTTCCGGCCGAAATACCTCAAGTTTATCGAAACAAAAATCCACTATAGGTTTTTCAGAATCTAGGTTTTCCAACCTCAGATCCAGCAGAGGCCGCCTCAGAATTTCCAGAACTTTCAGCCCAATCAGAGTTTCCAGCCTCAGTTTGTCCCAAACCAAGGCCAGTGGAATCAGAATCAGAACCAAAATCAGAATCAGAATCAAAAGCCTCCTTCAAGGCTTGAGAATCTGATGACTGGTTTCATCACTAGTCAGAAAGAGATCAACAATCAACTGCAGGCCTCCATCAGAAATGTGGAGACCCAAGTTACACAGATGGCTAACGAGATGCAGAAAAGGAACAAAGGAACATTGCCTAGTACTGCGGAAAAGAACCCGCAATGCAAGGCAATAACCTTGAAATCTGGAAGAGTACTAGCTGGACCAAAGGGAGCAGATACTGGAGCGGAATTTGAAGAAGATGATATTGTTGACAATGCTGGTAAGGAAGCTGATAATGGGAACGAAGCGGAAAAAGAGACAGCCGAATTGCAGACTGAAGCTGCGCCTGAAATGGCTGAAACAGATAAGGGTACAGGTGAAGGTACAACTTCCTTCCCTTCACCACAAAAAATTGCTAATAACAAGTACATGCCCAGGATTCCTTATCCTGCGCGGCTTAAAAATAAAGAACATGATCTTAAATTCAAGAAATTTCTGCAACGATTAAAGTCTGTAGAGATAACCATTCCTCTCACAGAAATGATTTCCGAAATGCCCATCTATGCTAAGTTCTTGAAAGAATTGATTTCAGGAAAAAGGCAGGTTGAGCAGGAAGAGGTAATTATTCTCAACAGCACATGCAGTGCCATCGTTCAGAGGAGAATGCCTGAAAAGAAAGAGGACCCCGGATGTTGCACACTTCCAGTACAATTCGGAAAGGCCAAAGTGAGTATGGGGCTTTGTGATTTAGGATCAAGCATCAATGTGATGCCACTAGCTATGGCTGTTCGCCTTAAGCTTGGAGAAATTCAACCGGTCAAGATGAGACTGCAACTTGCAGACAGATCGATCACTCAGCCCGTAGGAATCCTTAAGGATGTTGTAGTCAAAACCGGGCAGGTTCTTTTCCCGGTCGACTTCATCATCCTCGACATTGAAGAGGATTCTGAAATGCCGCTTATCCTTGGACGCCCATTTCTAGCCACTGGTGGTGCACTGATTGACGCTAAATCTGGAAAAGTCACCTTAAGGGTCGATGGCGAGGAGATCATCTTTGATATGGAGAAATTGCAGAAATTTCCGAATGACAGTTCTTGTTTCTCATTTGAAAATGTAATAGTTAGGGAAGAGCCAGACTCTGAACTTGATTGTGAAATGATGCTGGATGAACTATCAAAGCAGGTACTGAAGCCTGCTGGCGTGGAGCACAAAGGATGCAAAGCCGTTCACTTTGCCGATCCCGAAACAGGGGATTTGGAGGAATTTGACGGCATCGACTTCCATGATGACGCCAACCAAGAGGAGGAAGAGGATCCTGTACTGATGCAGGATCCCGAAGGTAAATCTGTTCTCCCACTACCCAATTCTCGCAAACTACTCCCTTCCGTTGAATGTCCACCAGAGCTTGAACTTAAAACACTACCCAATCATCTCAAGTACGCGTTTCTCGCAGAACATAAAAAGTTACCCGTGATTGTTTCGGCTAAGCTCTCCCAAGAGCAAGAAAACGCTCTGGTGGACGTTCTTAAGAAACATGTACATGCATTAGGTTGGACCATTTCTGATATAAAAGGAATAAGCCCTTCTATTTGCATGCACAGGATTCTAATGGAAGAAGAGTTTAAACCCTCCCGTCAACCTCAGAGGCGATTGAACCCCCTTATGCAGGAAGTGGTGAGGAAAGAAGTTATCAAGCTCTTAGATGCTGGTATAATCTATCCTATCTCTGATAGCAAATGGGTTAGCCCGGTGCAGGTCGTACCCAAACGAGGAGGGATGTGCATAACCAAGAATGAGCAAGGAGAAGAGGTTGCAACCAGGCCAGTGACCGGATGGAGAGTTTGTATCGACTACCGGAAGCTGAACGAGGCCACACGCAAGGACCATTTTCCATTGCCATTCATTGATCAGATGCTTGAGAGGTTAGCAGGGAGAGAGTTTTATTGCTTTTTGGATGGTTATTCTGGTTATAATCAGATTGTTATCTCTAGTGAAGACCATGAGAAAACCACTTTTACTTGCCCGTACGGCACTTTTGCCTATCGACAGATGCCTTTTGGTTTGTGCAATGCACCTGCTACTTTTCAAAGATGCATGATGTCTATTTTCTCTGAATTTATCGAAAAATGCATTGAGGTCTTTATGGATGACTTCTCTGTATATGGAGATACGTTCGAAGATTGTTTGACCAATCTTGCTAAGATTTTAAAGAGGTGTGAGGACACTAACTTGGTTTTAAATTGGGAAAAGTGCCATTTTATGGTCACTGAGGGCATAGTGTTAGGTCATCGCATTTCTCGTGCAGGCATTGAAGTTGATCCAGCCAAAGTTTCCATCATTTCCAATCTCCCTCTTCCTAACTCGATCAAATCAGTTAGGAGCTTCTTAGGGCATGCCGGTTTTTACCGGCGATTCATTAAGGATTTCTCTAAAATTGCCAAGCCGCTCACTAATCTGCTTTGTAAAGAAAATCCTTTCTTAATAAATGAAGCGTGTGTCCAAGCCTTTGACACGCTCAAGAAGATGTTGGTTTCTGCACCGATAGTGCAACCACCCGATTGGTCATTGCCTTTCGAGGTAATGTGCGATGCTAGTGGTCTCGCCGTGGGCGCAGTTCTTGGACAACATAAGGATGGGAGACACTGCGTAATTCATTACGCGAGTCACGCCCTGAATGAAGCCCAAGTTAACTACACCATAACGGAGAAAGAGATGTATGCTGTAGTCTTCGCATTTGACAAGTTCAGACAGTACCTGATAGGTACAAAGACCATAGTATACACCGATCATACAGCATTGAGATACTTGTTTAGCAAACAAGATGCAAAACCTCGATTAATCAGGTGGGTACTTCTGTTGCAAGAATTCGACATCATAATAAAAGATAGGCGAGGTCGAGATAATGGTGCTGCTGACCACTTATCTCGATTAGATAATGATAAAAAGGAAAAAGCCGTCAATGAAGATTTCCCGGACGAACAGTTGTTCGCGTTGCATCTGCATAATCAAGCTTGTCCATGGTTTTCCGACATCGCTAACTTCTTGGCATGCGGAGTAACCCCACAGTTTTCGAACTATCATCAGAGGAATAAGTTCAAACGAGATGTATTAAGTTACTTCTGGGAAGAACCTTATCTCTTCAAACACTGCCCTGATTTAATAATCAGGCGATGTGTGACCGAGCATGAAGCTTATCAAATTGTCAGAAAATGCCATGAATCAGAATATAGAGGTCACCATGGTCCCGCTCGAACGGCCCACAAGGTCCTCGAATGTGGATTTTATTGGCCTCACATCTATGAGGATTGCAGGACATTTGTTAAGGGCTGTGACAGATGCCAAAGATTAGGAAACATCTCCAAGAGGGATGAGATGCCTCAAAAGGGGATTCTCACACTTGAGATCTTTGATGTATGGGGCATTGACTTCATGGGACCGTTTCCACCATCTGGTGGAAACTACTATATCTTGGTA